>CM059280.1:11213394-11240894 GCA_030347295.1 Setipinna tenuifilis | reverse complement strand
TTCCAGTCACTTCTGCGAGCTGCTGGTCTCTCCTTACCGCTTTTGAGTGGGCCTGTCACCTTGACTGCTGTGGGTGAGCTTAAAGGACCTTTTCCACCATGTCAAAGTGCCAGGGCCCATCGTGTCAAAGCTCTGTCTCCCTGTCTCTCCATCAGCGCCTGTGGGTCTTAGGACCCCTCCTCTCCTATCCTCTCTTTTCCACTCCTGTCCTCTCCTTTCCTCTCTTCTCTTCTCTCCCCTCCCACTTTGGCCACTTGGGACCCTGAGGAGTGACGTGAGTCGAGGTGACGGAGAAGTGGCCTGGGTGTTTAAGAGTCCTGGACGAGGCCAGTGTGGTGGCTCCTCACTACAGGAAGTCTTCACAGTAGTTCCCAGAGTTGTCACACACAGGGGTGACTTAGCTTTAAAGACAGGTGTGTGTGTGTGTGTGGGGGGGGGGGGACATCTGAAAGACAAAAGAAAGAACACAGGTAGGACAAAAGTAGGCTGGTAAACAAGCCCCTCGTACTTCACTTCACTTCATACAGAGGGTCTGCCTGTGGTTTCATTGACATGGTTGTCTCAGGCAGCATCTTGCCTGACCAATCAGCAAACATCTTCTTCCACAAAGTGAAGCACAAGGGGCTGGTTTACCAGGCTAGGCTAGGATGAAAGGGAGGTGGTAGCAAGAGTTCTGACACACATAGGCAGAGGTGGATAAACCGGCTTAAGAAAGCTTGAGTCATGTATTCCTTCTGTGGCTTCACTAATTGTCTCATCTATCTGGCTAAAGAGTTGTGCTAAGTAGGATTAGCTGGTCAGTGAATTGGCTGGAAAAAAAATATGTGACAGGACTTTTACTTTCTGAACCCAGGATGTCCACCTCTGGGGGGTGGTGGTGGTGGTGGGGAGGGGGGCATGGATGTGAAGCTGGGGGCCGGGTTGGGGGATGGGGGGGGGGGGGGGTGGCATCTAAAAGACAAGACAAAAGAAAAAAACACAGGTAAGACAAAAGAGAGACGGTGACAACAACAACACGGAAAAATTGAATAAGCAAATGAAGCACTAAATGAACAAATAGATGAACGAATCAATGAGCCCCCTAAAGAGGGAGAGGGAACATGAGAGGAGAGGCTGGGAGAGGAATGAGAAGAGGAGAAGGGCTAAAATGGAGCACGGTTGCGGCAGGGGGACTGTGGCATTACCATAGCGCGATAGGCAATATCAACCCCGATGATATTTTTCTTTCATTATAGCCATTTGTGTGTCGCAGGCTATTTTTCCAAATATTGCTTGTCTTAAGAAATCACGCGGAAGCACAAGGAGGGCCCTTGCGCTAACTGGCCCATAATTTATCTTTTTTCATGATTGTCATATAATGACAGTCACACCCGACTTGTGTTGTAGAATTACTGGAGAGGGAAGGAGCGGGCGGCGTGCGTGTCCAAATAAATCTCGGGCGAGCGGGAGGAAGAGTGTGTGTGTGCTGAGATGGCTTCTGCAGCATTACTTACACACGTCAGAGCTGTCTGCCGACAGGCCACATGTCATGCAGACGCCCGTGCAGGAGGGAGGGAGAGAGGGAGCGAGGGAGGAAGGGATAAAAGGGAAGGAGAGAGAGAGAGAGGAGAGAGAGAGGGAGAGAAAGAGAGAGAAGGAGAGAGAGAGAGTGTGAGAGAGAGAGCAACTCCCTCCCTTTTCTGGAAACATCCAACATTATGAGGTGTGAATGAGCCTTCGCACAACACAGGAATTACTCTTAAAAATCACAGCCGTCCCCTCATGTGCAACGGGTCCTTCAGCCCGCTGTGAGAGATGGGAAGGAGGCTCCATTTTGGTTTGCAGTCTTCCTTTGTAGTGAGCCATGGCAGCATTCAGCAGTAACAGTTGACACTGTACAAGTACACGTTGACACATTCACGATGAACATCGCAGGGTTATTTGTATAATTTTATGTTGATTCATTACCTGCCCAGGGACTACAGGTTGGTAGTAGCATGTTTGGTACAACCTGGTACAATGCATGTTAATGTGTTATTGTACACTGTCCCTGTCAAAATAAATTAAAAAATCATATGAAATCAAACCAAATCAAATCAAATCAAACCAAACAATGTATAAGTACTCAAAAAAATCGCCTGATTAAACCTGAGCATATTCAGCAGTACAAGTGACCCTGACACGGGATAAAATAAACAAAAAAAAATCCCCTGATTTAACCTGAGAGCAAATCAGAGAGATCAGTAGCCACGTAATATTCTCCTGCAAGTGTACACCGCCATAACTGTTATTGTCAGTATCATCAGGTTTAAAAAAAACAAGCTAATCTCTTTTAAAAGCCCATTTATTTAGGGGGCTACGGTGGTGCTTTAAGTGTAGCAAATAATAAATTATGAATGTATGAATACCAGCCCGCTATTCAGCCGGGTCAATGGGAGGCCAAAAGGTCACGCACGCTACTGAGCCACAGTAATGGCTGAGACTCTGATGAATTGATTTGGCTACTGCTGCGTAGCGGGCTGGCATGTGTGATTGCTCCATTGTTGAAACAAATGGATAATAAAGCATAAAACAACACGCCTCGCCTGGGCCCGCCTTAGAGCTGTAATTAGCCAAGGAGGGAGGAGGGAGGGATAGGGGAGGAGAGGGAGGGGAGGGGAGTAGGCAGGAGAGGGAGGGGGAGAGGGAGGGCAACAGAGGGGCAAGCAGCCGCCACCTAACGGCGGGGCAGTGAGGGTGGCATGGTGTGTCAAGAAGCCATCTCTCCACTTACACTTACACACACACGCACACACTCACACATGCTTGCACGCACATACTCATACAGACACACACACACACACACACACACACACACACACACACATTCCCTCATCAACCCGGCCAGCACTCCTTCCCCCCTCATTACCGCGGCAGGGCTGCTGGTGGGCAGGGGCGGCCGCCGTCGTGCCAACGGTCACACATCGGCGCCTTATCTCATCTTATCTGACAGGGAGAGATGATGGCCATCGCCTCGGCTACACACACACACACACACACACACACTAGATCCCCTCTCCACACACACCAACCCACCCACACGTTCACTCACACACACATGCGTACTCACACGTACATGCACACACACACACACACACAAACACACAGACATGTTCACTCACACACACACGCACACGCGTACTCACACACACAGACACACACACACAAGCTCATTCACACAAGCTCCCACCCCCCCTCCCACCTCCCCAACCCCCCCACTCCCATCACTGCTGCCTAGTAACAGCAGTGGGGGCCCAGCCCAGCCCAGCCCAGCTCCGACCAGTAGCCGTGGCTAGACAAATAGATTTCCTGCTGTATTTATACCCCACATCACTCTTCTTCGCCTGCCTTTCAGCGCAGGTAGCTGTTTTATATGAAATGAACAATCTTTATAGACGTTGCCGGAGCCATAACAAGGCTGATTTCCAGTGCCAGCCCGGGTGTATAAGTCTCGTGGAATTGTCAGGCTTCTTGCTCGACAAATCAAGCCTAACTTATGATGTTTTCTGTGTAATTTTTATTCCCGTTTGACTGGCCAACTACCCGGTGGTAATAGAATGTTGGGGGAAAGGCCAGTGGGGGATGTTTGTGCTCGGCGTGATTGATCGACACAGCCCGCGCCTTTCATTTATATCTCTCCCTCTCTATTCCAAATCTGTTAAGTTTAGGAAAAATGAATCCAAAAAACCAGTGGAAGAGGAATGGCTGGAGATTACGGCGAGGCAAGCTCGTAGATCTAAGTTGGGGCGCACATTGGGGGGCGCGGATTGTCTGCGAGCATTAAGTTATCTAAATGAAAATCAATACTATATGTGCCAGCGTTTTACTACGGAGAAGTGTCCAGAGGGCCGCGGGGAGGGGGGAGAAAGGGGGTTTGGGGGTGGGGGGGTGTGGGGATTCTGGAGGGAGAGTTGGGGAGGTGGGTAGTAGGTGGGTGGGTGGGGGGTTGTCTGGGCTTATTCGCCTCCTGCTCCTGTTGGTCCGTCCCTAAAGCGCGACCCCAAGGGGAACTCTAATTGACTCCCCCGCCACACGGAACAGGAGTTAAACATATAAGCGGAAAAGACATCTTGTTTTTCAAAGTGATTGCAAGGGCCCCAAGGATTGAGTTTCACCTGTGTGTTTGTGTGTGGGACTGCATGTGGGTGTGGGTGTGTGTATGTCTGTGTGTGTGTGTAGTAGCACACACTACCTAAATCTGTGAGGTCTTATACAGCTTTTTTTGATGTCTTCAGTCTTCTACATACCTGCATCCATGTGTGCGTGCTACATGCTACAAGCATCATAGCTATCATGTTTTGTGTGAAAAGAGAGACTGAAAAGAGAGATACTGTGTTGTTGTTGAGAGACAGTCTGAGTGTGTGTGTGTGTGTGTGAAAGACAGAGAGAGAGAGAGAGAGAAAGAGAGAGAAGCAGAGATAGAGGAGAGGGAAGCTGAAGCCACTAGAGAAATCTTGCTGCGGTTACGCTAGAGCTGTTTCTCACCTGTCAGCCGGCGCAGAATCATTTCATCCTGCTGGCAATTAGGCAAAGGTAGGGGCCGAGCAGCCCCCACCACAGAGCCCGCCGGAGCCTTAAAGACCCTCTGAGCAGGATGCAACCCCCCCTCGCCACCCCACCCATCCGTCCCCTCTCCAGCTCATCACAAAACAGAGCTGAGGGGAAGGGGTGGAGAGGTGTTGGGTGGGGGTAGCATAGGTACTGCACATGTCCCCCCACCCCACCCCCCAGTGTTCCAGCAGGGTGGTGGGAATGTCACCGGCTGCTTGGGTGGGGGAGCGTGCAGGGGGACTCATTGAGGAGATGTTGGGGGCCTAACGGGTGAGGGAGAGGTTACAGATGGCGTGCACGGTAATGGTGATGATGCTGGAGCGGTGTGGGTGGTGACACTGGACAAACCCTGCTTTCTGATTGGCCAACACTGGTGCCACTTTAAATGTTTTACTTACTAGCACTGGTTTATTTGCTGATTGACATTACATGTCCTGATTTTAAAAGTGTTTATTTTGATATTTGGCATCACTTTTTGATCCTCAAGGTAAGGATAAGGACGAGGTGAATATTTACACTGCTCAGTGTATAATCCATGACAAGAACAGAAAAAACAACACTAAAGTAAGGTTTATGGGTTAGAATTCAGTTTAGGATTTCTGACAAACTTAATGAAAACTGAGTCATTAAGTGGAAGCATATTAACGATTTAGTTCCTTGGCAGACAATTAATGAGATGTGAGATTGGTCCCAATATGTTAGCATTTAGCAAGTTGGAAAATGATAACTCAGATTTCTGTACTTAAAGCAAACAGTTCATAAGATCAATCTGTTAATGTTTCTCAAAAGAGCACATAAACTGTCAGATAGCCTGTTTGCTATTGTAATGGTGAAACTAATATTGCTACTTGCAAAAGTGTAAGGCCTGCCATGATATAACTGTTTTTATACTATACTTTAATACTATGATTGGTTCTAAATTGCTATTAAGATTTATTCTAGGGCACTAAAATCATAATTGGGTGATTAGATGTCTTTGTGTTTGAATCGAATTCATAAAATCATGAGGGAAAAGGAAAAAATATCACACTGATTTTCAAAGAAAGCATGTTATCAACTTATTACTCAAGGTTAGTGTGGTCAGGCTTCGTCAGGACTCTCTCACCAGGTCTCTCACCACCAGGACAGACTACGATCAGGCAGGCAGGCAGGCAGTCTCCTGTCCAGTGCTCACTTGCTGTAGACCTCAGATCTCACCAGTCTGCAGTAACAGAATATGTGAAGGAAATTGGGTCACACTTCATTTTGATGGTGCCATAGATGATCCTGTCCACAGATGCTGAGATTAACCATCTGTTAAAACTCTGTGTCTTGCTAAGGTTAAGGTTTGGGGTCGTGTTTGATAAAAGTGAAAAATCAGTAAACAATACCAAACAAAAAAAACAAGATGGAACTAAATGTCAACAAACGATCTGTAAGGCCTTTGTGCCCGCTATGCCATAGCACATTGAACATCTCTGGGTTTACCCAATCCTCAAAGATGGCTGTGGATGGACCTGAAGGACTCAGACAGCAAATGCGAGTAAGAGAGTAGCCCTTGTATTAGGGTGACCAGATGTTTCCCCCATTTTCCAGGGAGAGTCCCCATTTTTTAAGGTTTGTCCAAAGCAAAACATGGTCTCCAGTTTGTGTAGCTAAACATTACTTGATAATAATGATCATGATGATAATAATGATAATGACAATGATACCGACTGTAGAACTGTCCCCGTTTCTTTTGTTTTAGGGAAATGTCCCCAGTTTGTAAGGGAAATGTCCCTAGTTTGTAAGGGAAATGTCCCCAGTTTGTAAAGGGAAATGCTCCCAGTTTCTCATAGGTCTGGTCACCGAATGCTGTGTGAGAAGACAGGTAATGGCACCATGCGGCAGAGCCTATTATTAGAGGGGCTCTGTAATGCACACACACACACACACACACACACACACACACACACACACACACACACACACACACACACATGTGCACACAGTGCTTAGGATGCACTCCATTCACAGTCCACAGCTCTGCAGGAGTGCTAAGTCAAATGGCATATTGTGATGCAACATAGGGTCGCGGCAGTGCCGGCTTTCACCAAAAGATGGATGGTGTGCGGGTCAGCTATCCATCTTTTATTGTCTTTTGTCCAATGGTCCACTGTCCATTTCTGTGTAGTCATTAGGATGCCTACTGGAGGTAATTTATGAAATACATTACCAATGATGCTGCTGTGTACAGTTTATCAAGGTGAAGCAGGGTGGAAGGAGATCTAAGCACTAACCAAAAAAGGGATTTTTAAATTTTGTTTTTTTTTGTTTTTTTGCAGAAAGTTAATTTTCTTTCCTTCTTCCTGTGTTGCTAGCCCTACAACCCCCATGCCTTCACCAAGAGGCTCCCACCTACAGTGAGGTATAGCGGGGGTCATCTACTAGGTAATGATTATAATCCAGCTGCCTTTATGACACCCTCCATTTTTTTATGTTAGTATTCGGGAGGGGGGGGGGCATACCAGTAACAGGATTAATATGTGGACTAATGTAGATTTGCTGGTCCTGTGCATTTTGATTATATGCCAGGAGCTGTTCATTGGGAAATTTCTAATACACTCAGGCACTTGTCTCTCAATTACAAGGAGTACATTAACCCACTGCTGTCCATCTTTGAAAGGAAACCATTCAGGGGGAATTGAATTTCTTACATGGGGGTGATACGTATTTTATTTAGTACAGGCTCACTTTAGCGCCTTTAAATATTTTGATTGAACGTGGCAACATGTTATATGCGGGCTGTATAACTCAGTTCATGAGGGATCATGGAGAGTGAATGGTTGACTTAAAAAATGAGCATTTCCAGTGTTCACCTCAGATTTACATCCTGAATAACATATCACAGGGGGAAGCTTTGTGGGAATGAACACAGGAAAGAGAACGCGAGCAGAGTGGTTTCAGGGGAGGGGGGTCGCAGTACGTTACATAGTATAGGATATAAGGCACTGTATGAGGGAGTCATTTCATGATGCCCCCCCACCACCACCACACCACCCCCCAACCCCAACCCAAAACCCCCCATTCTCCAGGTTCCCGTTTGCTGATTTTTTTTTTTTTTAAAGGAAATTTCTCCATTGCAGAGGCAGTCAGGCAGAGGACAGGAGCTGGGGCCATGCTAATAAATCAGCCCACAGTCTCTGGTGGCCCAAAGCCACTAGGGAATACTGCGGAGGAAGAGAGGGAAACAGAAGGAAAGAGAGAGAGAGAGAAATAGAGAGAGAGAAAGAAAGAAAAAGAGAGAGAGAGAGAAGCATGCATGTTGACCCAGGAAAGGGCTTAGCGAGAAATGATGTGCTCTTAAACAGCCTCCTAACCAAGCATCGAAGCAAACACACACACACACACACACACACACACATACATGCACACTGTGTGTGTGCACAAACACACAGACAGACACACACACACAGTGCAAAGAGATGTAGCCCATAGCCCGAGCATTAGTCCCCTCCTACACTTCTGGCCCCCACACCTTTTTTTCTCTCTGACAAATTAGAAATGGCCCGGACCAGGAAGCTGATAAAAAAAAAAAGAGTCTGATTTAGCAAACGCACAAACTGCCCATTATCTGGCTGCGTGGAGAGGCCATTTGGGAAAGGGCCCGAGGACACTGCAGTGCCTGCCGACAACACAGAGGATGAGTGAGCCCCTGAGAAGGCAGAGAGGGGGGGTTGGGGTGGAGGGGGAGGTGGGGTGGCGGGGGGAGGTGTGGTGGACTGAAAAATCACCCCCATCTCAAAGCTAACACCAATGCCAAGCACTCTCAGGAAAACACACAATTGGAGTCCAAAATGGAGACATTAAGGGTTTTTAAAAGCACAAAGAAAAATGTGCTTCATAAAACAAAAGCTTTATTTATTACTATTACCAAACCCGGTAGTATATCTTAATGCCTATAATAGCCTCATTTGTAAAATTAGCTAGGTTTGTGTTGTGAATGGAAGGCGATGTAAATGGTATAAACATTTTGATCATGCTCTACAGTAGTGATACAGTATTGTCCAAGCTAAATACACCAATGCTGTAGAAAAATCAAGAGTAACATAGCTTTCTGGAGAAAATATAAGGTAGGCATGCAATCAAATTAATTGTGTATTTTAAAATAAATTAAAAAATAAATAAATATTGCAGTAGGTCGGTGCTGCAAATGGCGCCAATGTGTTTATGTGAAAGCAGTATTTACTCTCAAACATATTTAGCGCATGATTTTCCATACTAAATAATAATCATTAAAGTGAGTGTGAGATAGGGGGAGAAAAAAAATCTAATTAAACCTGAAAAAATTAACATTTGAATGTGGTATTTAAAACATTGCCTGAGGTGCTTATATTGCCTGTAATGAAGAAAATAATTTGAATACACATTTACTAATTTATCTATCTATCCAATTTTTTTTTTTTTTTTTTTTTTTTTTGGGGGGGGGGGGGGGGGGTGAATTGGACATTGTCAAATTTGGCTACCGGAGTTCACAGATAGACCGTCTCACACAGAACCAAATCCTGCAGAAAGACCCGGCACCAGCAGACATAAGAGACATAAGAGTGAGACATTAGAGCATCTGGGTCAAAATAAAAAGTGAAGAAAATGAAGACCATTTCAAGGGCTCTGCATCAGAGAGGCAGCTTTGGTTGGACTTGTGAAAGCTTAGAACAGTGACTGGAGACTGACCCCCATTTCCAGGGGGGATGTCGTACATGCCTGGTCTTTATCCCCTCTCATTAGCCAAAGCTTGTCATCACCCCCCTTCTGCTTCCTGCATGTGTCTAATAGACGTGCGCGTCTCTAATAAGTCATTCAGTCTCCCTCTCTCTTAAGCCATAGCCACTGTTTTACTCATTAGAGGGAGCATTGGGCTGGAGGTGTGAGTGGTGGTGGTGGTGGGGTGTGTGTGTGTGTGTGTGTGTGTGTGTGTGTGTGTGTGTGTGTGTGTGTGTGTGTGTGTGTGTTGGGGGGGGAGATCAGATGCTAAAGTAAATCATCTCAATGCTGAATGGTGGCCAAAAGGAACAAAGAGCAGTACAGGTCCATGGCATTGTCTGTTCATAATGATGGCGCTCAGAAATTACTGTCTGCTATTCAATTATTGAGAAGTATTGAAAATAGGATTATACCCTTTGATGAGTGAATGTGTTGTATCACACTTTTAAAAGTTTAGTTGGACGATGGTGAATATATCTTTTTATATTAGAGATGGTGTGAGTCAATTCAAAATACATAAATCAAGCCGTGCCATTGACAATTTAAACTAATCAACTGTATGGTAGGCCATGAGTTTAGCAAAACTGAAATAAATGCACAAAAAAAAGATGGATAGGGATTCTTAGACTCTGAGAAATAAAATGCACATTTTTTAGTGTTTAAAGTGTTTTCAGGAATGGAGAAAATAGACAGGAAGTAAATCAGGTGTTTTTTTGACAGCACTAAGTGCTTTTCTAGATGCCTGATTAATTACACAGTAACTGTTCACTCCGTTCAGTAACTGTAAAACCAAAAAAACGGATGTAAATATTTACAGTACCAGTACGTTTAAAAAAAGAAAACACACACTCACTCACAGACACACACAGATATATGTGAGGAGGATTGCTCACTTGCTCAGTCCTACACCAAAGTGTGATCTAAGAGTCCCATTTTATCTCAAGTCCTTCTCTCCCCGACACCAGTTCCCTGAGCAGGGGGGGTGGGGTGGAGGGGGTCTCTGTTCCTCTTCCCCCCCTCTTTTCTTTCTCTCTCTCTCTCTCTCTCTTCCTCTCTCTCTCTCTCTCCGCCACCGCTGTGTTTCATCTTAAGTGAGTTTATTCAAGTGTAGTCAATGTTTTTCCCACTGAAGGAGTAGCAGGGGAGCGGGAACGGCAGCGCAGCAGTGGTAGTGGTAGTGGTAGTGGTAGTGGTGGTGGTGGTGGCGGCCATGGCCACACATCCCCATTCCATCCCATCCCATCCCACCCTGCGCGCAGAGCAGAGCGGAGCAGAGGGGAGCAGAGGAGAGCCGAGCGGAGTGGAGCACAGCAGCCTGGACGAGACGACGCCTCCAGTAATCCCACCAATGATGTCCGCCGCCCCACTGATGCCTACCAGCCCCACAAATACCCGCAGGCCCCGCGATCCATTTTTATTGTATTCGGGGCTGCAGTGTTGTATTTCCTGCCTCCTCTTAGCAGCACACACACAGTGCACTCGAAAACAAAAATCCATAATATCGATCGGCCAGTGTCACCACAATTATTCTTTTGAAACAGCCATTGAAAACAAATTACATCTGCACTGCGTTTTCATCCGATTGCTCGGGGTGAGCAATGCTCACTCGCCTAGCCCTCCCACCCCTCCTGGCCCCCCTGTGCTCCACCCACCCTCACAGCCCCCCCCCCCCTCCCCAAACCCCTCCAACCTCAACCCCTCCCTCAGGCTCCCCCGCCTTTAGCACTGGGCCGTTAACGATGGTGCCGGGCCTTTTGGGGTTGCTGTTTGTGTGTGTGTGTGTGTGTGTGTGCATGTGTGTGCATGTGTGTGTGTATGTGCATGTGTGTGTGTGTAGGGAGGCGTGTCACCCTCACATGAAAGGGCAGAAAAATGGCGAGAGCAGGTCAGAGAAGGGGCATCTAAACCAAGTGTCGCACATACAGTACCTGGAAATAACATACAAGCAAAAGTTCCCACAAAAAAAGGGAAACACTACCGTACAAATAACAATACAACAGTACAGTACACATGTACAAATACTGTACATAGCTATGAAATGCATATATGTATGTGTATGACTCTAAGTGGGTATGAGTGTGTGTATGTGTGTGTGTGTTTGTATGTAAGATGGTGGAGGAAGCTACTAAGGCTGTAATTACCTGGCTGCTTTTTCTATTGCTTGTTAGAAAATATATCAGTAGTGCAACACTGAGAGAGCCCAGATGGAATTGCCTGCCTACAGTTTAAACAGTCGTTTTTTTGTGTATGTGAGAATGCTTGTGTGTACGTGAGTGTGTATGTGTGGCTATTATTTTTTTTCTTGGAGAACTCAAGCATGTCTGACTGAATAAACCTAAATGTACTTGTGTACATGTGCTGGTGCACATTTTTAGACATGATTTACTTTATAGGTCAGTGAAATCTCAATTGCGCAAAAGAAAAGAAAAAAAAAACATTTGTTGGCAATATTCAATGCCAAAAATTTTAAATTTGTTGCTGGACACTCTGACGGATGTGGACATACATTTAAGTAACCACAGGCTCATTATTATAGCTACTGTTCTGCCATAACATTATTATCTGCGTGTATCTGGACTGTAAAATGCAAATGTGAGCCAGTAAATTATTTATAAAATCTGATGGTTTTGAACAAAGCACTTCTGGTTCTGATTAAAGTTGTGCATAATTCCTATGGATATCAAATAAAACCCTTTGCATTTTACATCCTGTTTCATTCTGCAGAGGATTTCAATTACGGTCTGTGCAGTGGGTATTAAATGCCCTGGTGTTTCCAGCTCAACACATGGAGGGAAAAAAAACTACCATATCTCAACGGTCAATCTTTACGTTCACTAATGCACTGTGGTCTAACCTAAACATAAAAATGGGGGCAGGGCTAATTTTGTAATCCCGTTTGTTAATAACTACAGTATTAAATGTTTAAAAAAAACCACTTTCAAAATGTTAGTTTAATCATACAATACGCATCAAATTATTGCAAATTACAGAAAAAGACATTAACACAAACTTCTTTAAAAAAAAAAACACAGACACACACATTGTGTAAAAAATCCTTGGTAAAGCATAGCCTGGACTTGGCTTCCAGCAATAGAGGGCAGTTGAGAAGCGGCAGCAGTGGCGGCGGCCATGTCATTCCCCATCGCTCCTCTCCCCACTATCCCTCTTCATTAGGACATTCGCTCTGTTTGTTTCCTGTGTGGCGCTGAGGAGGCACCGCTACAGTGAAGTAGCGCCCTGCGAGAGCAACAATCTCACAATGAAGCCAAGGAAGAGAAAAAAAAAAAGTGAGCCAGAGTTGGGGAGGGGGGGAAAAAAGAGAGAGGGAGCGAGAGTGAGGGAGATAGAGAGGGAGAAAGAGAGAGAGAGAGAGAGAGAGAGAGAAAGGGGGGAGAGAGAGAGCGGAATAAAACTAATGTCAGGGCGATGCGGTTGATAATTAATCCTGGCTGGCCCCCGCGAGCCCAGGCGGTTGGGTTGGAGGTTGCAGAGGCAGAATCCCTTTGTTAAGCTTTGACCACACAAGTCACCACCGCGGCCGACCCGCAGCAAGGGAAACGCCAACTTTGGAGTATTAAGAAAACCAATAGCCTTGTTGACATGAACACGGGAGCCTAACCCCCGCAGCCTCCTCATATGAAGCATTGATTTTTCTGTCTGGGTGCCGAGCTAAAGCCATTCATTCTCTATGGGCAGAAGGGCTCGCCGGGCCTGGCCGAATTTCCCACCTCCTTCTTCTGCCTCCTTACCTCGGGGGGTAAAACTTGAGGATTAACACCCCCCACCCCACCACCCCGCCACACCACACCACCCGTCCCTCTTCCCCCTCCCTCCTCCTCCTCCTCCCCAGACATGATTTGTGTTAGACTTGTAACTGGTGTGTGTACATGTGTGTGTTGGTTGAGCGTAGGTGTGTATGTGTGTTGGGGGGGTTGGGGTTAAACATCCCTGCCTCTCTGGAATAGGGCTGACCACCGTGACCCCTAAGGGTTGAAGGTTCCCAGTTTGCACCACGGGGGCCTCGGCAGGAAGCACAACACAACAGCGCTCACACTTGTGCTTGCTTAGCAAAATGAATTCAATTACCACTTCAAGCGCTTTTTTTTTCATCCATCCAATGTTTTTTTTTTCACTCCTATTACTCCTGTTCATTCCCTCTAGCCTCTCACTCTCTCTTCCCCCTCTCTCTCTCTCTCTCACTCTCTCTCTCTCTTTCTCTATTTATTTCTTCCTACACTCAAAGGTAAACACAAACACCCAGCCTGCTTCTCTATTTCTGTTGCTAATGCATGTTTGCTTCTGATTGCACATCACAAACGGCACTTTAATTGCAAGGAACTCCGAGTTGAGCCAAAGATTTCTAATTAAAAGCAAGGACTCTCTCTCAAGCAACATGACCTCGGAGCAGTGCTTTTGGATTGTTTTGCTGTTTGCGCCGTGTGAGATGACTCCGTGTACAGACGGGACATTTATGGGCTGCCGTTCATATACGTGTTTGATCCTCCGCCGCTGTTGCTTGGATGCACCAGCGAGATCCTTATTACCAGAGAACAGATCTGCTGCGGATGGTCCTCAAACGCCACGCGCCTGGCGATAAAGCAGGCCCCACTTGAAATGATGGCCTCATATTACTGAAAGGGGGGTAAAAAATGCATAGCATCCACAGTTTTCTAAAACATCGCAGGGAGATGAGTATTAAATTAAATTGCATGAATTGTTAACATTCATCTCTGTTATTTGAAGCCAAAAGCTGGTGTTTTAATAACAGTGCTGAAGTAGTTAATATCACTAAATAAATAATGCATGGATGTGCTGTAACAGTCGCTCCCAGTTTTCCTCTTCCGTCCAAACGACACATGGCATATGGCCATGCAGATTTCTCTCTCTCACTCTCTCTCTCTTTCTCTTTCTCTCTCTCCCACACACACACACACACACACACACAGTCGCACCCTCTCTTACTCTCTTTCTCTCTCTCTTTATCTGTCACTCTGTCTCTCTTTCTCTGCCATAAAACCGCATTAAAGAGATTTGGAATGAACGGCAGGCACCAAGGCCCTAGGCCACCCATTTGAATACTAATCTCTTTTCAATCACAGGAAATGCCTCCAATTCATTTATTTAAATCAAACAGTCATAAACTCACAGTTATAATGTATAAAAATATAGCTTGTCGGCTCATATTTTCATATTTTTGGGGGGGTGTCATTCGGTTTCGCTCCTGGTGTTCCCTGTGTCATTTTGCTGTTTCAATTAAAGCCCTGATAGAGACCACTGTGTCTATCATCAGCAACATATTAGTTTCCAGTGTTTTTTTGTTGTGCACGTTTCCACTGTTTGATTGCATCAGTAGCCACTATCTGTTGGCTAATGTATTCCTTTATTAGGTTTAAAAATGAGAGGTGCAGGCCGGTATGGGGGAACCTGAGACTGTGGAGATGGAATTTATATAAACAGCGCAATCATTCTTTCTAGGCTTGATTAACCAAGCTCACAAAGAGAATTCAAGAAAATGTATATAATTATTTGGACTGTCATACACTGGCAATTGTAATTGACAAGATTTGTATGAGATATGATGCAATAAAAGAATATATTAAATAGAAAAAAAATATATCTGGGCTTGATTACCAGTAGAACATTAGGCGGAGGCGTGATATTAGAACAACACAATTATAATGTTTTCCCCAGGATACGCTGCAAGCGTTTCTGATGCATTAGCGGGCCTTAGCTAACGAAGAAAAAAAAAATTAAAGAACAGCAGATTTTCAAAGCAGCCGTTGTGCCCAATATCATTAAAAATTTATAGAACTCTCCCTCAACATGAGAAGTGTTTGGTCGTAGAGAAGATGCGCCGTGAACTGGGAAGAGTATCTTTTTTTGTGTGTGTGTTGTTTTGTTTTCTCTCCCTTTTCCCTCTTTCATCCCCCCCTCTCTCTCTTTCACTGTATCTCCTTCCCTCGCTCTGTTTTTCTTTTTCCCTTTCACCCTTCCCTCCACCCATCAGCTTTCCAGCTGAAAGATGTACCCATTACAGAGTGACAGTTTGACACACAATGACCTGTCAGCACATTCATCTCCCGATGTTTTATTTTAGCAGGGATCCAAAACTGAGCAGAAAATAAGCAAGTTGTTTCAAGGCCCTGGAACGAGATCAAACATTCCCTGGCACCAGCAGCCAGTGGACCTTTGATTTACACTGGATCTGTCAAAGAGGTGATTAGACTGGGCCAGTGCTTAAAAACCTATAGATACACAGCAGCTATGCCACTGCCAGTCCCACCGGTAACACGGCGCTTTGCAGCTTTGCTCATGGCATTCTCTCTCTCTCTCTCTTTCTCTCTCTCCCTCTCCCTCTCTCTCTGTCTCTCTCTGTCTCTCTCTCTCTCTTTGTGTGTCTGTCTTCCCCTCTGTGATCTATATGTCAGAGCAAAACATTGTGAAATAAGGTTTGTGTTTGTTTTCAGTAAGTGAGTCAGAACCCCTTTCATATATGAAATAAATAAATAAATCCACAATCGTGTAAAGGACACTTGGTGTGGTACAAATATATCTTCAGGTAATGCTTATCATGATGATGACTAACAGGTACCACAATAAATATATAAACATTGTACTTATATATCATTATAAGATAAAGGGTATGAACACTGAGAGAAAAAAAGAATGGATTGAAATGTGAAGGATGGCAGATTAGAAGTCCTGCCTTTTGTAAGACTTAGCAGCTCCTTCACCCTACCTTAATAGTCTGTTTCTTTACACCATTACTACAGCAATGCCCTAAACAACAAAATTTGGCACATGGACCGTAAACATACCCATTAAAGCAATATGTGTTTTATAGACATATTTTGATTGATCAAATGTTAGTTATGTTATTTATGTCAAAGTTAAACAGTTATTTCAGCTCTGTATGTTCAAGTGTTTTATGTAAAAGTGATGAGTCTCTACCCTACTCACTTACACTGTAGGCTGATCTTGCTGACCTTAGCCTTTGCTTAAGTTGGCTGCCAAGTGGTAAGCAAAAGCATACATATACCATGTCTCCACAGAAACAACCTTTGTACAGTATCCAACAGAGCATTGCTCATCAGAGGCTTCCTGGATAGATACTGTGCCTTTAAAAAAAATGCTAGCTACTCTTCATTGCAGTAGCCTTGGCTGTAACCAGCTAAGAGGTCAATAAGATTCAGGCCATGGCAGTTCTATTGAGCCTCAAAAATAAAATTGAAAAAACAGTTGAGGCTTCCTCATTTGAACCCGGCAGTAACTTGTTAATGCAGGCACAACCTTCACTGTTAGATTTGTTGTAATGTGTGCTATAACTTCTTTTCTTAGCATATGTTGCCTAAAAGAGAGAAGGGAGACATGTCTCTTAAAACTTTGTTCGGTAGACTATGTCATTTACAGTAGTCAATGTTTTGCACATTGCTGGTTGGAAAACACTGCATAGTATCTTCTACCATACAACATTTCAAACTAATCTGTTTTTTTTTATTCAGTAAGGACAGCCTGCAATGGTAGGTAATGCTTAGTAAGCTAACAAATGCATAGTGTTATGTCCCTCTGCATCCCCAATGGACTTGCAGTGGCAGTGCAACAACCTTTGGGTGGTGACTGCTCTCTTACACCTGGAACTGTGTTGCTATAAAAGCCCTTGTCTGCCTCTGGCTCTCTCTCGCCTCTCACCATGCTCTCCCTTTGTCTCGTGTTGGGTTTTGTGTGGCTGTTCATTCCCACATTTGTCTTTGTTTAAACCTTGGTTATTTGTTCTTATTCAAAACTGGTTTATTTTTGTAATACTCTGTTGTCCGTCCCCACTTTATGTCGTGGTCTATGAGCTGGATTGTAACAGAAATGGGGGCTCGTCCGGGAGCTTTGAACTTGCTATTGGAGACTGGACTTCAGTGGGATTTTTTTTGTTTAGTTGTGGTGAATTATTTTTTTGCTGACTATTATTTGTTGTAATGGAAACTCTGGGTAGGTAGAGGGCTCCAGCTGGATGGCTGTGGCTGTCCTTATTTCAGTGTACCTATTTTTTTGTGTGGCTGTATTATTTTGCCTTTTTTGTGTTTGAAGGTAACTCTAGGTGGGGGTACGCCTCAGAGTGCTGCAGTAGGTTTAGTTCTTGGCCTGCTCTACCGTAATGAGTTCAGTGTTAAAAGTAGGCTCTGTTTAGGCCTAGATAGTGTAATGGTAGTTTCCAGAGTTTGCTTGAACTTAGGAGCATTCGATTTGTGTTACATTCAAGTCATTTTTACTCCCTGCACTTTAATATGGTGAAAGCCATATGCTTGTTTTTGTTGGAGATAAAATTCCCCTGTTTGTACACACTTAACATGTAGCACCATTACTTAGTAGCATATTCTAGATAACTGCTGTAGGGTGGCTTTTGTTGTGGCCTTGGTGCCTTGGCCTGGTTGAACCATTTGAACCAATAGTTTTTTATCATGGTTTCTGATTTGAATGAGCATACTATCTTTGTGTTTGAGTCTTTGTCTAGTGTAAAGACATGAGACTTGTATACTGATTTTTCATGAGGTCACTGTTTGCATTTGTATGGTGACCCTTCAGGAAGTGCAGTCTCCTGGAGGAACCCTTTTTTTGGGGGGAGGTGTTACGCCCCTCTGCACCCCCAATGGACTTGCAGTGGTAGTGCAACAACCTTTGCCTGGTGATTGGTTTTGGGTTTTGTGTGGGTGCTCATCCCCACATTCTTGATTACTTGTTCTAATTAAAAAATGGTTAATTTTTGTAATAATTTTGTAATAATTTTTGCCTGTCTCCATGTTATGTTGCGGCCTACAAGCCAGGTTGTAACAATAGGCTAACCTTTTTTATAATACTGTATACTATAACACTGTAACACTACACCTACCTTACAGTGTACATAAGCTACAATCACAGTGATAATAGTCTAATTTAGCTATTATGCACACTAACCAGTAAGGGAAAGAAGTGCCCCTGTACAGCTATATGCCTAGTAACACCCCTGGGTGAGCAAAGGACTAAAAGAACTGCATGATGTATAGCCTTGGCCTACACTACACAGAGGCACATACATTTGCATACACACATGGACACAAAGAATGTGTCTTAGTTTGTTGAACATTCTTAACCCCCTTTTTTAACCAATCATCAACCAGCTCCCCCCCTTAGCCTCGCTAATTTCTAAACCTTGATTACAGTCCTTATAGAGGGAAATGCTAATGCTAATAGACAAAGTACACTGGTTATGGAAGCTTGCTAAACCCCAGCTGCTATGTTGTAGTGGTCTCCTTCATGTGAAGATTAAGAGTACACCCTGTGTGAACGTAAACAAGTAGTGTTGCATCTGGCAACACATTAGTCAGTTTTAGCTTTTTGAACATCCGTTTGTTTTGATGACCCCTAGCATGTCTTTATCTTTAGTCTTTGATCCAGTTGCATTAAGAATCATTAGCCTCCATTGATAGTATAATTTATGAAAATATATTACTTTGTTTGAATCTGTGAGTCTTCTGGCAGCACGTGTTTTCCAGCAAAGCTGCGTTGTATCAGACTCTGACAACTAGCTTGCTCATTAAGCTGTTGGCTAACGGTTTAAAATGCATGAACTACATGTGCCTAAGCTACTATCAGGATCGTGACGGGTACATCACAGTAAATGCAGTGGCCTCGTGTCAACCTGGCTCCAGGACCAGGCCCCCCTTATCGTGACATTTTCCAATTGGGACACGGTCTCCCGAGGAGAGGTCACATCACAAGCTGATGTAAATTTATTGGCACGCGTGTTTTCGGAGGGGCCTGACATGCGCCCACACTTCACAAACAGCCGTACTCTAACAAGCGTGGGTTCAGGTGGCGAGTGCCCCGGTGCCCCCTTGTACACAACCCCTCTCCCCCCTCTCCCGCCCCCCCCATGTCTTTATTGAGTCCCGCAGAGAGTTGATCCCCCTCCAGTGAGTGGTCATCAGTCACCGCCCACTCCCTGCATCATCCAGAGAGGGCTGTCTGTGTCTCATCGTCTGCCGGCCAGTCAGCTTACAGTGTCTCCAACGCCAACACAGGCCGACCCCCACAACCCCCACACACCCTTCCCCCAGCCTCCACCCCCCCAACCCCCCGAGCTCAACAACAACCTGGTCACAAGACTCTCACACTACTCTCCTTGTTTTTAAGAGATTCTGAGCAGCGATAGGTCAGCTTTCCCTTTGTTCTGCAAAAGTACACATTGCCAGGATTCATTTCACAAAACTGCAGGGCTAGACTGTTGTTATAACTGCGTGGAGAAAAAAAAAATCTTTTGAAGCACATTATTCTCCACTGGTCGCATATTTCCCCCAAGCAACCAGTGATTAGGATTTACACCGTGTTGTCGCGGAGTATCTGTTAGGATGGTGTGGGGTATCTTGCATTCTCAAGGAAAAATGTCCCAGGGCAGGGCATATCTGAAATATGCAGTACCCAGCATGATAAAAAAATAAGGTCTAGCTTTTGGTCCAGGGTAGTGCATCTCCCAAAGCACTATAGCGATCAACATCTGCATCACGTTCCGATATGCCTTGAGTTTTATATAAAAAAAGAGAAAGAGAGAGAGGATAAAAAAGAGAGAGTAGGCGTAGAAAACAAGTGAGAAAAAAAAAGAAAAAAAAAAGAGTAATCTATTGTGCTGCAGGTTGAGTTCCTGATAAAAGTGCAAAGCGTGCTAATCCATGGCAGAGAGGAACCTGTGCACTACAGGGCATGGCATGCTAATGCTTCAGCAAATAACACCAACCTGAGCACAGCTCGCTTGCCCATCCACGCATACACACAGTGGGGATTACTCTGTAAACTCCAGCATAATGGGCTTTCTTCCAGTAATCTCTAAAGGTCGCATTTGTCTTTTTTTTCCTTTTTTTTTTGCTTATTTTGTTTTCTTCCCTTTCTCTCTTTTGGGCTAGCACCAAAGCTCACAAAAGAGGCAGGTCTTCTTCCATCTTCTAAAATGCATATGGTAATTTTTTTTTCCTGATGCAAGGGAAATTACGGTTTTGAATTATATGCCTATCTACCAAGGCGGGGGGGGGGGGATCTGAATATTAAAGGTGAGGTGTGCCCTGCATTAAAAAGTCTAGATTCTCGCTGGACATGCTGTGCTTTGCTTAAACATCTGTTTTCATGTAAAGCTCTGTAGTTTGTGAGTAAGTTATGGTCAATAATGTCAAAAGGCTTCTAGCTTGACAAACTAATGGACTCGAGTATTTCACAGCGAAGTAAAGTGTGTGTGCCAGTCCTCAGCCTTGAAGCCTGAAATGCACTCTCAAAAACACATATCATCCACTTGACTCTTACATTACAGCATTTTTAGCCCTTACTTTATCACCTTAACTCAATCTTTCTCCTGTTTGCTCTACTGACACAGGTACAGCTGATTTCTTGCCAGTGTCTTGCTTATCTGATGTCCTCTCCCGCTCCCTCCCCCTGCGTTGCTGTTCTCCATCAGACCTCTATAAGGATGACTGATAGGCTGGGATTGAAGGGCTTGACTGTCAGGCCCGTCAGTAACACTCGCCGACAATGTGTTGCGCATGCCAATAGCATGACTTCAGCAGCCAGATGGGGAAAATCAGCAGAATATTATTTTATTTATTTATATATATATTTTTTTTTTTTGTGGGAAAAATTCCAATCCTACGATGTTAACAAGGTCCATCTTTATGGAGTTACTGATGTGACTTCCTTTGTGTGCTTTCCTGATATAAGGTTCAGGCATAGGTGCCTTCATATGGACTTATTTTTGTGCCTGTAAGTATTAATACTGTGGTCATTTTTGACCACAGAAGCTCATAAGCCCTGACCCTCTTAAGAAGCCCATAAGCACATGTTTTATTAATGTTTTCTGTATGTAAACAGCATGGTTTATTGATGTAGCAAAACAGAAGATCAAGGTGGCATGATAGCGGCATGTCATAGAACATTTTAAAAGAACACACAACACCTTTTAAGACATTTTTCTTTTCTTTCAGCTAATCCAGTGCACAGGTGTCTGCTTTGATGGCTCTCTCACAGAGATTGATGGGTCCATTTGGCAGAGTTGTCACAAAGATGCACAAGCTTTGCAATTCACCTTGTCTCACTTAAATCACAAACCACGCTCACCATCCTGGACAGCACCAGAGACAGCTTCTCAGTTTGGGCGGCAATAATGATAACCATTACTGACTCAAATGGGAGATCAGCACATTAGGAAATGGGCTCTAAGTCACGATGACCTAAAAGGTTTGCAAGCCGAACAGCTTTCAACTTGTCAATTCCATCACCAGTAAAATGTTAGCATGTGTGTTTGTGTTAAAAGATGCAGATAAGAGCATGTGTTTTCATTTATACCATAAAAAACAGCATTTAGCCCTCACCACGCAAATACAGAGAGCTAAAAAAAAAACAAACATTTTATCCAGAAGTCGCCATTCCATGACGGCGTAAAAAGGTATTAAAGAACTAGTGCCGAGTGTCAACAAACTGCTCTCTGCTGAGACCTCTTGGAAAATTATGTTCCTTTCAAGAAAGGCCTGCTTTCCTTCCTTCTTTCTTTCCTTGTTTTTTTCTTCTTTGTCAGGCCGCTGAACCTTTCTAGTCCTCCGTATGCACCAGCAAACATGCTGATACAACTTAAAGGTCATGTTCTTTTCACGCTGACAGGGGCCTTCTGAAACTTTGACGAGGGGGTCCCTTTGAAGGATCGTGCCGTCCGTTTGATATAGGAGGGCAAAAAAAGGAATTAAGGCCCACGTCAAGCCGATGTCAGCTCAATCGTGCGAACTGATTAGAAAACCTAAGTAAGGGCCCCAACACAGGCGTGGTTGCATGCCGAGAGAGTCTCAGCGCTGCTCCTTTTTTATGTGGTTTCCGAGGTTGGGGGAGCCGGCTGCAAAATGACCCGATGCGATGCGATGCAAACCATGTATGCATGCATACTGTTGTGATTCCAATCTGAATAGATACACTACATGAAGGTCAGTTTTCAGACATTTGTCAAAGTCACGTCGCTACAACGTAACCGCAAGCCTGGCGTGGATCACGGAGCTTATGTTCTCACATTGGGTTTAGAATGATTTGATGTAGAGACATTTACAGGGGGGAAATGGAAGGGTGGAGGAGTGGTGTACTGGAAAGTAAAACAGGTCTAGCTTCAGCTGCTATTCTTTTCTCTTTATTCTTTTATTCTTTATTCAAAGCGAAACTCGTTTTACATCGAATTTCTCCTTTAAGTACAGCAAAGACAAGGTTTAACACCTGTTCACCGTTCCTTTGGAGGTTTTACACTGTGACAGTCAGTGTAATCCTACTAAGAACTCAACCACAATATCAATGGCCTTACCTGGAGTATACAGTGTGACCTCATCAGGTTCAGGAAGACTTTGCATTGTAGACTTTACCAAACTTGTAGCTGATGTTGGTGCAACACTATGGAAACGTATCGACTGCCACACAACAAATGGAACTCATCGTCGAGCGGTAGTCAAGGTTAATTGACATGTTAGCGCTGAGACTACAGCACCATCTGTCATGCTTGTCGTGTGGATCATTTGTCCGTTCCCCATGTTCATTCTAATGAGTGATAATGAATGATCGCAAGGCTGCTATGTTTGTGATTCAATCATTACACAACATACAACAGACAAGGAAAAACATGCTAATATGTGACAACTATATATACCCAACATCATAACTTCTATATTTAAAGCATGCTAATTACCTACTCAAAACATCATAAAGTCTATCTTCAAAAACATGACAATTACCTATTTAGAACATCATACCTTCTATTAACACCTGAAACAAAGATACCTTTTAAATCCAAAGTAATGTTCTTACTTGGACTTAGATATATGTAAGATTAATAAGCAATGATATCTAAATATGAAAATAGAAGCATTAATGTTTGCGTATGTTTGTGTATGTCTGTGTTTGTATGTGTGTAGGTGTATATATGTGTGTGCTTGTGTGTGAAGGGCTTGTACTGTATGTGTGCTTGCGTGTCTGGGTCTGCCGTGGAAAGGCTGTGGACAGACAGTTCCTGCACTGCCTTGTTTTTAAAAGGCAACAGTAATAGCCAGTAAAGAACGGCCTTAAGAGACTCTGGCATGTTGATGCCTGATGCACAAAGGTCATTGATTCCGGGGCCCTTCTCCTTTCTTAACAATTCGTCTGGATTTTGGCATTTGGTGAACACACACAGGACAGCTCTCCGACAAGCCGACCTTGACAGCGAATTGGATAAATAAACCTTCAATTTAGCCCCTTCTCCTCGCCGGCGCGCGGCAGCCAGGCAGACCGTCCCACCGGGAGCCTTCACCTATCCATATCGTTCAAGCGCCGCTTCCACATCCCGGCTGCAGCTCGGGCGCGCACGTCGGCTGGCTGCCTGCTCTGCTCTGCCCTCCCTCAGCCCCAGTGACAAACACAGCCGCACAGATAAGCTAACAGGCCGCGCCGGCAACCAGTCAAAGTCAATCCTGGCCGCACGCAAAATTTAATGCCAATTCCATCTTTCACACACATACACACACACACACACACACACAGACACACACATGTACACGTGCACACACACACAGACACACACATATATACACGCACACACAGAATGTCCCAGGATGCCTCCACTCCCCTGTCGAACATCTCTCCACACAGACACACACACACACAAACATACATACACATACACACACACACACAATAGCACAACATATGTGCACCCATGCCTGACACACCATATACACTCGACTACAGAAACACACACACACACATTCGCATTCCCCCCAAATGCACACCCACACACATACACACACACACACCTTCTGCTTATAGCAAACCGAAGTGGGAGTGTGCGCATCACTCCATAACAGGTAATGACGTGGCATTTAATGATACTGTCCAAAGTGATCCCAGCCTTGCAGACAAGTAATGCGCCGGCCGTGAGGAGCTGATAAGCATGGCTGAGCTGGGGTACAGCCGCCACCGCCACCACCGCTACCGCTACAACCACCACCACCACCTCCTCCACCACCTCCTCATCCACCTCCTCCACCGCCATCACCCCTGCTGCCGCCGCCATCACTGCGCAGCCCTCTCTCCGAGTGCCATCAGCGGCCCACGCCTCTCAGCCACGCTGTCACCAGATACGATGTGACATATGTGCCGCTGCTGCTGTCTCCGCGCCCCTCCACCCTATACTTTAGGGAAAAGAGCATTTCCTGATATAAGTAACCCTTGTTGAAGTGCCGTCAGTGCGGGTATGTGTGTGTGCGTGTGCGTGTGTGTGCATCAGCCTCTGCGTGTGTGTGTGTGTGTGTGTGTGTGTGTGTGTGTGTGTGTATGTGTGTGTGTGTGTGTGCATGTTCATGTGAATGTGCGTGTGTGTTTGTGTATATGTGTCTGTCTGTACATCTGTGTGTGTATGTGTGTGTGTGTATCAGCCTGTGTGTGTGTGCGTTAGAGGCTGCAGATGGCTGAGCTGAGAGGGGAGGTTGGGTGTGGGGTGTGATAGGTGGTTGTAGGTTGATGAGGTACTGGTGGTGGGGGTGGATTGGGGGTGTGTGTGTATGTGTGTGTGTGTGTGTGTGTGTGTGTGTGGGGGGGGTTAGTTAAAGGCCGTTCCCATGGATAGTGATTAAGCGCTTGCTGCCCCCCTTTTTAATAGTTCATTGCACCAGTGCTCTCCTCAGGAATTAACAGCAGGGTTAGTGGGCAGGGCTCCGCTAATCAGCGGTAGCTAGCAAGGTGAGCCGTGGGCTCTGGGCGTACTGGGTAGGACTGTGCTCCAGATACTGATATATCGTGGCATACTCCTGTAAATATTGATATATTGTGATATATTGTGATACATACATTTATACACATGTATGTAAATATTGATATATATCGTGATATATCGTGCCGTAATGCTACCTTCCAATACAGTGGCTGCTGTACCGATAGAGTAGCAAAAAATAATAACAATGATGGCATACGAGACAACCTAAAAATGTAATTTTAAGTTAATAACTGTCAGAATTAAAACCAGTTTTTAAAATACAATCAATCTTAGTGTTTAAGATCTTCCTTGGGCCTTTAGTTTAGTGTGATCATTTAGGCTTTAGCTTTTGTTGACAGAGAATTAAAACAGGTATTCACATATTTCTGTTGTGCACATAGTCATCACTCAAAATGAACACGTATTCGCCATATGTATCGCAGTCTATGCATCGTGATACATACATCATGTTTTGAGGTGGCATGAAAATGCCCATCCCTACTGACTGGGTGATGAAGAATGTTCAAAGCTGGGCTGAGTCAGATCACTCTAACTCAGTCATGCCCAAGCAGGGCAAGATAAATAGAGAGGAGGGAAATACCAGCCTTGTGTGTGCACACACACACAGACATACAGTACACACACACCTGCACATCTTTCTCTCGCTCTCTCTCTCTCTCTAAAACACACATACACACCTGCACATCTCTCTCTCTCTCTCTCTCTCTCTCTCTCTCACACACACACACACACACACACACACACACACACACACACACACACACACACACCTGCACATCTTTCACTGAGTGGTGGCACAGACAGAAGGACAGCGATTGTGTGACAGCCTTCTCAGAGCTGGAGAGCACCTGACAATACAGCCTGTCTGTGATAGCAGAGGTGGGAGAGGAGAGGAGGACAGAAAGAGAAAGAGAGAGAGCGAGACAGAGGGAGAAGGGCCCAAGAAAGAAAGAGAGCACCCAAGAAAAGACATTGAGTGCGGCTGAAAAGACGAACACGGCAGAGGAGGAGAGAGAAATGAATGGCGAGCAGAAAAAAAGGAAAGCGAGGGAGAGAGAGGACAGAAAAAGGTCAGGGAGGAATGGGGAGTCTTTGTCTGTGTCTCTGTCAACCCTCCCCCCCACCCCTCTCTCTCTCTATCTCCTTCTCTTCTCTCCTCTCTCTCTCTTCTCTCTCTCTCTCTGTCTTAGCCCCTTCATGCTAAAACCCTGAGGCAGAATCTTGCGGGGCTGTTTGTGTGCAGCCTGACGAACGGAAATCACTGTTATGATAGCAAATCAAATAAAGCCGAAAATGTTTCCTTTAGCCAGCAGCCCAGGGGTCACCGGGAGGCCTGCGCCCTCAAATCTCCCATCGCCGCTAAGTGTCGGCGGGCCAGCCGCACCAGGTACTCATTTGAGCGCCTACGAAACCCAATATCCCCCTTCCCTTCCTCTCATCTCATCTCTGCTGACGCTCCACGTCACTGTGGATACTTTTGTCGAGATATGTGAGGGTTTCCTTTTTTTTAAGTGAGCTGAAGCAAGAAAAAAATATATGCACACATCCGTGTCTCAAGTCTGGGTGCAGGATCAAGGAACAGGGCTATACAGTGAAACGGATGAAGTCCACAACACCAACACCAGTATGCGCCCAAATGCGGTAACACTTTATTTTACGGTTTCTGCCCCTGTTACATCAGTTAGGTACAGTGTAACAACGTGCGTAACAATAGGTAACATTATGTACTTATGCTGTAACTTAGGGTTAGTGTTAGGTATGCACAGTGTAAGTATACAATATTACATGTTATTACACGTAGATACAGTAGAAAAGAAACCATAAAAAACTAGAGACTGTAAAATAAAGTGTCGCCCAGGAAGTGTAAAATGAGGGGGTAACCCCAAATTCTTGTTAAATTTGAACCCCTTCATCAGACCTCTTTTCTTTCTTCCCCCAATCCACTTCAGGCTAAGGCAATGTACAGAAGCCTCAGCAGAGGAACAATGAGAGAGTGAGCACAGCACAGAAAGAAGGAAAAGATGGAGGATGCGTACAGGCTTGGGGTGAGAGGGTGCCACACTGTTTGAATATCTGATGTTTAAAAATTCAACAGTGTCATTTGTATGACCCACTAAAGAGAGGAGAGGAAAAACCTTTTTTTTACCAAAGCAAAGACACTGTGTATGTGTGTGTGTGTGTGTGTGTGTGTGTGTGTGTGTGTGTGTGTGTGTGTGTGTGTGTGTGTGTGTGTAATAAAGGAGAAAGAGAGGGCTTACTCATACGCAGTATGAAATACATACACGATGGAAAATGCATTTTACTGAAAATACTCTCTACAAGCCCTTACTGAGAAACTGATGCTTATGCATTCGATACACAAAAGCAGAAATGCTCTCTCTCACACACACACACACTTACACACAAGCGCGCGCACACACACACACAC
>CM059280.1:11205894-11208394 GCA_030347295.1 Setipinna tenuifilis | reverse complement strand
AATTTGGGTGATAATAAAGCAATAGAGTAGTAGTAGTAGTGGCCCTGCCTTACCTTCCCCTCTCTTCCGCGCTTGGAAGAGAGGCGTCTTTATTCTCCTCAACTTTTTTCCTCTCTTTTTTTTCTCTCTCTCTCTCTCTCTTCCGCAGGACATGAGTTGGTGGACGAGTTGGCTGGCAAGAGATCCCCCTTCCTACAGTACCTGTGCTGCTCCTCTCCTCTCCTAAGTCGTGCAGGGGTTTAGAGAACATGAGTGGAAAATTCCGGAGGTGATGAATGAATCCATTTAAATGGAGATGTTTGAAACCGGCTTTGAGCCATATCAAGAGGGCTAAAGCGCTGCTATTGCTGCTGCTGTTGCTGCTGCTGTTGCTGCTGCCTAGGCCCATACCCAATGGGAGGCTCTGGTTCGACTCTGCGGCTGTTACGTGGTGGGGGGGGAGGTGCATGGGGGGGGGCAGATAGAGACGTGTCCTCCCAAGTGTCCTCCCGAGTGTGCTAACCCACCTCACACACGTCCCCAAGGACCAGCTGATGGGCCTGAACCTGTCCTCCGCTGACCCGGCTGAATAGGTAAACAACTCAACGCACCGCGCTGACGATCAATTTATACGCTCAGAACCATACCACTCACTCCACTCTCCATCCCCACTAACAGACAAAACCTACCTCCAGCAACCACCACCGCCACCATCACCACCTCCACCTCCTCCACCAACCTCTCTGCACAGTCTGTCAGGGTTACAAGAGGCAGCATCGACCACACCACCAGCCAGTCCCAGCACTGTGGCGGAGATCTTTGAAAGGTTAGATTGCAAACCCAATCCAATCCTGCTCGCTCCTCCCCAGCAGCAGCAGCACTAGAACACAAACTCCAGTCAGTGGTTATATTCAGCACTCATTCACTGTAATCCCTAATGCGTATTAAATCTTCAGTTGGAGGTCCAAGAAATCATTTGCTGGGGTTTATTTTTTTGTCGAGACCAATTGCCTCCTGCTAGCTTGTTAAACATTTCCATATTTGTGTCGCGTGCGCCTGCCATCTCCTCTGAGTTTGTTTACTCCAAAGCAGCATAGGGCCTTTGTGTGAGTGTGTAAGTGTGTGTGTAAGTGTGTGTGTGTGTGTGTGTGTGTGTGTGTGTGTGTGTGTGTGTGTTCGTATGAGCCTAGACAGGCCTGCATTTGGTTCTGCTGTTTCCTCTTTAAGAGATAATAAAAGCGCGGCCCTTTCCTGACTGTTCCGAAAAAGAGCGCTAGAAATATTTCTTCTGTCCCCCCGTTGTGTGTGATGCTGTATTAAAGCCATATTTCGTGTCATCACTGACAGATATATGGTGTGCCTTAAACAATATGAACTATGTGTTAAGAAATAAATTGCTTACACCACTGGAATTCTTACAGGAACACTTCAATCCAGGCCCCTAGACCCTTTATATAATTATTTTGAGCACATTTTTCCCAGTGCAAGCAGACATGGGCACTGATTGCAATAAAACATTCTGGGTGCTGGAGGGGGGGGGGGGGGGGGGGGGGGGGGTGAGTGATGGTGAGGGGGTTGGGGGGGGCTTTGGGGGATGGGGGGTTGGGGGGGTGGCCAGGATGTCAGTTTTCATCGGCTGAGTGGAATGTAGTGATATATGTTTTTTTTATATAAAAATTCTCCTTTAATGGGTTTACCACATGAAGCCTGGCTGGGTCATATTAATTTGCACCGCCTGATGCGTGTTGATCAAAGCAGAGAGGGAAGAGAAAGATAATCATATTAGTTTTTTAGGTGACCCCTGAAAATGTAAAGCTTATGTTTAGCGAACGTTGCAGCTGTGTTTGTCACCTGCTGTGTTGTGTTTTAGGGGGTGTGTTTTGGGGGGGGGGACACTGGTATGGTGTCTGGGAGAAGGGGGTTCAGGACAGGAAGGTCAACATACCTGGAAAAGGCTTTTTTTTGGTTAGAAAAAGTGGAACAGCCTCTTCACCATACACCTATGGATATACACAGAAGAACTGTAATATCTACGTGAATGTTAAAACAATTATACTGACGCTCAGAATTCATTTTTCATGTGCCCCCCCCACACACACACTCTCACCTTCCTTTCATACACTTGTACTCAATCATGTTCAGAGGGTCCCAAAATGTTTTTGAAATACTGAAATGACAAGCAGTATTCACTCAAAATAGCCTATACTCGTACTCGTCACTCTCACTGTCTTCCTTATTTTGTCTCTCTTCTCTCTCTCTTACACCCCTAGAAAAAGTAAAGTCTGTCTGTCTGTTTGTCTGTCTATCTGTCTGACTTTCTCTCTGTCTCTCTCCCTCCCTCTCTCTCCTTCTTTTTCAGGAAGGGTAAGGCAGATGTTGAGGAAAGTGAAGGAGTGTCGCCCGCATGCCATTCTGCTGTTAATGTGTCTCCCCCATAAATCTGACTAAGGGGAGGGGGACGATCCGCTAACCCGCCACAACCACACTCTCATTACTCTACTCAGGGGGGAAGAGAGATGGC
>CM059280.1:11175894-11195894 GCA_030347295.1 Setipinna tenuifilis | reverse complement strand
CTCCCAAACCCGCCGCAACACTGGATAAATCAGACCGCCAAATCTCTCTCTCTCTGTCTCTCTCTCTCTCTCTCTCTCTCTCTCTCTCTCTCTCTCTCTCTCTCTCACACACACACACACACACACACACACACACACACACACACACACACACACACACTGTCTCTCTCTCTCTCTCTCTGTCTCTCTCTCGCTCTCTGACACATATACACACACACATACAAACTAAAACACACACACACATACACACACAAGACACCACTCCAAAAAAAAAAAACGAAAAAAAAAAAAAAAAAACGCCAAGGTACTTTCTAGCACATTTCCCACAAATCAGGCGTGTTTCTCTAAACAGAGCATAAAACACAGCTCAGTCGCCCGGCCTCCTCTCACACCCATCCCCATCCCTCAGCTCAGCGACTAAACATGATTCCCATCTCAACATGACGTACCTGCGCCCTAATATATTACCCCAAACGCAAACATAGATAGGCCAGACTAATGCTTTTGCAAGGAGAGCAAGTTCCATCATTTCAATTCCTACATCTGCTTAAGAGAAGAGAGAGAGAGAGAGCGAGCAAGAGCAAGAGAGAGAGAGGGAAAGAGTGTGTGTCAGTTTGTGTCTGTGTCTGTGTGTGTGTGGGTGAAAGAAGGAGCGAGAGAGAGAGAGAGAGAGAGAGAGAGAGGTGCATCCACCAACAAATTCAAAAGCAGCTCTGAATAAAAAAGGCATAAGGAGAATTAGCTGTACGGTAGGTGCTGATTTTTTGACGTCAGCCATTAAGAATTAATTCCTCCTCCATAATTAATGAGACCTCCAAAAGTTGGACATTAATTTTTGATCCTTCTTCCATCCCGGTCCATTATTATTTGCGAGCAAAAAAAAAAAAAATCAAATGAAATCTCCAAACAGTAATGTGCTGTGCTGTGCTGTCCTGGTCTCCAGTGTGGTGTGGTGCGGTGTGGTGTGGAGAGCGCGATGATGGTGATGGTGATGGTGGTGGCGGTGGTGGTGGGGGTGGTGGTGAAGTGGGCAATGATGGTGGAGGTGGGGGAGGATGGGGTTGGAGGGTTGGAGGGGCGGAGGGGTGGGGTGATGGGGGGTGGCGGTAGGGGCCAAGGGAGCCGGAGTGAAGAGGCTCAGGTCCCTCACATTCATCACTGTGGGCGGCTGACACTGTTCCATTGTCCTCCTGGAGGTCCTCAGCTGTGACCCACATAGAGCCCCACGACATGCTCTCTCTCTCTCTCTCTCTCTCTCTCTCTTTCTCTCTCTGTCTTTACGTATGCCCACACAACCCTCCCCACACACACACATACACACATCCACATCCACACCCACACACAACCACACACACACATACACACAAACACAAAGGTGAAAACAGATTTACATTTTTACACCACTGTAAACACATAAAATGCAAAAAACGCTTCTGTTGTGTGTGTGTTAAGCACAACAAAGTTATTTCCCCCCACCCACCTTCCCCCCCTCCTCTGTTAAATTCTCTCTTTCCCTCTCTACCCCCTACACCTGCCTCTGTCACCCCACACATATAAGGCCACAAACAGAGGCACATTTGCTGATCACAGTGCTGCCGCCACAGCCACCACCACCACCGCCACCACTGCTGCACACAAAGCCACAGAAGTGCGCTCCCTCGCCCGCACTACTATTATGACAAACACTCGGCCCCTCCAATAAACAAGCAGCATCCGCTGTTTGCACTCCCAGAAACACACAGAGAGGGCCCCTGCCTTGCCTAAATAATTACCCCACTTCCCAGTGCGATCCCTCATCCACCAGCATAAAGCACACTATAGGTTCTCATCCCCCCCCACCCCAACACCCCCCCACAACCCCACACCCACTACCCCCCCCGCCCTCTTGCGCTCTCATTAGAACACTTGGGGTCTGCCAGAGAGCCGGTCTATTTGAGAAATTATCAATTAAAATGGGGCATCATTTGCATAGGAGGGAGAGGCGAGATTAATGGGCGCGAGGCGGGCTGCGCTCGCCGTTGTCTGCCTTTTCTGCAATCCGGCGCCGCTCAGATTGTTTGTGACCAAACCTTAAATCCTGGAGTCCCAACGAAGATGAACGGCCCGCGCCGCTGTTAATGTCAAGCCGGCTGAGGCCTGGCCCCAGATTTATTAGGAATATTATCACAAACATGTCTCAAGTTTTCGCTTTTAATATGTGCCAAGCTCCTCGGAGGAATGTTTCCACACGCAATTACGCTCCTCAAGGCTCGCATTCCACTGCCTCGCATATAATATATTAATAAATATCTACTCTCACCCTCTCTCTCTCTCTTTCTCTCTCTCTTGCTCTCTCCCTTCCCTTTTTTAATATACATGTAAGTGTGTGTGCGTGTGTGTGTGTGTGTGAGAGTATGTGCTTGTGAGAGTGTATGTGTGTGTGTGCGTGTGTGTATGTGTGTGTGTGTGTACGTGTGTGTGTTTGTGTGCATGTACGTGTGTGTATTAAAAAAAAAGGTAACATGATTTATAAGCAGGACCGCTGGCGCAAATTCTCCTCCTCCCCCTTGCACACTCTCTCACACACTTACACACACAGACATACACACAGAAACACACACGCACATACACACAAAACACACAAAAAACATCCCTACATTCCCAGTGAAATAGGCCAACTGATCACAGCTGTCTCTTACTCCCCAAAAAACACAACTAATAACCTTGATTCCCAGAAACAACACTTTGCTCATAAAAATGGCTACCTCAAAGCCATGGCGTTCGCCTACTTGAGAGGAATGGCGTCTGGCGTGGCTGCGCTGGGCTGGACTGCGTCGACCCCTGCTGGACTGGTCTGGACTGGACTGGACTGGACTGGACTGGTCTGGACTGAACTGCTGGACTGGACTGGTCTGGACTGAACTGCACTGAGCTGGGCTGGGCTGGGCTGGGCTGGGCGGGTAGGCAGAGCACCTTGCTACTGGTCATCGGCTGGCTGCAGCATGTCCACTCTCCAGACAGACACACAGCAGAGACGGACAGAGCCGAGCTGATGGTGGGAGAAAAATAATACTCACCACCACAACATGTTTACAGCCTCTGCTCCTCCTCAGCAAAGGAGAGGAAGGGAGAGGAAGAAGGGAAAGAGAGAGATAGAGAGAGAGATAAGAGAGAGTGGGAGATAAAAGAGGAGAAGAGAGAGAGAGGGAGATAATAACACTCATTCTTAACCTTTTAAAGAAGACATGTTTCAGTTGTGGCTGTATTGTTCCTTAATTGTCCTTAAAGTGCTTTCTTCTGTCATCCTTCAACTGTGATTGACATCTGCAAATGTCTGTGATATTGTTGGCTGCAATCTTTCCACAAATTGAATTTTGCTTTCTTATCAGTCTGTCAGTTTGTTGCTTTTAACCATCTTTAAGCATACAATTATATATAGAAATTGTATTTTTTTTTCCATAACAATATTAAATGCAGTGGCCTTTAAGAATATACACAATAGCGTTTTTTATATATTCATTGCATACAACATTGAATATTACATCAAACAATAAAAAGTTCGAAAACTGCAGATAAAAAAGTTATCCATCATAAAAATCCCTCTATATTATATTTCAATTCATAATTCCATTTAGTATGTACGGTAGTGTCGTGTGTACAGAATGCTATGTAGATGCACACCTGTGTCCATTGTGTGTGTGTGTGTGTTTGTGAGTATGTGTGCTAGCATGTCTGTGAGAATGTGTGTGTATGTGTGTGGGTGTGTGTGTGTGTGTGTGTGTGTGTGTGTGTGTGCAAACGTGTAAGCGTATTTGTGCATATGTGTGTTAGCATGTGTGTGAGCATGTGTGTGTGTGTGTGTGTGTGTGTGTGTGTGTGTGTGATGTGTGCTCACCGGTTTGATACAAACACGAAGGCATGGTTGGTGAATATGGATTGCCCTCCCAAAGGCTAAGTGGGTTGGCTTGTTTAATATCCCCCAATTAGACTGTGATTTGAGAGATCACCCGATGACTAGCGCGGGCCCTCTCCACTGCGCAGAGGGGCTGTCACCGAGTGTCACAGACAGGGAGTGCAAATGTATGCGGTCAATTACCGCTCTTGCGGCCGAGCCAGCCACAGGCCCTGGCTAAATATAAAATGGCAGCCGGGAGGCCCAGGAAACGGTGCATGAGCATGTGGTAATGCCCAGAGACCAGACTGCAGCAGCCGTGTTAGTGCGGATGTGTTAGTGTGTGTGCGCATGTGTGTGTGTGTGTGTGTGTGGGTTACTGTGTGTGTGTGTGTGTGTGTGTTTGTGTTAGTGTCTGTGTTACTGTGTGTGTGTGTGTGTGTGTGTGTGTGTGTGTGTGTGTGTGTGTGTGTGTAAAGCCCCTGATCTGCTGCTATTACATTTATGGAGGCTTACAGGTCCAAATGAAGCCACCTCTCTGTGGTATAGCATCTCTCTCTCTCTCCCTCTCTCTCTCTCTCTCTCTCCCTCCCTCCCTCCCCCTCTCTCGCGCGCTGAGTTTCGCGGCCGTCTCTGGTGGTGTAGTGTAGGCCCTGGGTGACCTGCGGTGCTGTAGCAGAGAGCTGGCTCTGATGCGCGGGTGATTATAGGGGGATCCGCCGCCTCTGCCAGCAGCCCAGCCACCGGCAGCTCGTCCTAATTGCTCTCAGAGGGGGAGAGAAAGAGAGAGAGAGAGAGTGTGAGTAAGAGAGAGAGAGAGAGGGAGAGAGGGGGAGAGGGGGGCAGAGGGAGAGAGAGGGAAGAGAAACTGCTCCAGTGAAAGCAGCACAGATGTGCTGCCTTGCTCTCTTTCTCGCCTCTCTCAGCTCCCCACACGCAGCTAGTCACCACGGAGGGAGAGAGGAGAGAAAAGCAGGAATGAGAGAGAGGACGAGTGAGAGGAAGAGTGTGTGTCTGTGTGTGTGTGTGTGTGAGAGAGAGAGAGAGAGAGAGAGAGAGAGAGAGAGAGAGAGAGAGACCCATTATTAAAGCTATTTCTAATTGAGATAGGAGCCAAATAATGGGAGGTGACACTTTAATGAAGACATGCTATGTGCTCGTACTTCCTTTTGCCTTCTTTCCCTCTCTGCCAAGAGAGAGGGTGAAAAAAATACACTCCCTTCCTCTGGTGGATTATAAGAAAAGAGAGAGAGAGTCACAAAAAAAGAGGGAAACAGAGAGCGTGCGAGAGAAAAGTAGACGCATCCTCTCATGGTCATAATGTGTTTTTGGAACAGTGTCAAAAATACGGAGGGGAGTGTTATTGCAGTTTTATGTAAAAAGCCAATTACACATTTCCCAGGGTGACTGCTCTCCCCAGCGCCCTGTCCTGCCTGGCCTGGGTGGGGAAGGTTACTTCTGAAGAATAGAGGGTTACTAGTTGGTTTGTTTGTGATATGTGTTATGTAGGTTACACTTTATTTTACTGCACCTGACAGTGTAATAACATGTGTAACAATATGTAACATTATGTACTAACACTGTACTATAGGGTATGGGTTAGTGTTAGTGTTAGGTGTGTGTACAGTGTAAGTACATGATATTACAGCTTGTTATATGCACACTAAGAAAGAAATCTTAAAATAAAGTGTTACTGTAATTTAAATGGCAGTAAGTCATGTAAATTATAATAGTCCAAATACTTTATCAAAGTAATGTAACTTACTTTATGTAATTAGCTTATTTCCGTTTGATTAGCAAACAAGTAGCAGTGCAAATTCAAGTAAGAGAACAAATGAAAAATTGGACACGGCCAAGAAAGAAAGCCTTGTCTAGATGTCAAAACAAAACAAACAAACAAAACACAAAGAAACTAAATGAACGTTATTGGTGTACACCAATGTTTTGATTAGTCAGGGTAATTTAATAACATTTTTGGCAAGGCTGTCTCTGAACCCAGTATCAATTAAACATTACAAAGACGTTCACAAAGTGTTATACAATATTTCTATAACCTCATGATGATTGATCTATTATACATGCATGCAACCATTAGTGCACTCATAAGGCATTTTAAATGCTGCCGCAAAAACCCTTACACTTTGAACTACCATAATATATTTTGAAGCTCATATCACATCTGAAAATATCATGACTGTGATTATTAAGTGGTAAAGATGCTTTGTAAATGTATTTTAATATCTAGAAATGCAGGGGCTATTGGTACAACATTGTAATGCTTTATTACCCAAGGTTATAACTACTTCTGAATAGTTATATACCATTTTAAATCTGTATGAAATGATATAAATAGTTAAAAGCACTTGATGAATGAGTGTGTAACTTTATAGATACTGACATTAAATAAAATGTTGACACAACTTTAATCAATAAGTGTAGTGCATTACAACTACATTTATTTTGTTCATTTATATAATTTCCGTGATCATTTATTCTCTAACCTGAATATAGCTGCTCTGTCTAGTTATTACAAACCTTTTGTCTCCTCTCCACAATTGTGGGTTCTGAGGACACTTCATTCTGATCAAGAACACTATTCCGTGTTGCACTTTCAAATCCCAATCAATGGCAGGCCACAGAAATATTGAATGCACCCTCCAATAAAGTCTGTCTTAGTAAGATATGAATTCAATGTTATTCTGTTAAGGTTTCTTTTTTTTCCCTTCCTTTTTTTCGCTCATAATAACATCAGCTGAGTGATGTTTTACCACTAAATATATAAGCCTGAAATGATTCCAGTGCTGGAATGGCACTGTGGTTGTGTGGTAAATGTTTGGAGCGATGTCTCAGGTTTTTCCTCCTCAATACCAGGATGTCCAGAGCAGATTAAAGCAGTGAACCTTCAAACCACACGCTGACACCCCTCATACAGGGGCCATTTCTCCCTGTTCTGGGACAGAGGATGCGGAATAAAAAAAGAGGTATAAATATTTATGAATGGTATTATTCTGATGATGAGATGTTGATTTCCTCTTGCCTTTTTTCCTCCAGTATCGCACCGAAGCACCACTGCGTGAGATCAAAAGCCATAGCCAATCGAACACGCATGTCCACACACGTGCACACACGTGTACACACACACACACACACACATACACACACACACACACACACACACACACACACATAGAGGCACAGACACTCATCCATATACACACTTACACACAAACACACACACAAATAACATTCAGGTAATACATTTTCTGTGGAAAAAAAAAAAATCCCATTTTCCTCCGTGCTGAACTATTCTTGCAACCGCGACGCTTTGTGACTGATTTTAGCGTGTGTGGCCGGGACATGGGGAGCTGTGAGATCCTATGAGATCGTAGGCTGCTCCTGCTCCTCCTCAGGTGGCTTCAGGAGTGGGTGAGGGAGCCGTCCATTAGTGCGTTCTCTGTGCTCTGCACCTGATGAAGAGCTTGTTGAAGCCACTCACCACCCTCACATATGGGAACAGAGCTCTGGGGCTGCACACTCACTCCAACGCTCCAACGCTCTCTCTCTCTGCCTGCCTGGGGGCTTTATATAGAAAAGGAAAATGCACCCAGCACCCAGCCCCTCATGTGCTCTTTTACTGGGGCGCACAGTAACACCCTACACCTGGGTTGAGTGAGAGAGCTCTCGAGATCCATTTTCTCAAAACACACGTGTGTTGAAATGCTCTTTATCCTATAACATTTAAATGAGAAGGCAACAGCCACCTACAATAATCAAGCGACTACTGGCTGACATAGTTTAAAACACAGTATCCCAGATATTAGAGGGGAAATTATTTTGCTTGTGTGTGTATGTGTGTGTACGTTTGTGTGTGCATACGTGTATGTGTGTGTGTGTAAGTGTGTGCATGCATATGTGTGTGTATGTGTGTGTGTGTGTGTGTGTGTGTGTGTGTGCGTGTGTGCATTCGTGTGTTTGTGTGCGTGCATACGTATATGTGTGTGTGTGTGCATACGTGTGTGTGTATGCATGCATGTGGGCATGCATGCATACGTGTGTGTGGTGTGCATACGTGTGTGTGTCTAAGGTATTTAATGTGTTGTTGATGTGCGCTTGCCTGAGCTGTCTGTCGCTGTCCTCATTGGGGGCACTGGCACAGAACCCAGCAGGAGACGCCGGGCAGATGTTGTTGTGATGCGCTGTTGTGACAGAGGTGCAGATGATTTCACTTGCCAGCTTTTTCTGCTTACTGACTGTCTCAGCATTACAAACATCCCAGAGGAAGAGATCTCTGTTCTTTCTCCTTCTTCTTCTTCTTACACGTTATACACTTCAAGCAGCACTTTAGTGCAGTTAACCGGAACTGTTCATGTGAGCAGGAGAACTTTAAATTATTATCAAATCATGTTATGTTAATATAATGTAAAGCTGAAACAAGCCTAAACCAGAAAAAGGGGATGTATTATTAAGGATGTGGAATGGAACAGGAAATGTTAAGCTGAAAGAGTGTGCCACAAATCACAAGCCCTTGGCAATTACAGCTCACTAGCCCATGAGGAAGGCTTAGCAGGGTCTCACATGTTATGCATACCTCTGTATATATTAACCGCAGCGCAGATACGAGCGTATGTTTAGTGAGCTTGCGATCATGCCTCATGAAAGTTTGAGGTTAAGAGGAGTTTCAGTGAGACTCAGGAGCTCAGGAAATAATTACAATAATAATCTTGTTTTGTGGATGGAATGCATATTTAAGTAGAACCTGTTTATCATAAATATTGTCTATTCATGAATACAGTGGGGTTTTTTTAGTGTTGTTTTTACAAACGATACTACAAAATGACTTTATGGGTCAAGAAACATTTAGTTTGGTAGGAAAAAAGTCTTCTGTGGCTATGGTTTATTAAAAGAACTTCCAATCTATATTAACTAGAACTCTTTTTAAGTCTAACTTTTCACTGGGTACCATGAAACAAAGCAGTGGTCAAGTACTGAGTCATCACATTAAAATCAGCGACCACAAAAAGCCTCTACAAAGAAGGTGTATGGATGCAGTGAGTAAACCAGTTGAGAAGTCCACGGGAAAACGGGCATAGTCACAAAATCACATTTTTCAAGTCACTCCCCCTATCGTTGGTTGCACTAAAACCCCAGCTTTTTAAAAAGTAATCCTGTGAATAAATGAGCTAGAAACATTTAAAAATGGCATTTACTTATAAAATCAATTAAAAAATGAAACTTATAAATTTCATCTTCTCAAATTCTGCATTTTGTAACCATGTTGATTTTTTTTTCTGTGGACTCCTCAATTGTTTTTTTTTTTGCCACTGAATATTGTCTGGAGTCACACCTTTGTCTATTTGTCTCCACACGTTAAATTACACTTAGCAGACACTTTTATCCAAAGTGACTTACAATATAGGACACGAATCACGCTACAGATATGCAGAGGACAACTAAGTAAGCAAAGTGTAACAAAGTACAGGACAGTGCTCGCTGACCAGTGGAGGTTAGAGTTGTTAGGATAGAACGTGCTTCCGGAAAAGAATGGTCTTCGGTCTGCATGTGCATATATGTTTACTGACTCTGAGACTTTTAAGAACTATACTTTACTTTGTACCATCAGTAACTTCCTCTTCTTCTGGTGTCCTTAATTCAGTAACTACTAGTCGATTACTGCATCATGCTGAGGACTGTATTCTGATCTCTTGACAACAGGGACAGAATCGACCAACAGGCACTGGATAGAGCAGGGCAGAGGATCTCCTTCTAAGAGGAAGTGTGCCCTGCTGCTACTGTACCATGTTGGTAATATTTACACAAAAATACGATTAGGTTCAGCCAGTGTTATTACGCATTAGGCGGTGAGTACTGGAGGGTCTTGCTGATGTTGGAGCATCCGGCTGAACTGAACGCGGAGTGGAGCGGAGGGCTGGAGAGGAGAGAGGAGGGCTGGCTGGCTGGGCTGGAGAGCTGCATGCTACCCTCATTAAAGACTGCACTGCAACAAAGCCCCTGAGGACCGCACACTGTCTCTCTTCATTGATCAGTCAATTTGCCACCATGTGACCCCTTCACATCTCCCCTTCTCCATTTCAACATCTCTCTCTCTTTCTCTCTCTCTCTCCCTCTCTCTCTTTCTCTTTCTCTCTCTCACTAACCCACACACACAGACACAAACAGAGGCACACCTCCTCCACCCCCACCTCCTCCACAACAATACTCTTACTCTCTCTTTCTCTCCCTCTCTCTCTCTCACTCACTTACCCACCCACCAACACACACACACACACACACACACACACACACACAGACACAAACTCTTTCTCTTTCTCTATACCCTTCTCTGCCCCCACCTCCACAATACTCTTACTCTTTCTCTGTTCTCTCTGTCTGTTTCTCTCTCTCTCACTCACCCACAGACACAGACACACACTCTTTTTCTCTCTCTCTATCTACCTTTCTCTGCTCCCCCTTCTCCCCAACAATACGCCCTCACTCTCTCTCTCACTTTCTTTCTATTTCTCCCTCTGTCTGTACTGACAATAATAGCACAGGCAGCACTTCTTGGCTATTCATGTAATGTCACACTTCAGATACTTCTCCCTCTCGTCTGTATTCCCCAACCTCAGTGTCAGCGCCACCCAGCGGCTAGCAAAGTCCCCCCCCCCCCCTCTGTCTCCCTCTCTCTCTCTTCTCCACCCTGCCCCCCTCCTCCTCCTCCTCCTCCTCCCTACCCTCTCTCTCCCTCTCTCCTCTCTCTCTCCTTATTCCCCTCTTAATTCCTGCGGTATACTATGTGAGATGGTAAAAAATGAGGCTCCTTATGCAGGGAGCAGGGGCCCGTTTTGATTGAAGTGAGTGATTTTCCCAGCCGCACCTGCATAAAATGGATGATAATGCTGTTGAAACCATTTATTACAACTTTACTAAGATGAATATGAGCTGTGTTCTCTCATCATGCAAATGCCGACAGATAATAAGGCCTCTCTTTCTCTGGAGACACTGTGCGGAGGAACTTTTCCATCTCTCTCTCTCTCTCTCTCTCTCTCTCTCGCTCTCTCTTTCTTTTTTCCCCCCACTTCACTTTCTTCCGAGTTTTTGCTTTTTCACTGAAAAAAGAAAATATTATTGTATCTTTTCTTAGTGAGCGCTGAGATCTTTGCCTGGGTCCTTGGAGGGGGTAAAATGGTTGCTGTGACGATAGTAGCTGACTGACTTGCTGGGGTTGGAAATGCATACTTGGAAGTATGGAAATCCACATAAGTGCTGTTTACATGTGCCCTTATGAGATTACTGGCCACAAAAGTAATACATGTGTGAGGATGTAGACCACATGTTTTAGGGCAGAAACAGGAAACTGAGTGTGTGCGTGTGTGTGTCTGTCTTTGTGTGCATGAGAGTGTGTGCGTATGTGTGTGTATCTCTGTCTTTGTGTGTGTGTGTGTGTGTGTGTGTGTGTGTGTGTGTGTGTGTGTGTGCGTGTGTCTATGTGTGTGTGTGTGTGTGTGTGTATCTCTGTCTTTGAGTGCATTTGTGTCCATGAGTGTGTGTGTGTGTGTGTGTGTGTGTGTGTGTGTGTGCATAAGTTTTTGTGTGTGTGTGTGTGTGTCTGTATTAGCACTTGCTTGTTGTTGTGGTTTGGTGTCTTCTTCCTTGTAAACCAGATCCATCTCAGCTTGCCACTCTGCCCTTGATGCCACCAGACCCATCTCTGCACTCCACCATTCCTGGAGCCAGCCTGCCTGTGTGGCACTAAGAGGCTGAAACATCACAGCTGTGGGGTGGAGTGTGTGTGTGTGTGTGTGTGTGTGTGTGTGTGTGTGTGTGTGATGCATATGCGTGTGTGTGTGTGTGTGTGTGTGTGTGATGCATATGCATGTGTGTGTGCGTGTGTGTGTGTGTGTGTGTGTGTGTGTGGGTGTGTGTGTGTGTGTGTGATGCTTGTGGGCACGTGCGTGTGTGTGTGTGTGTGTGTGTGTGTAATGCTTGTGGGCACGTGCGTGTGTGTGTGTGTGTGTGTGTGAATGTTTATGTGTGTATGATACGTGTGTGTGTGTGTGTTTGTGGCATCGGGTGATCTCAGATGACCGTCAGCAGGTCCAGCTGAGCGGAGGAGCCGGGCGGGAGCAGACAGCGAGGCGCTGGGCCTGGGCAGCAACATGACGCTGGCCACACAAGAGTCCGGCGAAGAGATTGATGGACATCAGGCATCAGGCTCTGTCTCCGGGATCGATCAGGAGGCAGGATTAGAATGTCTTCTCTCTCCCCCTCTCTCTTTTCTCGCTCTGCTCTCTCTCCCCCTCTCCATTGCTGGTTTCTTGTTCCTCCGGGCCACATGTTGCACTCTGAATGACCTGGCTAGCCACACAAACGCCACATCCATCTCAGCTGGCAGCTTCAAATGTCACCTGTCTCAGGGGATCGAGATGGGTGCGCACACACACACACACACACACACACAGACACACACAATCACACACATGCCAACAAACAAATGAGTGCAAAAAACATTACTTTCGAATATTTACTGAAGGCATAAAACAGCAGTGGAGAAGGCCAGTAGAAATGCTAATCTGTGATTTTGTTTTCATGGGCTAATGTTTCATCTTTTATTTGAATGTTATTTGCCTTGCAAAAAAAAATTAATTAACCCGCCTCACCTTTGGAGTGACATAGAGGGGAAAAAAACAATGTTTTCTGCCCAACTGTTAATTTGTTATTGATCATAATGACCTGCCAAGGTTATTCATCAGTCCATCTCAAATAACAATAAATGCCTCTGGATATAAATAGTTTGCAGTTTTGGATTTAAAAACATTCCTGTTCAGTGAAGAGCGGGCTTTACGTAGTCTTTGTTGCAAAGCTGAGCTCTGCCGTCCTCTCTCTGTGCTGTAGATGTGCACTCATAGTACCCTCATGCGGCACACACACATCCCAGCACATCAGTGTGATCAGCTGCAGGCTGCCTGTGTCCACAGAGAGAGAGGGAGAGAGAGAGATAGAGAGAGAGAGAGAGAGAGAGAGAGAGAGAGAGAGAGAAAGAGAGAGTATGAAAAGAGGGAGATCATGAAAGAGAGACAAAGAGAGTGAGAGAGAGAGCATGAAAAGAGGGAGATCATGAAAAAAAAAAGAGAGAGAGAGAGAGAGAGAGAGACCATGAAAAGAGGGAGATCATGAAAGAGAGACAGAGCATGAAAAGAGAGAGATCGTGAAAAAAAGAGAGATTGTGAAGAACAGAGGAAGGGAGAGAGAAAGGGAGAGAACAGAGAGAGACTTAGAGAGTAAAAAGAGCGAGAGAGAGAAAAGGAAAAGAAAGGAGAGTGAATAGAGAGAGCTTAAAAAGAGAAAGAAGAAACTGAGGAGAAGAGAGAGAGAGAAAGAGAGAGAGCGTACTCATCTCCTGTTGTTTGTGTGAATGTTGTAGCCAGGAAAACAAATGAATTTGATTACAAATGCAGTAGAGAGAAATCATTAGCCCAGGCGTGTGGAACAACAGAGATTACGAATCAACAAGGCACATTAAAAGCACCTCACGAGGGCCAGCCTATCTGAAAATGTAAATGCACAGCGGAGAGCGTCAACCTTTATAGACTGTAACTAATCACCTGACTGAGGAGAAGAATGGGTAAGGAAAAAAAAAATATATATATATATATGTATTGTATACAGTGTATATCTATCTATCTACCTCTCTCTCTCTCTCTCTCTCTCTCTCTCGATCAGTGGCTGGGTCATTATAAATAAATGAATCATTGAAGTTTGATTTTTACAGTCATCATAAGTGTATCTGAGATTATGTATATGTAATCAAAAGCATCAATAGTAGATATCTGATACAACACAACTCAATACTATTCATTCATTCATTCATTCATTCATTCATTCATTCATTCGTTCGTTCGTTCATTCGTTCATTCGTTCACTCACACAAGCATTATGAAAATGCTTGACATAATTTATCTGGTTTATGCTTAAAGGACTGTGGGGATTTCTTTCCTGGGAATAAAATAAAATACAATAAAATGCAGAACAGCAAACCAATCTAAGGCGTGATGGTGTAGGCCCACTGAAAGATAGTCAAACAGGTACAATCCATAAAAGCCTCCTGGGACAGAATACTCTTCATCTGTGAACCAATCGGCCGCATCCCCTGACAGGGGTTCCGGAAATTTCCATAGATTTCTCAGGCTCTCTCTGAGAGAAGTGGCAGAGATGATTGACGGAGCACCGCCATCCTGAAATGGGCCTGCTGGTTGTACCTACAAGAGTGCGTTCACCTGAATGCACTTTACATCTCATTGTTTCAAGCTCAGGTCGTTATAAGCGGCACATTCACGAGGTAGAGGGGCAAACTGTATAGCAGTTTTGCTGTTCTCTGACAAACGCACCATATTTGTTTCAAAGAGCTCTCTAAGGGTATATCTGTGCTATTTTCTGCATTCCCAGTGTATGTGTTAATAAAATAGAGGTTTGCATGTGTGAGTGTGTGTGTGTGTGTGTGTGTGGGAGGGAGACAGTGTGCGGTGTGATATGGTGTAAAGGAAGTGTGTTTTTGTAGAAAGAGTGTGTGTGTAGGTTTGTAAGATGTGTTTGTGCGTGTGTGTGTGTGTGTGAGACAGAGCGGGAGGAAGTGTGTGTGTGCATGTCTGTGTGTGTGTGTGTGTGTGTGTATGTGTGTGTGTGTGTGTGTGCTGTGGCAGTGTGGTGGCCGCAGTGGTGAGGGATTAGGCCATACCCCAAGTGAAAGACCAGTGGCCGGCAGACTGCTCTCAGTGGGGTGTGAGTGTGCGGGGGGAGTGGGCAGTGGTGTGGGGGTCTTGGTGGAGAGAGTCCTCTGATTGCTCCGTGGCTCCATGCTCGGACTAATCTCCCCAGATTGTTGTCGGTGGCCTGGGCCACAGATAAGATGCCACCGGGATTGGATGGCGGAGGGGCCTGGCTCTTTTGACACGGCCGCGACCGAAAGCTGCTTTGACGCCCCCCCTCCCTTTTGCCACCCCCTCGCCCCCCTTGCCCCCCACGGGATATTTAATTTACCAGCGGAAGGCAATGTGGGTTTTTTCCTCTCTCTCTTTCTCTCTCTGCCTCTCTCTCTCTATCTTTCTTTCTCTCTCTCTATTCCTTTCTTACCCCTCGCCTATCCTTTTTTTTTTTTTTTTCACTGCGCCTTCCCATTCCTTCTTTTTTGCCTTCCTCTTCATTTTCTCGTCAGGATTATAAAAGGATCTTAAAAGTATCTGTACACGCTACTCTTTCATACGCTTCTGGTTATTGCATTGCAAATTCACAGGCCCTCTGGAGCCATGTAAATCGCTCAACAAATGTCTTTGAAAAAGTGTGTCTGGAGGAGAGGAGAGGAGAAGAGAGGAGAGGAGAGGAAAGGAGGGGGCAGAGGATGAAGTGAAAAAGCGAAGTGCGGAGCTAAGAAAATGACTTTTTTCCCCCCTTTTTTTCTTTCTCTCTCTCTCTTCTTCTCTGCCTCTCCCCTTTTCAGATCATTAGGGTGTTTTAATTAAAGGCTGCAGGATTAGAACAGTTAGTTGATGCCTACTCTTTGACTATGATTCCTTCCTTTTTTCCCCTTTCTTTCTTTCAGTCTTTCTTTCTTGTCATCTTTCTTTTTGTCTGTCTTCCTCTCTTTTTAACCTTCTGGTAGCTTCTTTCCAGCAATCCACAGGTACTACAGAAGCTGATTAAAAGGGGAAAGGGAAATACAGAAAGGATGTAAGGACTTTCCTTTGTGGATGTGTATGTGTGTGTGTGTGTAAAAGAGAGAGCGTGCGTTTGTGTGTACATATATATCTGTGTGTGTGTGTGTGTGTGTGTGTGTGTGTGTGTGTGTCTGTGTGCAAGAGAGAGAGAGAGGGAGTGTGTGGTTGGGTGTGCATATATATGTGTGTAAATGTGTGTGTGCGTGTGTCACAGCAAACACACACACACACACACACACACGCACACACACACACACACACACACACACACACTCTTCAGGTGAGAGTTCCTGGCGGTGCGCAGCGAGAGCGAGAGTGAGAGCGGAGTAGCATTAAAGCCTTTTACTGAAGAGCGGAGCAGGGAGATCAAAGGCATCCGCCCACGACAGCGCTGATCTGAAGGAGAGCACTCCCTCTCGCCTGACACCAGCGCCGCGCTGCGCCGGGGGAGTTAAGAGCTGAATTTAAGCCCGTGTCAGATAACCACGTGGCCCCCTGCGGCCTCCTGCACCCCACCTGGGCCCCACCCCTCCCCCCCACCGTTACCAAAAGCTCGCTTTGCCTAGTGGACTACAAGGGGGCTGGAAGACCACCCATTTCCCACCCGTCCTGTTAGAAAACCTTATTGTGATTATTTCGGTTTTTTAAAAATAAAGTTGGCAGGAGGAGGGGTGGGAGGTGGGGAGGTGGGCTGGGTAATATCGGCCATTGCTGTTTTCATTCTGTCATAACAGACGGAGGCTGAGGGGGAGGGGGAGGGCTCGGACTCTCCTCGGGCTCTCTGCCTGTATATAAAGTGTGCTTTTTGCATTTGTCCGTTTCATATTGTTTTGTGGGTGGAAAAAAAAAAACCTCCACGAGGGGTGGGGAGGAATAAAAAGGAAAAAAAGAAACGAAAGGGGAGGGAAAAAAAAGATAAGACAGGTTTGTCAGAAAACCCACCGTGAACTTTGGGGAAATTTCCGAGACACCTCTTCAGTTCTCTCTTCCTCCCTCCCCTCTCTCTCTCTCCGTCTCTCTCTCTCCATCTCTCTCTCTCTCTCTCTCCTCTCTCTCTCTCTCTCTCTTCCTCCCGCTCTCCCTCTCTGGGCTGAGGGAGACGCCGGGCAGCAGGCATGTATGACAGGGCAGTATGGTGGCGTTTGATGGGCCTGACAGACTGTCAGAGGCGGATCACTGCCACTGGGCTGTCTCTCCCTCCTCCTTCCCCCTTCCCTTCCCCCTTCTCTTTCCCCTCCTCCTGCTCCAGGCTGGCTCTCTCCCTCTCGCTCTGCCTCTCCCTGCCTGCCTCTCCTATCTGTCTCGCTGAAGGGTTGACCCTTGCGGCTGGCCCTGGAGGCCCTGACGGTCACGCCGTCACTGTCTTTCTCCTGCTCCGCTCTGACAGGAGACATGAGCTTTCTGACGCGCACACCGGCACCTGGGACACACTAGGGACCGCGCAGGTAAGGCCTGTTGTCTCTCTTCCTTTTCTCTCTTCTCTCTTCTCTCCCTCTCTGTCTCTTTCTTTCTTTTGCCTTTCTCTCTCTTCTCTTTCAAAATGCACACACACACAGATACTCTCTCTTTCTTTATCACTCCCTTTCTCTCTCCTCTCTCTCTCTTTCAAAACACACACAGATACTCTCTTTTTCTTTCTTTCTTTTGCCTCCCTTTCTCTCCTCTCTCTCTCTCTCGCTTTCAAAAAACACACACACACATACTTTTCCTCCCAACAAACTCTCACTGCTGTCTCTTAGCAAGCAAATTCTTGAGAGAGAGGTGGAGGGAGATGAAGGGGGGGGGTGGGCGTGGGGCGGGCGAGGGGGTGTGGAGGAAGTTTAAGAGAGAAGAAAAACAGCATGACAGTTTGAAACAGCCCATCCCTTGGTTATGGAAGCAGACAGGCAGGTGTAGCTAGAGGAAGGTCCCGCGGTGCCCGAGACAGAGGTGGACGTGTTTAGGGCTGCTTGCCGCTGCTCAGATAAGGCTCAGGTGAGGGGCGAAATGAGCCATGCCTGTCCTCGGCCCAGATGATGGAAATTGGTACTCGCTGTGACAAAATGAGAGGATTAATGCATGTGTGTGTGTGTGTGTGTGTGTGTGTGTGTGTGTGTGTGTGTGTGTGTGTGTGTGTGTGTGTGTGTGCGTGTGTGTGTGTGTGTGCGTGTGTGTTGTGTGTACATGTTGGGGTACATATGCATATGTTTGTGTGTGTTTGCGTCAAAGTTGTGTGTATGTGTTTCCATTGTGGTGTGTCACATGTGTGAATGGAGTGACGCTCTCCGCTGTGTGAGGGCGTCTGCGTCCCTCCCGTGGTGAAGTGTAAGTGCCTGTGTGTTCCCAAGGTGACACTGAGAAAGCCGGGGACAGGTGCCGTGCAAAAAAAAGAAAAAAAAAAGAAGAAGAGTTCCTAATGTGATTTGAAGCCACTTTCAGAAAAATTACAAAATCTCCACAATTACCTGTTCCGCCTGACGAGAGCGTTCCCCCAGATGAGGTCTCTGTTCGGGGATCAGACACAAAGTCCCCAATGATTATGACAGGCATACGCACAGCCCTCGCCTTCAACATGTTCCCCTTGCCTTGGTGAGGGGTGGGGTGGGTTGGGTTGAGGTGGTGGGCTGATCAGGGTAATAAGATGAGAGTTAGTGGATAGAGAGAAAGAGAGAGAGAGAGAGAGACAGAGAAAGAGAGAAAGAAAGAAGGGCCTAGTCAGGCCTGAATGAGATCATTAGAATGCAGTAATAACGACTTGCCAGATCCAAAATGGCAGATACATATCAAATCAGCTCCTGGAGGAGAAGTGGGGCCCAGCCCAGCCCAGCCCTGGTCCTAAAGCTCCTCTGCACCTTGGCAAATGGAAGACAATGCCGGGCCGGATCGGTAACACATTCCTGAGCAGATGACAGAAGTGAATTATTCAAATTGTTATGGAATCTCACCACCCCACCTCATCCCACCCCACTTCCATAAAATCTTGTCCAGCCCCATCCAGGGGCAGATGGCAGGAGAGGAGAGGAGAGCGAGGTGCAGGTGGAGGTGGAGGAGAAGGAGGAGGAGGTGGAGGTGGAGGAGGTGGAGAAGGAGAGGATAGAGGAGAGAGGAGAGGGGAGTGACACCTGCTTATTCAGCGCTCAAGCAGCGAGGCAGCCAGCCCCGTCAGGAGGAATGTGCAGAACATCCGTTACAGCCCGCGAGGACAAGGGGAGAGGAGGGGAAGGGGAAGGGGAAGGCCGGGCTGGGTTTGGGGGGATGGAATGGTTGTGGTGGTGAGGACAAGGGGCCAGGTCGCAGAGCTGCCCATGATGGAGTTAAGTTCTCGCTTGATGTACCAATTGCCAGGGGGTGTTTGTTTCTTTTTAAAATGGGCGACTCGCCATATGCGGGGGGTCATTAGTCTTCACGCAACACACACACACACACACACATGCACACACACACACACACAGATGGAAAAAAGGTAATGTGTCCTTCAGTTTTTACAAAGGACAATGTGTCAATGAGGAGGAAATTAAACAGTTTTTTTCCCCTTCCCGTTACTTTTCTCACTTTTTAAAAGGACCTTGACTTTAACAGAGTGTCAATTTCATCCAAAAATAAAAAAGGCCAGGCATTGTTTTCATTGCCATAGAAATACATCCCCAAACGGCTGCAGGGAAATTTGCTAAATCCCACAACCTATTACATTTCCTATAAATATGAATATTATGTGAGTTGGCCGGCGCTCCGATTTATGCCTGCACTGAAACGGAAACCAGAGCCTTAAGAGTTAGCTGAAATGCATAAGAGCAGCATGTGGGACTCAAAAAAACAAAGATGGCTACACCAGTTAGGCTGCTTCATGTAATTTTTAGTTCCTCTTTTTCCCATTGTGAGGAAAATATACTACCCCTAGGCTCTTCACTTATCGCCAAAGCAAGATAGAGAAAGAATAATATATAAACATTTGGTTATTTGTATGTTTGGAAAGTAGATATGTGTATAAAGCACAAAACATAAATAATTCAACAATAATCACACATAATGGTTTTTATGGAGAATAAACAAAAATGGCTCCACTTATTAAAAGTATTACAAGTGTTCTGGAAGTTTCTGCAGCATTTTACAAACCCCAGCCGGGGAGCAACGGCCCCACCACACACACACATCAGGGTCAAAGTCTAACTGCATCCCTCCGTCAACACTTTCACTGACATTAATTACATCAACGCCAGAGAGAGAGAGAGAGAAAAAGAGCTGCGCGGGGGCCATCCTTCTCTTTCACACGGCCGGCAGATTGCCTATTTGTGGCTTTTGCTGTTTGTTTCTCCCCCCTTTTTAGTCATTGTTCTCGGCTCAGCCAGGCCGAGGCTGTCAGAGGGGGCCCCCCCGGCATGCGGGGCGGTGGTGGTGGCAAGGAAGGCTTGCGCTCTCAGGCCCGGGCCCCCTTGCAAAGAACG
>CM059280.1:11095894-11168394 GCA_030347295.1 Setipinna tenuifilis | reverse complement strand
TCAAGTGGTTCTCTTTTCTCTTTGCTCTTACACAAGGACAGGCAAAACGCATGGCGGATATACAATAAAAAGAAATTAAAATAAATTAATTATTGAATTAAAAGGATTTGTATGTTTTGCTAGTTTGCCCCCTAGGAGGCTGACATGCTTGTGTTAGTAGCTGTGACAGCTAAGACTGTAGGACGTAAATGCTGGGAGTGGCAGTCTGTTCCCCACTGTGGCCTACACACACAGCTCGCCTCTGATGATTTTGGGGGTCTTTGTTCTTGCTACTTCTAAGGAAACACGCGCTGTAAAAACAAAAAAAAGAAAAAGAAAATAAAAAAACAAACACTCGCAATGTTCTCTTTTTCTTTTACTTACTCCCTTTTGTGTGCTCGCTTTGGTTCTTTTCTTTTTTTTTCAACAGCATGCAACACTAAAGAGCTCCTGAAATCGGTGTGTGTTTGTTTGTTATGCTTCCACGTTCTCTAGCCCCTTTGCATTGTCAACAACTTTGTTGTTTGTAGTTTTGAACATTAGCTCATCTCGTTTCATCTTCTAAAACACGGCGTCACATAACAATGCTCCACTATCAAAGGGGGGGAGGTGTCTTACAAGCGGTGGGGGGAGAGAGTGGCATCTGCAGAGCACCCAGGTTGGGGGGTGGGGGTGGTGGGGTAGGGGAGGGTTGTTTGAGGGGGGGTGGGTGGGTTGGTTGGGTGGCAGTATCTGTGTGTGTGTGTGTATATGTGTGTGTGTGTTTATGTGTGTGTGTGTGTGTGTGTGTGTGTGTGTGTGTGTGTGTGTTTATGTGTGTGTGTATATGTGTGTGTGTGTGTGTGTGTGTGTGTGTGTGTGTGCGTGTGTGTGCGTGTGTATGTGTGTGTGTGTGTGTGTGTGTGTTGCTGGCAGACGTGCGGGGCGATGACAGCTGCACGTTCAGCAGCAGTAATGATTTGGAATCATTCCTCCCTCATCAGTCATCGCAACGCCCAGCACACCTCACGTGAAGGGCCTCCATTACTCCGCAACAGCCTCCATCTCATCAGGAGCTGCTTTCCCAGAGAAAACGCACTCACTCATGCACACACACACACACACACACACACACACACACACATGCGTATATTCATAAATACACACATTCGCCAGCTGAATCTCCATAGTTCACACTCCTATCTCCAAATCAACATCGAGCACCATGCCTTGCCGACATTATGCATGAAAGATTTGCTAGCAGACAGCTAATAGTACAGCTACTACATGAGTTTATCAGCTTACATGTGTTCTAGGGGTGGGGTTAAAATTGTTTTCTTTTTCTCTCTCATGTTCTACTCTCTCTCTCTCTCTCTCTCTATCTCCCTCCCTCTCTCCCTCTCTCTCTTTTCTCTCTCTTTCTCTCTCTGTGCCTCCCTCGCTCGCTCGTTCGTTCTCTGGTGATGTCAGTGTCACATTAAAGAGGAATCGTCCTTCTGAGTGCAGGGGCAGCATATTTCTGTTCCCCTCATTTCCCCCAAAAGACCACAGACAGCAAAGACAAAGCATATAATAATTAAAGAGCTCGGCCCGACGCAGGGATGCAAGCGAGGGGGGATGCTGAAAAGTAGCTATCACATTGGCAGATAAATTCTACACACAATTATTCATCCTCAGCCCCTGACATGTAGATTAATGAGTTTGATAACCCAGGGCTTTCCAAAGAAGTAGATTCAATTCTGTTGTGTGTGCCGGCTTCCTCCACGGGCCCCCCCTACCCCCGCCCCTCCACCCTCCTTCTATACTACCCCCACCCCCACCACCACCACCACCACACACACACACTACCATCCACCCCCCCACACTCACATACATACACATACACACTACCACCCATCTCTACACACACACACACACACACACTCTAACACACACACACACACCACCCCACACAGTCCCACCCCACATCCAACCCCCACCCTACCCCACATCCCCCCAACACTTATGACTAGCAAACAACCCCGTTGGTATGCCGCGAGACGAAAGAAACAAATCGATTGGGGCTGGGGCGAGCAGGAAGGCGTCGGCGGACACCGTGGTGTCAGGGTCGTTGCATCTTCTCGCGACTCGCCACTCGTGCCGGCCTCACCTGCTCATACATGAGGACACGTGAGCGACTCGAGAGGGGACGTCCCAGCCGTGAAGGTGGAGATGGAGGAGGTGGAGGAGGAGGAGGAGGAGGAGGAGGTGGAGGTGGAGGTGGGGGAGGAAGAGGAGGAGGAGGAGGAGGAGGAAGAGGAGGAGGAGGAATAGGAGGGAGTACAGGGAAAAAGGGGTAAAGGTCTGGTGTCAGTGTGTCCCTCTGCACATCTGTCTGGGGAACAGTAGGGGACAGACAGCACACACAGACACACACACACACACACACACACACACACACACACACACATGCACGCACACAGATGCAAACACCCCTCCCCAAACTCTCTCTAACACATACACACACAGACACACAGACGTACACACACACACACACACATGCGCGTACACAGATGCAAACACCCCTCCCAAACTCCCTCTCTCTCTAACACATACACACACATACACACACACATGCACACACACTGCGACAGCTGTAATGAACGACACAAGGTGTTCTGCAGATGTTGTTGTTGCAGTAAAGGGCAGTGGCTGGACACAAGGGAGACTGCCGTTGTCAGAGTGGGAGGGGTGGCATGGGGGTAAGGTGGTTGTCGGGTAGGCTGGGGTGGGCTGGGGTGGGGTGGGGTAGCCTGGTAAACCAGCCCCTTGTACTTCATTTCATGCTTTACAGAGGGTCTGGCTGTGCTGTATTGAGAAACGTTTTCTTCCGGGAGGTGTAGACTCTGCTAAAGTTAAAAATAATTGGATCTGCTCTTACCCAGTCGCTAATGTCTGGTCCTGATGTATGCAATTAGACTGGCTAAAAGCCTGTCTACACACTACAATTCAAATGTAACACACAAAGTCAATGTCATCACTCACAAACACTTCCACTGTTCGCTGATTGCTTAGGAAAGATTCTGCCTGAGAAAACCATGTCAATGGAACCTCAGCCAGTCCCTCTGTACAAAATGAAATGAAGTACGAGGGGCTGGTTTACCAGGCTAGAGGTAGAGGTGAGGTGGGTTGTGGCAAAGGTAGGGTTACTGGGGTAGTGGTAGTGGGGATGGGGTTAGAACTGGAAGTTGATCTCTGGGACGGGCCCGTACGAGGCAGCAGCAGCCCCGCACCACCTCAGCATAATGAAGCCCGGCAGTAAACACAGGAGTAAACATCTTATGGCGACAAGAAGGCATCTGATAATTTCATTAGCGCCATCTTAGCTAAGAGGCTCCAGGGCACACGGGGAGGGCTGGAAGTTAGGGCTGCTGATGAACACGCCCAGACACTGCAGTCAGTCCCATGTTTGTGTGTGCGCATGATGTCCCCGGATCTGTGTCTGCATGTTGATGGCTGTTTGATGGTAACGATTAGCTCCTTTGCTGGGTGCACACAGGGGCTTATCTTGCGGGAAAAAAAATGCCTCTAAAAGACCCTGTTGACTGATGTGCATTCATTTATAGTTCCAGGAATAAGAAACTCCCAGATGGGGGGGGTTGTTGAATCATTTCGATGAAAAAAAAACAACCTCTCTTTTTTTCTTTTAACATAGTATTTACCCACACATTTTTACCACTTTGTGACTAAACAAAGTTTTTGCAAGACAACATGTCACCACCTGCAGGAGGGGGTTCGCAGGAAGGAAGGACGGAAGAGAAATGAGAGAGAAAACAAAAGCAAAAAAAGAAAGGGAGGAGAGGAGAGGGAGTCGAGTCGAGCTTTCTGCCGAGTCAGGACCTGGCGAGCCCTCGGTGGCCGCACCAGTGGCGTCTGTCAGCGGCTGCGAGCGATGACTTCCGCACCCATCCATCAGACGGGGCTCGGCGCGCTCCCCTGCCGTATTGACAGCTGTGGATTAGAAATGGCTCTGTGATCGCCGACACCCCCCCCCTTTTCTCACTCACCCCAACCCACCCCTCCTCTGCCCTCCCCTCCCCACCCCGGATGGCGGAGCCAGCCCCCATCTCCATCATTCCTCACTCGCTCGCCTGTCTCCAAAAAACCGCACTCCGAACTCCACTGAGGAAACGCAGAGAGTAAGCACTATTCCCCCTGCATGGGTCAGACAGAGAGACAGAGAGACTGACACAGACAGATAGAGAGAAAGAAAGTGAAAGAGACCAAAAAAAAAGAAGTCACAGTGACCTCAGTACTTTAGGGCAGTGACCCAGTCAGGTAAGTTAGGTTAAGTTAAGTTAGGTTAGGTTAGGTTAGGTTAGGCGAGAGGGAAATGTACTGTGTACTGAAGGGAACAGTGTACTGGAGAGAACTTTCTTTAAAATGAATATTTTTAGGTTCTGTTCTGCTGGCACAGTACAGTGATGGGAGAGAAGGCGAAGTCGACCTGCACTACTAACTTCACACTCTACCAACACTGCCATGTGTACAGCAGTGAGGTGGAGTTATATTCTGGCACAGCTTTATATATATCTTCTCAGGTGCTCTTAGCAGTGTTTCACTCACTTTCACCCTTCCTCACCTCCTGCCCTTTGAACGCCCACTCTTCCTCCATCCAGAGCTAGCTGCAGCAGATGCCCCACCACACCACACCACACTACACCACCCAGCACCGCACCAAGTCTCAAAGTCACAGGCTGTGTGAGCACCGCCTGGCATACAATGCAGCCTATTTCCAGGAGCATTGTGTGAGTTAGGGGGGGGGGCTTGCATCCAGACAGCCCTCCTCTCCTCTCCTATCCCCTCCTCTCACCTCCTCTCCTCTCCTCTCCTCTCCTTTCCCTCTCTATCCCCCAAAGTGAGGCCTGTGGCCCCGGACAGCCCTGGAGCTGCCTGCTCTCTCAGCAGCGCTCAGGGGCTGGTGGTCGGTCAGTCGGCTGCTGCTGCTGCTGCTGCTGCTGCTGAGGCTGGTGCTCATTCATCAAACGGCCGGCAGAGATATTGAGAGGCCTCCCTGTCACAGCTCTGGCCACTGTCAATGATTCCCACCTTTGTTTGTAATGGTCTCTAAGCGATCTTTACACCTTCCAGAACTCCCTGTTCTCTCGCTTTCTTTCTCTCTCTCTCTCTCTCTTGCTCTGTTCTCTCTCTATTTTACCTCTCTCTGTCTCTCTCTAACTCTCTCTCTCTCACTCACTCCCCACCCACTCTTTTTTCTTTTTTTCTCTGTCTTCCCACCTCTCTCTATCTCTCTCTGCCTCTCTCATCACTCCTCTCTTTCTCTCTCTCTCTCTCCTCACTCCTCTCTCTCTTTTTCTCTCTCTCTGTGGTAGTGCTCTACTGGCCCGTGGCGACTGCAGGCTTTCTCCTGAGGCCAAAGTCAATGCGTCTACAGACACGCATCAAACCGGGCCTCTCAAGAGCTCACAGAGGAACCGAACAGATAAAAAAGGAGCCTCTTTGCACGTGACTGTGTGGTGGCTCTGCGTTTGAACACTTTAGCACCAGCTCAATGTCTGAGAGCAAAGCCGACAAATGACATGATGGATACGAGTGCATGCCAACTTAATGAGGTCTATTGTATGCATTTGAGCGGGGGATGCATGCATCTGCTATGAACTTGTCTCTCCTACATCATCCCTCGCTTTCTTTCTTTCTTTCACTCTCCCTCTCTCTCTGTCTTTCTTTTCTTTCTCCCTCCCTCTCCCTCCCTCCCTCCCTCTCTCTCTCTTTCACTCTCTATCTAATTCTTTTTCTCTCACACCATTTTAAACAGTACAGTGTGTCTCATCTCAGTGAAAGGCCAACATCCTGAATAAAATGGAGTGCCATTAATATTTATGCCTGTAAAGTGCCCACATAATCAGACAGAGGGATGTCAGATGGTATTTTTGTGGGCTAGAGTGTGTGAGTGAGTGATGCATGCATACCAAGCAAGGAGCAAAGTCACTCTCAAACACACACACACACACACACACAGATACACACATACACACAAAGTCACTCACTCACTCACCCACACACTCTCCCTTTTCCCTCTCTCTCCCTCAGCGTCCTTCGTAAAGAAACTTCATTCTCAGTAAGAAAGGACTTGTCTGCTCTATCTCAAACATAATAACGTATAAAATTTTGGCTCAATGTCTGTCTGTCTTTCACACAAATATGTACACACACGGACACACACACACACACATACACATGGACACACACACACACACACACACAAGTGCAGACATAGGTGGTGACCCTGAGATATTGGGGTGGTCTTGAGCCGTGGCCTGTACAAATTGTGGCGTGGCGAGCCAGGTGGGAGGCAGAGAAAATAAATAAGGCCCCGCCGATGTTTGGAGAAACGATGGCGCTGAGAAATACGACGTCTAGAAGAGTGCCTGTCCATAAAGGCCTGAAATAAAAGCACGAGGGGTTACAGCCGTGAAACAGAATGATTTGAGCACATCCAGCTGGCCTACAGCACAGGAGCGGGAGAGAGGTGGAGAAAGAAAGACAGAGAGAGAGAAAGAGGGAGAGGGAGGGAGAGAGAGAGAGAGATGGAGAAAGATAGATAAATAGAAAGGGGGGTAGAAAGACAGATGGATAAATACAGAGAGAAGAAGAGAAAGAAAAAGACAAAGAGAATGAGAGACATGGAGAAAGAGAGAGAAGTAAAGAAGGAGATATAGAGAGAAAGATGGGCAGAGAGAAGAGAGAGAGAGAGAAGAGACAGACCCTAGGTGAACCACTCTGTATTCATTCAGGCAGTTCACAGCTCATCCCCCTGAAGACCTGCACAGAGGGACATCACCAGCAGCACCACCCTCAAGGCATCCATGATGGCACTACAACACAAGACACACCGGATGGCTTTTCTACCTTCCACCTCTTCTGTCTTGAAGTCCACTGAACCTCAATGCATTGAAAACACTGGTTGCCACTCACTTCCAACAAAATTAATTTCCACCACATTTTAAAATAATAAAAGTGAAAGTAAATGAACTTGTCATAGGGCCTTCATGTAAATCTCACCAGATTTGTTGACATATTGAGATTAACTGTTTTCAAAGTTGTGTCAATCAAAATAAAAGACATTGCCAAAAATTGTTTGATAGTCTATATCTTGGCTTCTAATTGCCCATATTTGGTCAAACCTGATATGCAGAAGGCACACTGGATGCCTTTTACTCTTTCCACTTCCTTTGAAGCAGTGGGCTTCCTGAAAGATGTTCACAACACCAACAGCCCACGGCCCTGTCTACACAGAACAGAACAAAGTAACAAGGGAGTTTGTAAGAAAAGGAATATACAAAAACACAAACAATATGTTACATTCGTGCAATTTGGTTTCCATTCTTCTAAAATGTTTCGAGGCCACTAGAGCAAGGTCACGCTGCTGCTCAGTTTGTGCCAGACGGGCGTTGAGCTATTTCGGTTAGTGCTGCACTTTGTGCAGTGTGGCTGAACTCTTGTGTCAAGTGGCGACGGTGAAACGAAACTCCTCAGCACTCACCTCCCTGGCAAAACCTTTCAATATAAAAGACAGGAGAGAGACAGAGAGAGAGAGATGGGGGAGAGGAGGAGGAGGAGGAGGACAAGGAGAGAGAGGGAGAGAAAGAGGGAGAGAGTGTGTGCATTTGCCAAGTGTTGCTGAACGGGTGTCGCTTCCAATAACGTCGGAGGCAGGCCGCTCGCCGAGGCCGTGATTGTAGTGAGCGGAGACAGGTATGGGAGTTTAAAAGAGGACAATGCATCTTAAGATGCAGGTGCCCTTCAGTGGAAAGACGTGCCAGCTAAATGTCTTATGAAAAGCCCCCCGTAAATATTCTATCACCTGCCTGTCATTACAAAGAGTGCCTGCCCATAATGAACCATGAAGGAAATATCATTCCATATTCACGTGACAGCATTAGTCCCCTTTCATAAGCAAACTGAAATATTTATCAGTGGAAAATGTTCAATATCTTTGCTGGTAATCTAAAAAGGGGGAACAAAAAAAGGGACTGTCTAATAATAGTGCTGTGATGAGATTGAATGTGGAGGTATATACCCTACACACACACACACACGTGGCTGGTTGGCTGGTTTTTATTGCTTGTTATTAAATTTTGGTGAAACAATTATTTTCCTCCTCTCTTTTGTTAGTAAAGCAAAAAAAAATAAAAAAAAATATATAAATAAATATATTTCATATGAATAAATAATTTAAAAAATTACAACACTGCCCCTGGGCCCACTGGATTTAACAGTAGTGATTAAAAAGAGGAAATGGTGATACACAAGCTATTACACAAAGCCGTAATCAAATTCATTCATTTTCCGCATTCTGAAGGGAGGGGTAAAGGACGGGGGGTGGGTGGGTGGGTGGTGTGGCGGTGTCTTCTGAAGTGGCATGGAAAAACAAGGATGGCACCTAAAAAAAAAAATTGGCCTCTGTCGCTCTCTCTGTGTATTTTTTTTAAATGCCCACCCCACCCCCCACAACCCCCTCTGTAGTGTGCTTGGCTGATAAGAGGGGGCCCATGTCATGATGGTGCATCAGCGAGGCTGAGTGGTGCCCATTTGCGGTGACGGGGACAAACACGAGTGATTGCAAATGACCTCTGCCTGCATAAACAGATCTCTCACGTGATGATGCGAACAATGTCACCCTTGCTCCTCAACCTGAACGCCTTGTGTTACAAACCTCAACGCACACGTACACACACACACACACACATACACACAAACACACGCGCACACACATTCTCAAGCCAAAGCGATCGCGCCGGTTGTGTGTGTTTTGCATTCATAGATTGCATGTGTGTACACACGCCCATTACTCTTGGGGGGTATCTGGGGTGGAGTGGTAGGGGGTGGGGTTGAGGAAACAGGGGGGTGAGGAGGAGGATGTGGGGGGGGGGGTGTAGGAAGAGCCCTTGAAACGGATGAAAAATGAGAAATAGAAATGACCACAATCAATTCTGAAACACTGCACAAAATTAATTAGAGTTCTGCATCAGAAGGCCTGGACGAGGATCCTGCCTGCGCGCCCCCCATTTGTCTCCTGGCTGTGTGCTCTGCTGTGCTGTGCTCCGCTCTGCTCCCCGATGCACCGCACCGTACCGCACCGCACCGTACCGTACCTCGCCACCACGACACTGCGGCACACGGCACACAGCACACACACACACACACACACACACACATGGAACATGCCACAACACGCCCGGCCCTGCCCTCCGCCATCAGCAACCCACTAATGACTCACTCCCTGCCTGCTAGTCAAATCACCTTACAAGATACACACACACACATACACATACACACACAAACACACACACACACACAAACACACACACACATGTACGCACATACATGCACACACACACATACATACGCACATACACACACACACACACACACGCATACACACACAAACACATACACACACTAATGCACATACATACACACACGCACACAAACATACACATACACATACATATATGCATGCACACATATGCATACACACACACACATACACACACACACACACACACACACACACACACATGCACAGGCACATGCAGAGGTGGTGCAGAGGAGGGAGATGTAAGATGTATACATATACATGCATCACTATCTCTGGTGACAAGTGTCACTGATGCTAAAATGAATGGCAGGATGAAAACAATAAGGGGTCCCGCTGTGCCTTCTTTGTAAGACCTCTGTTCTCTATTGACTTTCTCTCCCTCCTGTGGATGCCGCAACACATCCCTCATGCTGTTGCCTCCGACCACCTTCTCCATCATCTCTCTGACCAAAGGAACCAGCCGTGTCATTCCAGATTCCCTTGCATTCTGTCTGAAAAGCTGGCTATCTGTCTGAAGCCAGGATCACTCAGTCTTTGCCAATGAGGATGTGTATACAATTTGTGTGTCTCTCTTTCTCTCTGTCTCACTCTCTCTGTCTTTCTCTTTCTCCCTCTGTGAGTGTGTGTGTGTGTGTGTGTGTGTGTGTGTGTTTGTGTGTGTGTATGTGTGAAATGGAGTTGAACATCCAGCCTGTTGTAATTATAATGTGTGGCTCTCTCTTTCTCCCTCAAGCTTGGAGGCATTCTTATGGTGGAATGAATTACTTCCTGTGTCTCCTCAAAGAGAATCAGAAAAGCTCAGGATACTTCATAGACAAAACAAAGGCTAAAAGATAAATGAACCGGTAATAGAGGAACTGACAGCCTTTGCATGCCTGGTAAGTACAAGGGAATTTTTTTTTTATCAACACCCATCTCAAAGACAGTTCAACAGTTTCCCTCTGTCACCCGACATCCAAAAGTATATATTTTAAAGAGTGAGTGGGAGAAAAGAGAGAGAGAGAGGGGGAAAAAAAAACACTGATTCTGTGAATAGTTGAAGGCTGCGTCAAAGTCTTCTCGTTACAGTCTGTGTAATGGGACACATGCAATTAAATAAAAAAAGGTCTTTTTCTTGCGGCCTTGGAACTTCAATACGCTGTAACTTTAGGACAAAAGGGATCATCTTGCTTTGGACGGCTCAGCGCAGCCCTGGCTGTCAGAAAGCAAGGGTTAATGTATCACGATTAGTACTCATGGGTCCTGATCTGATATATTTTTAATTAACGGTATCCCATTCAAGCGCTTGAAGGACCCCCGCTTACCCCCATCCCCCCCCAAACCCCCCCAACCTCCCCTCCTCTCTTTTTTTTTTTAAAAAAAGGGAAAGTTTTGACAGCTCTAATTAATGAGCGTTGCGAAAACGTGGAAGCTGATCTCATGGAAGACGTTGGGTTCATTAGACAAGCGCGTCTGGAGCACATCAAACGGGTCAGTGTGGTCTGTCTGATCCCTCCTTTTATTTCCCATCGCAGAGTGGCGGGAACGAGCAGAGGCGCGATAGAGGAGGAGGGGGGTACGGGGGTGGTGGAGGGGGCGAGAGAAGAGGTGTGGGTGGGGGTGTGGGGGGTTGGAGGGTGGGGGGGGTCGAAAGCGAAGAAAGAGAAGAAAGAGGGAAAGCATAAGAGTGTGGGGACAAAGAGCAGAGCTGGCACATTGCAACAGGAGAGATGAATGACTTTTTACCTTTGGACACTAGGCCCTTAATGAAACCTCCAGAGGCAAAACAATGGCATCTCTCACACACAGTTGCATGCCGCCACAGACCAACACACACAGCGCACACACACACTCACACACACACATAAACATGCACATACATTCACACACACTCGTATAACACACGTTTGTTGCGGATAAAAAACGCAACCATGAAATACTGCTCACCTCCCAGATACTAACACTTACATTTTGGTATATCAATATACACAAAATCAACCTATAAACACAGACAAAGACACACGCACACACACACACACACACACACAGAGTAAATGAGGCCAGAGACTCCAGGAGGAGTACACAAAGAGCATGACTTGAAATGAGGGCCACCTGCATTAAAACAGGTCACACAGCGAGCCTACTGCCATCTACCATCCTCAGAATAGCATCAACAAACCACCACCCACAAGCAAACACACACACGCACACACACACACGTATTCACACACACACATGTCACACACACACTGCATCCATGTACAACCACACACACATAAACATTGTTCCGTTGGTGTCTTTTTCTTATCTCACTGAGAAAACATTTTGGACTTTTTTGGGGGACTTACTACTTTTGGGGGAGTTACAGGATACAGAAACACTACGCCTTACACACACTTTTTGGTAACTTTTGGATGAATGTGTGTTTAGTATCAAACTAGTCCAAGTGGCATTTTTAGGAAGGCAGGGTTAATTTAATGCAGACGCACCCCATTAGACGAACCCTCGGAGATCCACCCTCACGCCCATCACAAAGTAGGCTAATGAGGGTTCCAAAATGCATGATCTGCAGTCTGAAGCAAACAAGGCTACGTCTACCTACACTAGGTGGCCACACTTGTTTGCGCCCTTGTGCGTCAATTAGTGTAAATAACCCCGCAGGTCCGTGGCATGTGTTCACACATCAGCGCGGTATATAGATTACAGAAATAACACCCCATATTCTTCTCATGTACGCATACTGTGTGCTGTGAACAACAGTGTCACAGCCACGCTGTTGCCAACATCTCATTTCTTGTACTCTCTCTCTCTCTCTCTCTCTCTCTCTCTCTCTCCCCCTCTCTCTCTCTCTCTTTCTCTCTGTCCCTACCTCCCCCTGTCTCCAACCTTCCCAGATTTCTTGCATCCTTGTTGTTGTTTGTATTTTTGACAAGGCTGAGGCTGGCTTGAAATCCCATCGCGTCTCTCCGACTCGGCCGTCGGAGGACATAACTCAAACGCCAGGACCGTTGTCGTCCACTATCGGTCCCCGAGCAGCACGGCTCCAGGGCCCCCCCCCTCTGATGGGGGCCGGGGCGGGGGCCGGGGCGGGGGCCGGGGCCGGCGACACAAACAGACACATCAATCTTCACTGATCAGCTGCAGATAGAGAGGGGACAGAGGCCCAAAAAATGGGAAAACAAATTGGATGTCAATATGAGAAGGGGCCCGAGACCAAGGGGCCTGAGCAAGCCAGTGTCCAGCCACAGCCGACCCCTCTGGCACAGATTGCTTCTGTGGCTCTGTGTTTTGTCCACAAAAAGAAGAGAGAAAAAACAACAAAGCTGATGTGTATCACTGGAGAATGACCCGACTGAGCTTAGGTGGTGTTAAAAGTGCATGCTGATTTGTTGAACGTTGGCCCTCTCCGATTTGCTCAAAGCTCTAGTCACAGTGGCAGTGGCCACATCGCACCAGACGAAGCACTATTTTTTTTTTCTTTTCTCTTGTCTGCATTTTTCCGACTCTCCGACGTTCAAAAACTTTTTAACGCTCGAGATGCGGCAGGCAGGCAGGCAGGCAGGCAGGCAGGCAGGCAGGCAGGCGAACGTCAATCAAACTCCTCCAGCCTGTGTCTGTGTGAGCCTGGCAAGACTGTGTGCCTCTCCTGCCCAGCCGCCCATCTAATTCTCTCAATTAATGCGTAAAGGCAAGCCCGGGTTATCGTTTCCCTTCTTCCCCCCTCTCTCCATCATTCTCAATTAATGTGAGGGGATTGGCCCAGCTTATCTGCCCCCTCTATGCTCCTATGAATATGCAAACCCCCACTCATCCACACACACATACATACACGCACACACACACACGCACAGGCACACACACACACACACACACACACATACGCCTGGCCTATCACTTACAGTCCCCCTGCTATCACCACTGTCCTTCCCCTATGCTGCTGTTCTTGGGGGACTGACTGCAGGATGATGGGCAGGAGGTGTGTGTGTGTGTGTGTGTGTGTGTGTGTGTGTGTGTGTGTGTGTGCTTGTGTGTGTGTGTGTGTGTGTGTGTGTGTGTGTGTGTTTGTGTATGTTTGTGTGTGTCTGTCTGTCTGTGTGTGTATGTGTGTGTGTGTGTGCGTGTGTGCATGTGTGTGTTTGTCTGTGTCTGTGTCTGTGTGTGTGTTTGCTCAGGGAGGTGTGGGGACCCTGTTCAGGTACCCAGCTGGACAGAGGGAGCCTAATTGATTGTTGATGGGAGCTGTTTATCAATGTGTTTGTCAAGAGCAGCCCACTTGAGAAGCTGGGAGGACACGTGAACTGATGTGGTCTCACCATGCATCTCTCCATCTCTCCAGGCCCAGGATGAAGTGCTGTCTCTGGGGCAAATGAGGCCTCTTTTGTGGGGGTGGTGGGTAGTCTTTTACTGGCTCTCCTGCACTGCTGCCACTACAGACTACCATTAGCTGGATAGCTGGGGAAGGTAAGAGGAAGGTAAGGGGCGCAAGATGATTGACAAGCTGAGACCGGTGCGGGAGTAGAAGCGAGCGATGTGACTTTAACCATTTATGATCCACCACGAAACATCAAGGGGAGAGAGCTTTTTTTTTATTGACAGCCAAGATGCAGGGTGTCAAATGTTTACCAACGCTTTCAAGTGCGACATCAGAAGCTTTTCTCTTGGTTCGGTTTTTTTTTTTTTTCAACTCCCCCCCTGAGACTTCCCCCCACCCCCCCAACACTCGAGCCCCCTCTATCTCTTTCCATGAGATGGGTGATTAAAGTCCCCTTAGTGTCACCTGCCTGCCTCATCCACAACTGTTTACACTGGAGTACGGACGGCAAATTAAGCTCAACAAAAGTATAAGAGAACTAATGTTCCGATCGCTACGGAACGACAGCGCGCGCGAGAGAAAGATCGAGACAGAGAACAGAGAAAGAGAGGTGTGGGGTGGGGTAGAAGAGAGAGAGAGAAAGAGAGAGAGAGAGAGAGAGAGAGAGAGAAAATGCGCAGTCCTTCCACTTTGGGGCCATGCGTTGGGATGAGCTTCTCCGGGTTGATTTTTATGCAACCTGATAATCCGTCATGGCCAAACGCCACAGACGTCAGGCCAGATCATCTCAAGCTGGCTAACAAATGTAATGAAGTGTTTTACAGGCCTTTCATTTGAAAAAGAATAATAGTACACATGTTATTTTTTTTCTGTACAGTTTGATCATTGGAGCGGTGGAAGGAGGGAGGAGGAAGGAAGGAAGGAGGGAGGGAGAGAATGAGAGAAGAAGAAGAAGAAGAAGAGGCAGCAAGAAGAGGAGGACAAGGGGGGGTTTCAGATGCTAGCTGTTTGTGAAGGGGCCATGTTGGGTACTTGATGAGTAGGGAACGCAAACACACCACGAGCTTGTGCCTGGCATTATTTATTTTTACTCCGCTCGAGCCGAGTGAAGGACAGCGTCGGTTTCGATATCCAGTTCAAAGGGGCACGGCGAAGGCAGCGTGGACAAATTAGAAAATTAGATTTGTCGTGCTTTGTGTGCTCGTTTCTCTGCTTTTTTTTGTAAATGTCAGCTTTTAATGCGTGAGGAAAACAGCCGCAGTGTTTTCTGTTGCCATCTCCCTCTCTCACACTCTCTGTCACACACACATACACAAACACCAACACATATTCACACACACCTACACGTGATGCACAAACATACATGTGAAAAGCAGAGTCTGAGAGAAAAGGCAGACCTCTGAAATGATACAAACTCAGGACTAGAGGAGAGTTGCTGTGGTGGAGAGGGAGACAGAGTGCTGCAGCTATGGTTTAGACTGCCATCTGTAGGTCAATGCAGGCACTGCGTCATACCTCATAACATTTCCCTTAGAATATAATCTCCACATGATTACCCCGTTTCCCCTCTAAACGCGATACCCAAATTACACCTGAACTGCCCAAAAGTAAAAGCAAGATATTCATAATTGTGATTAATTAAATGTGGTTGCAATTCTCTGTGTGATTTCATTTTTTTAAGCAAGCGGATATAAGGATCCATTGTGGCTGTATTTTTTTTTAGATCACGCTTTTTAAACTATATTTGGCATTTTGTTCAGAACAAAAATATCAGCAGGACACAATACATGTGCATGTGTTCATGTGCATGCAAGCATGAACGCGTCCAACGACACACCAAAGCAAAGACACACAGATACACACAGCTGCAATACAATAGAAAAAATAAACACTGAGACACAACAGCAAGCCAGAGGGGACAGATTCTATCTGTGTGTGTGTGTGTGTGTGTGTGTGTGTGTGTGTGTGTGTGTGTGCGTGTGTGTGTGTGTGTGTGCGTGTGTGTGTGTGTTTACTCTGCAGGGATCATGTCAGTCACACTGTTGTCACATGTGTCACTGAAGCCAGTTCACCTCTCCACTGTCAGTAGTGAACAATGCCCCCGTGCCTTACTGGGTATTAGTGCCCCGAGGCCAGCTCACACACCGCCCACCCCCCAACCACACACACACACACACACACACACACACACACACACTCACACAACCCTCTCTCCTTTACCCTCTCATCTTCACTCTTACCACACACACAGGCATGAACATACACACACAGATACATCCACACACAGGCATGAACACACACAGAAACATGCACACACAGGCATGAACACGCATACAAACACGTATACACAGGCATGAACACACAAACACGCACACACACACACACAGAAACACACACACACACAGAAACACACACACACACTCACACACACACACACACACACACACACACATGCACACAGACATGAACACACACATACACACACATACACACACACAATCACAAATATATACACACACACACAACCTGACACACACAAGCATGCATGCACACATGCACACACACACTCATATTAAAGCCTCCACACGCATGTGATAAGTCAAGCTGCTGGGCTTTTTGTCTTCCAAATTCCTGATCATATTGAGAAACTTTTTTAAAAATTTAGTTATGACTTTAACATCAATTTGTATTTAGAAATATTAAAAGCATAGTAAGCACTTGACTATGTTTGAAATCTCCATCTACAAATCTTTTCATACAACCAACTGTATTTCTGTGATAAAATCACTTTAATCATATAATTTAAATGATGACCAAAAAATAGATTCAGTAGATTTATATGACTGTTATTTGTCATTATTCCAACATTAAAATTATTTCCAACTTGTAGCCCTCTCTGTAGCAGAGGGTTATACACCCCTGGAAAACGTTTCTCTCACATAAACTGTTAAAGAAAAAAAAAAAAAAAAACCGCTGCTCAGATTTCAATCTGATTGAGATTCCCAGAATGCACTGCTGCCGTTCTGCTCAGCCCCAATTAAAGTCAAGGTTTAGCTGCCCTTTTAAAAACACCTTTCTCATGACAAATTAAGTATTACCAAAAGGGATCGGGAAAAATACATGGAAGAGATTGGGGATGGAGTTAAAAAAAAAAGTTTTTTTTTTTCATTTAAGTCAGCATTAATCTGAAACCTAATTACTAGCTGTGCAGATTTTCCACACTGATTTGCTCCAGCCAATTAATTTATATTATTTCCACAATGACATTCACTCCAGCACCCTTTGTCTTTCCCTATGCCGTTCACACCCACACACACACACCACCCGCCTCATCACACTATCCCCCACTTCAACATTCAGTTCTCAACATAACACACATAGACACCCGGGCTCTGAACCTTGCCACACATGACACGCAAACACTCTCTCACACACTTAATACACACACACACACAGACACACACACACACATACACACACACACGTACAGCAGTCAGGCCTCTGAGTCTAATTGTGCCATTCCTTTTCAAATTGTCACCAGGCTTGAAGCGTGGAGGTGTGACCTTAACCCCATAACAGGAACTCCACTGTGTCACACCAGACACCAGATACCACACACCAAATATGTATTCCTCATTTGACAATTACAGACACACACACACACACACACACACACACACACACACACACACACACACACTTTCGCTTACTTTCACTATTTCTTTCTCTTTCTCTCTCTCTTGCGCACACACCTACACACACTTACACACACACACGCACACATACACACATTGAAACAGACCGTTATTAAATTCATTAAATCACTGTACCCTGGTGAATAAAAAGCTTTCTCTTCACCAACACACACACAGCTGGCATTAATGTCACCTTGGAAGCCCCGCACTCTCCCACCGACACTTGTCCTCATCAGCCAATCAGTCCACAGCGCAGCACAGCACAGCACATGTGCGAAGGTCCTCCTCCCGCAATGCTACGGAAAGGGCTAACCATTTAGCAGCGGCGGCTGTAATTAAATGCTAATTAAACTTAAACCCAATAGTTAGGCTGTGGCCTACATATCGGGCTTCCAGGAGTGTAATTACACACACAGCTATTTTAAAGCCCACCAGAGACACAGTAGAGACTCTGAACCTGGGGATGCAAACGCAGGGTGAGAAGATCTTTAGGATTTTTCTAGAAGATTCATCTCACAGCGGCTACACTAGAGCTGTGGAGACGAGGTGTGTGACCCCAGAGTTCAGAGGTCAAAGGTTTATCTTATAATGAGCGACTATTATCCGGGGGATTCATTCAGCTACCGGTTGCTGGAGAACCTCGTGGAAGCAAACCTTAAACCCTCTTCCATTATAGCAACCCATATGCTTAGTGTAAATATGTACGTCCAGATCCTATATACTGTTAATTAACCATGATACATTACTAAACTGAGAGAGAAAAAAAAACACAAACAAATAATTTGCAAGCATGAGCATCCTTTGCATATGGCGTACAGTGTAACACACCACAAACAAGAACAGCCTCTCACTTACTAACCCCATTCTTTGAGTGTGATACACACACACACACACACACACACACACACACACACACACACACACACACACACACACACAGGTCCTGAGTGAGAGAAACACACACACACACACACACACACACACACACACACACACACACACACACACACACACACAGATCATGATTGAGAGAAACACAGCACACAGATGGCAACGGCAGTGGTGAGACACTGCTGAGAGTGCAACACAGTGAACAAAAGGGTCACCAGGTTGCTCCAGTAGCAGGCCACCTCCACCACCACCGCCACCACCACCGCTGCCTTCAGCCGACGTGTTTGGGCCGCCCCCGTCTCCTTAATTCGGCCCATTAAAAAGGCCCGGATGGGGGGGCCGGCGGCCAGGGTGGAGGACAGGGGGTGGTGGTGGTGCATGGTGGTGGTGGAGTGGTGGGTAAGCGGGGGTAGCGGAGGTGGGGGCGTTTGTGTGGGGGGGTTGGTATAAATGAATGACGTTGCCATGTGCATTTCCCCAGCTAATGGACTCCAGGGCTTTGTTTACCCTTCATAAACACAGCTAATGGGGTCAGGGCGGCTTGTCTGGGGTCAGCGTGAGCACGGAGAGCCACATCAGTCTCCCGAATCAGTCGCTCATAAAACACAGCGCACCCGGCCACCCCTCCTCACACACACACATAACACACACAACACAAACGCATACCTCAACAACACACACACACACATACACATACACACACACCATATGCCCCCACCACCATCACACAACATGAGCTAAAACATCACTTAAGAAATGAAGAAAGTCACCTCAGAAGACCAAAAAAATAAGTCACAGCTGAAAGGCTCATATAAGAGAGAAGATGACAAATGTGGAGTCTCGCTATATTATTCTGTTGCTATCGCACGCTGGAAAAAGTCTGTACACAATAAAGGCAGATGTTATTGTTTGACATATTTTATTTGATATAATCCAGCGGCTTTGACAACGCTGCATCATTGTCAAATATGGCTGTCAGATCCTTGGAATAACAGGACCTCCAAACAGTGCCATCTCTCCCAATAAGGACATGTAATATGTGTCTGTGTGTGTGTTTGTGTGTGTGTGTGTGTGTGTTTGTGCATACGTGATGGTGATTATTATTTGCTCTGAGTGTGTTTATGACTGTGAGGGAGACAGGGAGGCGAGGGCCCCGATCTATGGAAAATATTTATAGCAAATGTGAACGGCGGTCGGAGTTACTCATTAAAACACATTAAGCATGATTTCAGCCGGGCTGACAGCCATGTCAAGTTTAAGGGCTCAAATGGGAATGGATGCAATGACAGCAACGTTGCTAACTCCTCCAGACAACCAAAGCACAGAGGCAGGCCCTATAAGAGAATACAAGAGAAGTGGAGGAAAAGTGTGTGTGGTTGTGTGTGTGTGTGTGTGTGTGTGTGTGTGTGTTTTCATCAGGTGATAACAGGATTGCAGTGTGACAAACTTGAAACTCAACAGCTCGCCTCAGGGCAAGCTAATTGCATTAATTTTCTGTGACACATATAAAAAAAATATGAAGAAAGCAAAAAGACAGACACAGAGAGAGAAACATGGTGGGTTTGTTACAAAAGTGGCCCTGTCGTATATATGTTTTTTTTTTGCCTCTCGCCCAGCGATGATGAAATTAGTACAAAGTGTTCTCTCTGGCTGTAATCAATCACTACTTTCACTGGGTGCCACCGAATATTGCTGAAACCATATTTTCCTCACTTGAGGACAAATGCTTCTTGATTGTGTGGCACACTTGTCTATAAATATATCTCGGCCGAGCTCCCCGCAGTATTGGGTTTGAGTTTTTACCAAATAAACATCTGTTTCTGCTAGCCCTGAGACAGACAAACTGCTGTGCCTCCTGACCCAAAAACAGCACAAGCCTGTTTGGAAGTGCGCAGAGCAGAGCTGCAGAGTGTGCAGTGTCCCGATCCGATCCGCAGTCTAGACGGAAGGAACGCTGGAGGGATGTGTGTGTGTGTGTGTGTGTGTGTGTGGTAGGGTGTGGGGTTGGGGTTGGGGGGCAAACCATGGGTTATAGCATGAGCATGTGCACTGGATAAGCAAATATTACCCACGATGCAGATCAACACAATATTCTGTTGTGTAGCCTACCAAAAAAAAATAGTGCTCCTTTCTTCTAACACTGCACTCTTCAAACTGCAAACCCAACAGACTTTATAAAAAAAAATCCAAAATGGTCGCACTCAAAACCTTATTTCTTATGTAATCCATTTATTTCAGTAGCAGCGGTGACAAAAAATAGTGCACAAGAAACAGTGAATATCTTCGGGTCAAACAGAGTGAACACGAAACAACACAGCAGGGATGTTGACCATTAAATGGAAATATTTCTTTCACTACATTAGTTGGGCTGAAGACAAAAAAAGCCAAATAACATATTTGTTTGCGAGTAGGGGGTCTTAATCCTAATGTATAACTGCAGAGGTTAGTTACTGAGGATGTGAAGCTTGCACCCTGAACATTATAACTGCTTATATGTTGGGCGAGTCTGGGCGGAGGGGTTCCTGCGTTGGGAATCCAGGCGAGTGCCATATAGGATGATTTGTAAGAATATTTGCTTTTTTTATTTCCCTTGATGATGGAAAGTGACCCCAATCCCCCACCCCCACCCCTTCCTTCATTCTCTCTGTGTCGCTTTGAAGCTACACTGGCCCCCCAGAGAAAGATCTGCTCACAGTCACATGAAAGACTACTACCATTGAGGCCCTCACAGAAATCAAATATTAAGCATGTTGTAGAATGAGACCCAACGCCCCCAAAACACAGCCTGGCCTGCTCTCCTACACACCACAGGCCCCCCTCTTTCTCTCGCTCTGGCTCTCACTCCCTCTCTCTTGTCTCTCTCAGGGCCTGCTCTGTTGATCTCTGGACTGCAGTGAGTGGTGCAATGAGTGAGTGTGTGTGTGTGTGTGTGTGTGTGTGTGTGTGTGTGTGTTGAGTTGTATGAGCATAAGTACATTATATCCAGCTACGGAGAGGACAACTTTTAACTTTCCATAGAGTGCATTAATTGTTTTATTTTTTATTTTATCTATACCACTCAGACATACACACTCACAGTCATGCATTTTTAGCACGCACTTGCACACACACACACACACACACACACCCACATTCATACTCTCACACAGACACAGAGCACAACACAGACAAAGCTTTTATCAAGGGAAGTGTTTTAGGCGGGCTTCCAGAGAGGAAGGATTTGATAATGGCTCTGTTTCTGTGTGGAAGTGAGCCAGCATGGTGTGGGAGAGGGAGGAAATGCCCACCCTGCGTGTGTGTGTGTGTGTGTGTGTGTGTGTGTGTGTGTATGTGTGTGTGTGGAGAGGCTGATTGAGGGGCTTGCTCGCTGTCTACTGCACACCAAGGAGAACACACAGCTCTGCATTCATCACATGTGAAGATACATATATGTACACAAACACACACACACACACACGCTCATACAAACATACAGTACCTCTGCATTCCTCAGATGTGAAGATACATATATACACACATGCACACACAACATACCTCTGCATTAATCACATGGGAAGATACTTACACAATCACACACACATACACACAAGACACACAAAAACCCATAAACAAACATGTACAGGCACACACGAACACACAAACACAAAACACACGCACACACACACACACACACACACACACACACACACTAGCACCTTGCCCTTGTAATCCACTGCAGGTATTAAGCTGATCTACACAGAGTAAAGCCTGGTAATATGTTGGGGAGCGGTTACTGTATTTCCATATGGGCCGAGAGGATGAGCCTGAATGTTTGCCTCCCGTTGACGCTAGTATATTTCACTGAGCAAACGTGAAGTGTGTGTGTGTGCGCACAGCTAAGCATTTTCCCTGCTGCAGTATCACCTTTCATTGGCTAACTGATACACACAGGCAGGCAGCAGGCAACAAAACCAGATGTGCTCGTCATGGGCTTCTGTCACGTTCTTCAGTTAGTGTCCTCTGCTTTTTGTTTTAAAGGTTACCGCAAATTAGCGGGCTTGGGGAAAAACAACAGAGGAGCTTCAAACGAGCATTCATCTCATGCTATCGAGCACAAAAGCCGCATCACTTGGCTGTCCGAGCAAAGCAGGACAATTTAAAGAACAGATTTATGGCAATAAATATTCTGACTCTTTGACTTCGGCGATAATTTCCACTTTACGGGGCCATATTTCTGCACGTTCTATCCTTACATTAGGTGAATATTGCACTTAAAACTCTACCATTTAATTATTTCCACCAGTCTAATAAACACGTTTTATAGGGCCCATAAATCACCGAAACAAAAACACACAGAGAGCTGTTAATCTTACATATTTTATCATAAACTCTAATCTATAAAAAAGCTGTTTTATACGAAAATGTGCTCTGCTGAATACCTTAAGTAAATGTAATAAATGTGGTTAACATCATGTATAAATCTTAGTTGCTGCATGTTGTTAATTTGATACATTAGGCAATAATTTGCTATAAATAAATGTTTATTAGCCGAGTGATCCTGTCCCCATGTGTTAATGATATCTATTTAAAGAGATCCTGCAGAAAATTTCAATTAGTGCACAACTTTCCACGCTGAGAGCTGTGGCCAGAGTTTTCATCATAGGCAAGCGTGCTCATCACAAGGTGAAACACACCTCATTAATTTACCCAGAGCCCACTGTCTCAGTTTTTAATGTTGCCTCCGCTGTTAGCCATTTTTTTTTTATGAAACAGTTTAGAAAATTGAACACATTTACATTTCTGACAAAACATTGTGCAGTTTTTTGCTTTTAAACGCAAATAAAAAAATGTGAAGAGACTGTATAAGAAGAGAGAGAGAGCTTCTTGCTGTTTCTGGGGTACCAGTATATGTCTTTCTATGGGTCCCTATGCATATGTAGTGTGTGTGTGTGTGTGTGTGTGTGTGTGTGGGTGTGTGTAAAGCCACAGCCTAGCCTGATCATCATGCGATCTATAGACACCGCACCAAATAAAGGGACAGGCAGTCGCTTTGAAGTACCGGTTTGAAGAGCAAATCCAGTGAAGAGTAGAAAGCAAACACTAGAGCTCTCTCTTTCTCTTTCTCTCTCTCCCTCTCTCTCTCTTTCTCTTTCTCTCTCTGTTTGTATGTGTGTGTGTGCGTGCATTTGTGTGTGCGTATTTGTGTGTGTATGTTTTGCAGAGGTTTGGCCACGCGGGTTAAATCGAAATGTCAACCCTGATCTTTGATAGAGGAGTTTATATTGTGAAAAAGCAGCTTTGATGGCCCCAGCCCTTGCGCTGCCAGATGGAAGCAAGGGGTGCTGGGATACCGGAGCCACTTGTGTCTGTTCGGGCAGGTGGTTGTAATTTCCCCCCCTAACAGGTTTCATTTGAACCCAGCCTTAGGTCAAAGACCGGCCCCGGCCGGCCCCCATGCATACGCACGGCTCCCATTAATGACCGGTGAGAAATGGAAAGCTGCAAAGCATGACACACACACAATTGCGAGAATATTAGCCGCACCTGAGCTGGGCCATACTGTTATTTATTCACTAATTCATTTATTCACCTTATTTCATCCAACTATCCCCTGATCAATAACTCATTAATTTCACTGACCACAGGAAAATAGCTCTATGCCTGAATAAACAAAAAAAGAGAATAGTTATAATCAACATTTTTTTGTTGATTCGGTCACTTTGGGTGTACAATGAGCAAATAATGAAATAAAAATAGGTACAGCTCTGGAGAATTGGAATTTAGTAAATGGATCTTAAGTTATAATATTCTGCATTGAACTTTTTACCCATTTAAGATGTAATTGTTTATTTGTATTGTATTGCCTGTAACTATGTATGCCAGTTTCCTGTTAAAAGTTACATTAATGGCATGTAGTGACATTAGTGTGAGTGCTTACAATTTTACTGAACACCTTAAGACGATTTGTTTTCCTACGGTAAAACTTTGTCTAAAATACTGTTACTCATTTTTGTACGTTTTTTAGTAGTAGTATATTTTTTTAGTTTTTAGTGGATTTTAGCATGGCTGAGTAATTATTTTTCATGATTTCATCTGAGCAAATTCCTTTCGTGTGACTAACACGGGTGGCGCAGAGAGCACACAGACACACTAGCTGCAGCGATTCCACGCAGTGAAATAAGATGACATTACCAAGGACTGTCCTTGTGTCACAAGGTACTAGATTATGAACACAGTACCCAGAGTTCTTTTACACGTATACATTTACCTTTTTTATAAAAACAATCTAACATAAAAATAGGGCAGGTAAGCCAAAGAAACTGACATTTATGGCAACAGCTGTCTATCAACTACATTTTCTCAACGAGGCTGTAAACTTTCATACTAACTGCCACAATTGTTTACGCAATTAAATAACATGACATTACCAAGGACTACCCTTGTGTCACAAGCTACTGGAATATGGCCACAGTACACAGAGTTTATTTACACATATACATTTACCTTTTTTATAAAAATAAATAACATAAATATGGGGCGTGTAAGTCAAGCAAAGTGACATTTATGGCCAGCGCTGTCTGTCAACTAAATTTTCTCAACGGGCCTGGAAACTTTCATTTTTCTACAAATACAGAAAAAAATAGCACATTACATTGAAGCGTATTACCATCCTAAAATTGTGAAAGTGAAGTTACTTAAGCCTATTTTTTTCTGAGCAGGGGCAGCAGGGGTGTTCCTGAGAGATTTGTTACATTTGCGGCAGAGTGAGAAATCGCACCAGAGAGGGCCGGAAATCGGATAAAGAGAAAGAGAGAGAGAGAGAGACCAGGAAACGCGCACACACACACACACACACTGACTGAAGAGAATGTTTTCAACACCATGCCCACTGAGGTGCCGACACTTCTGCCACAAAGAGGACATATTTTAGGGAGAAAGAATGTGGAAAAAAAATGAAAGCCTGGTGGATGGAGGGGAGAGGGTGGGTGGGGTGGGGTGGGTTGGGGTGGAGGCTAGGCGGCGAGCTGACGTTTCGTTTGTTCTCCCGGGCAAAATGGAAGACATACATCGTCCCTTATTGCCTAAAGACCCACAATGCAATTCCAGCCCCCTCGGTGGTCACTCGGGGAGTGTGCTGCAGAAGTCACATGGTCAGATGGATCACATCAATTTGCCCGCAAAAAAAAATACAATAACAACAAAAAGAAAAACTATATGGCTCTGTTTATTTTCCAGTCATTTTCTCTCCCTCCATCTCACTGTGCCACACATATATGGTCAGAATACAGTTGCGATCCAGGGCAAAGGGATGTAGCCCAGCCAAATCCACTGTCGCCGTTCCCCTTTGGCCAGTGGAGGTGATAAATGAACGTCTGTCTAAGGTCACCACGTCCTGACTCCGGCCTCTGCCTCTGCCTCTGCCTTTGCCTCAGCCTCTCGAGGCTGCTGGCGCTCTCTCTGTGTCTCTCTCGCAGCCCTGCAACGCCGCTCGCTGGCCAGAGAGGAAACTGCAGCTCTCATGGCACAGCAGTAACAGCAGTAGCAGCAGCAGCAGCAGCAAATGAGTCATCAGAGCTGTGGAGTGACTGGGGACTGACAGCTGAGGAGACGTCTGAGAAAGAGATGCAGCTTTCAGTCAGAGATATGTGTGTGTGTGTGCGTGGGTGTGTGTGTGTGTGTGCATGTCTGTGCGCACTTGTGTGTGTGTGTGTGTGCATGTGTATATGTGCATGTCTGTGTGTGGGTGCGTGTGTGTGTCTGTGAACACGTGTGTGTGTGTGTGTGTGTGTGTGTGTGTGTCTGTGTGTGTGTGTGTGTGTGTGTGTGTGTTCCTGTGTGGGGTTACAGCTGTCAGTCTCACTCAGTGTGGCGCCAGAGATAGTGGTGGTGCTGATGGAGGAGAGGAGAGAGCTGTGGGGTGTGAGGGGGAGGATAGACGAGCGTTTAAAAAAGTGACACAAGTTTGTGTTTGGGGTGATGTGGCCCTGATGTCAGGTGTCACCGCCGCTTGACTGACGGCTGCCAGGCCTCAAAGTGACATCATCAGACAGCAGTTTGGGATCGCAAAACCTCTGGGGCTTTTTTCCTGTTCACTCACAGATACCACCGGTGACAAAATAGCTGTAGACATGCAAGCCCACACACACAGACAAGCAGACACACACACACACACACACACACACACACACACACACACACACACACACACACACACACACACATGCGCAAATGCCTGCACAGATAGAGAGAGAGAGAAAGAAAGAGAAAGACATAGAGTTAGAGACAAAGAGGGAGCGAGAGAGAGAGAGAGATCAAATTCAGACAGAAATGTTTGATTTCTGATGGCTCTGACAGTTGCATTGGCAGACTTTAAATCTGTAATGAAACCACGAGATGAGGGGTGTAAATCATTAGACAACTTTTGTCTTTTTGATGATGTTTCACAGAAATATGTCTACATTTCAGATGTCTGATCATGTTTTATCCGACACACCAATATAGAGTTTCAATGCCATACAGAGAACATATTTCCGACATCATTGCTCAGATTTGTAAAGAAATACTTAGGTAGGCAATCATCGATACAGCACAATACAGTGATGAAGACGCAGGTCTGACCTGAACACACCGCCTTTTTTATTCATATCCACCCTGCAGTACATGAATACAGAAGAGTATCCATATTCCTGCCTTCAGGAGCAGCGCAATCATGCCGTTTTGGACTCCTTATTCCCTCACCCTCTCCTCCATACATTCTGCGTGTCTTTTTTTCTGTCTTCCCTCTCTATCCCTCACTCTCTGCTATTATGCCATCCAGCCCTGCCGGAGTCTGTGTGTGTGTGTGCGTGTGTGTGTGTGCATGTGTGTGTGTGCAATAAGGAGTGTTACGGCAATCACACCTCTGCTCCTTTCTCTATCACTCCCTCAACCCTCCAACGGGTGGGAAACAAGGGAGGAGGGGAGTCGGGTGGGGTGGTGGGGGGTCTGAGATAATAGCTTAAACTGAAGTATTACTTTAATACTTCAATAGAAATAACCTAATTCCAACCTTTTCGAAGGAACAGGCTCCCTTGCTCGAGGCTAGCACGTAATGTGTGAGTGAAAGTATATCGCTTGTCACTTCGGATTAGAGGGGCGAGTGTGTGCGCGGGGTGAAAGAGAGGCAGCTGGGGTAATAGGAAGTGTAGATATTAGAGTTAATAAAATCATGTGTAAGAAGATAGATATGCAACTTGACCAAGTACCACGACGCGAAGAGACGTTACATTAGCCCCGCACCACTCCAACACGGGGGCCTAACCTCTAATGGTGTCCGCTCCACTGCCCGATGGAAATAAATAATGCACAACCCATGGCATGTGTATTTATTTACTGTTGGGGGTCAGATGGACGTGTATCCCTAATATCTCTTTACTCCCCCGCCCCCCCAACTCTCTCCCTCTCTCTCTCTCTCTTTCTCTCTCTCTGTCTACTTGTCAGCTTAGTGCATTATCCACTCACTCACTCAACAACATGGGAGTAGTGTATTTTAGCCAAGAGCGGGACCAAAAAAACAAAACAAAAAAGAATTATACACAGAATGAACATGAACTTGTCACAGCAGCTGCGCAGCTGTCAGCTCCAGGTTTACATCAACAGGCCTGACTGTGCATGGCACAGAGGGCGTAAACACACAGGGGGAATCAAATAAAATAAACACACTGCCCTTTTTAAAATGGCTGTTTGGAGGACGGGAAAAAGATGGCTCAAGGGATGGGGGGCTGACGGAGGGGGGGGGGTTGGGGGGGTGGGGGAGACGAGTCACTTCTGTGTTGGAGCTGTGGCTCAAAAATGACACAGGATTTTAATGACTCCTGTCAAAATATGCCTCGTGAGCAGGGAGACATGAAACACAAACGTGGCGAACGTGGTGAACCGGTGGAGAGATGCTCATCGCCGAGACCCCTGGAACTCAGACTGTGCTCAAAAACAAAACAATTTTTTGTATGTATGTGTGTGTGGCTGTGTGTGTGTCTGTGTATCTCTGTGTGTGTTTGTTTTTATCTAGTACAAAAACCTGCACTGGACAAGTAGCCTCCATAAACAGTTTATGATGAACTGTTGTGGTGTTTAATTAAAACAATAAATCCAGGTGGTGCATTAGAGGGCTGGCTGTTGCTCTTGCTCTCCCTCTCTCTCTCTCTCTCTGGTGACCTCAGCCCAGACTACATCAAGACACTGCATCACAAACACACTATGAGACTGGACATCACTCCACAGGGCACTATTGCAACAACACACACACACACACACACACACACACACACACACACACACACACACACACACAGCTAAACCACAACCATTTTCATTGTACAAATCTTACTGTATTTCACAGCTGGTTTCTCAAACGCACATCCATTGCCTGATCAAGCTCGGAACTGCAATACCCTATAACGTCTCAGGTTCTATCAAGAAATGAATGAGCGAATGCAAGAGTATACACTTGTGAGTCTTTTTATGCCTCTCAAATTACACCAACTGTGTTTTCTGGAAAATCTCAACAATTCTTAGGTCATCATTAACAACATAAAAACAATGAAAGGCAAAACATATGCACATTATTTTTAAGCTTACTGTAAAGGGAAATCAGCAGGGGCAAGGAAAGCAATGCATATCTCTGTATTCTCTGCTGTTCCATCATCATGATTCTCTTTTTCAGGGTGTATGCATTCATATACAAAACAGATGCAAACCATACCATACCAGACACAAAAACACATAAAAAACAGGAAAGAGTCGCACCCATATGCATCGCCATGGGACGTTTAAAGCAGGACTGAGCACATACCAAAAATCTATTTTCTTAACCACATCATAATATACACATTAAACATAGACTTGGTTCATAGTTGCTTTCCTCAAGTGCGACATTTATGTTCTGTCATGGGGAAGGCAGGAAAGTTCTAGTAAACATCCCCTCAAAACACAGTGCCCGCAGACTCAATCTATTTATCAAAACAGACCAGCTATTTCCTTCACCATCTATTCATCAAAAGAGAACAGCTATTTACATCGTTAGCAAATGATGCTCTGACCTTCCTCCATCCACTTTCACAAGCACGCACACACAAGACATAGACACGTGTGCATGCACACTGCACTGCCTTTGAGAGTCAGACTGGGTGTGTGCCCCCTGTGTTCCATCGGTTGATTCTCATACTGTAAATTGTGCTGCTTAAAATACTTAGAAATACCTTTAAAAAAACGTTCAAATATTAAGGCAACGTGCTGCATGGATCTTTTCATGCTGGGTTAACCTTCACTTTTTACGTTGGTCTTACTAACGTATGTTCATGATATTTAAAAATGGGCAAGAACAACAATGTTAGGGTAAACCAACATAAAAAAGATCTATGCAGCACGTTGACCTAAGTTGGTTCTGAGCAGTACATTTAACAGTACACACTGGACAGGGCGTCTCCCCTCTGCTCTCCTCTCCTTTGCTCCCACAGGAAGACAGATGTTTCCGTGGAAGGCACAGCATGAGGGCCCGGCTGGTTCCTCTCCGCACACCTGTACCGACGCTCACACAGCAACCCCGACAGAGGGGAGTCATCCAGATGACACACATCAACCATTCAAAATTCCTTTGTCCTACATTGTTTGACACTCAACAGAAAACAACAAGCACACCCTTTACTTGCAAGGGTGATTTCCTGGAAACCAACCACAGTCAAGATGATCCTGTTATTTCTCAAAATACAGTCTCTCTGATGTGGATTCCTTTCAAGGAGAATATAAAGGGGAAACCATCTCTGTGGCAACACATATTTCACTTCCAGTTCCCTGTCAGAGCTTCACATGTAACCACGGGAAGTCATTATGTCACTGAGAGGTTCAGCAAAAAGCTTCAAGGGTTTTGCAATTCAGTGATTGGGCTGTTGTTCTGTTGGCCCGGAGATTAACGCACACATTAATTGATGGACTCCACCCCTTCTGAACAATATGTACATTTTGAAAAGGATATCCCCTCTAATTTGGTCAGTATTGTCTTTGTAGGTCCAATACATATGTGGCCTATTACAGGTTTCCTGGTAAATGATTTAAAACTCCCTCCTGACGAGGTTCACCTTGGTAGCTCAACCCCCTCAAGCCTTTTTTGTAACTTTCCACTAAAAGAATAATAATAGTAATAATAATAACAGTATTATAATCATAATAATAGTAGTGATAATAGTAATGACAATAGTAATTATAATAATTCACACTGAAAATGAGTAACCTGGTTTTAGTTTTATAAAATGGTTATAAGTAAGGAGTAACAATAAGGGTTACAGTTCATTTTAGGTCAATAGGTTTCTGACTGACATTTAGTTAAAAGTTTAGTTACAGACTCCTATGGTTTTGCTGTTTTGTTACTAAACCAGTCCTGACTGCAAACACTAGATGGCAGTGTTTTGCAGTACAGATTTTGGGAACATATGAAAGATGTCAAGACGCAGGCCTATATTGGGTTTACAGTTAACATACCAACTAACTAAAGGCCTACAGATAAAATACACACTGCAATACAGGTGTGAATAGACAGATTTAATTTTTGTGTTTTACTAACTTACCATTTGCATTTGCACATTCTAATTCCTGACGTATCTCCATCCACGAGAGCCAACTGCAGGTGAGCCACATCTTACCATCACCAGACCTCTCTGAATCGGTAGGCTTGGAAATAACTACATAACTTTTCCGTACACCTTGTTTTACTGTTGAACGTTTTCTGAAGAGCCCTGAAAAGAAAAAAAATGAACATATGAAACAGATTAGGCTAGATGTGATGAACAGCCTATGGTAACCTAATAGACTCCTAATGTTGCAAAGAGACTATTAAAAATTATAATAGTTATTATCAGTATTACCTTTTTAAAAATTTGGATCATCTCATTTTAACAGCTTTCAACTAGTGCTTAAATTACCTGAAACACTTACGACTTGGCTAATTAAAATTAAGTAAAGCGTTCTGTTTCCCTTATGTTACAGTCTTAATTAACAATAAATGCAGTTTTCATAAATGTTTTCGACATATGTTATTCAATACCTTTAACGTTTTGTTTTTTTTTTTTTTCATTTTATTACCAGCTATTATTTCATTATTATTATGAAATTATTCGCTGTTGTAGGGACGTAAAAAAAGTCTTGATATGGTTATGGTCTCGCTAGAGAACAACCCATCCACTTGTCCTGTAAACATCATGCTGCCAGGCCTGCCCAGCTTTTTTTGGTCACCTGACCATGTGAAGCTTGTGTCACGTGATCACCATCCCATCCTCGCCATTTTGAGCAGTGTGTGTGTGAGAGAAAAAAAGAAGCTCTCCCTGCTGACTGTCCAAGAATACATGGGAAGTTTAATTGCCGAGGCCAAAGATCGCTGAGAATATCCGCATCAGTAAGTACATAGTCGACGGAAAGCAGTCGCATGATCTGTAGTAATTTATTAAACTTAGTTGTGGCTTTACTGCTGTCTTTTAGAGGGCATGTTTTTAGTAGGACTCTTACTCGTGCTCTAGCCTGCCATGCTGTACAGTTGTCATGAACATGTCCTGCCCCTTTTCTCACGTTACGCTTCCACGGTCACGGACACCATGTCGTCGACTGTCTTACCTAACATTACAATTTTGCCCGAGTTCATTATCATTATGTTTCCTTTGACCACACGTGTCCATGCCTTGCCTGGCGTTCAGGCAGTACATTAGCCTGCTAACTGGTTAGCCTGTGTTCGTATACATTCAGATCCCTGAGTATAGATATTTTTATTTTTAGGTCGTCCCGCCCTTTACCATCAACAGTACAGGTCATGCTCATATACCCTTGTTCTGCTGTGCAGTTAGCGCAGACTTAGGTAATTTTGCTGCCCCCCGGCATATTTCTGTGGGCCTATTTGCCTAAGAAATGTGCACACCTGCCTGTCTCTAAATCACAGTGGAATTAAGGTGCAATGGGCAATCAGATAATTGATGTTCCCCTACTGAACATCACCTGTCCAAAGAGGGTCTACAACTTGTAGTCTTATGCGCCAGTGGCTGAGCTTTAGTTGGTGTCTCGTCATTTAGGTCAGCTGTAGACTTCAGCCTGGATAGAGAGAATCCTTAGAAAGCAGAAGTTGGATAAAGAAGTAACAAGGAGTTGTGGTTAGATAATATGGAAAGTGTGAAACCGCATTTTCACTGAATGTGACTCATGTTCCTGATATTCAGCCACAGCAAAAACCACAGGCTACAACCTGTTATGATAACCTACATCCACAAATGATAACCTACATGCTTTTCGGAGTTGTCCTTGTGGCTGATGAGGGCTTAAGTTATTCTGGTTTGTAGGGCAAACTAAGGCATGCAAATAATAGACTCATGGGGTAGAATACCTGACTTTTGTACCAAAGGAATCCAAGAGGAGGTTTTTGCTGTTGCTGCCAAAGATCTGTAACCCTTACCACGTGAGATGGGAACAGTTGGCATCTTGGAGAGAGTGTGATATTAATAGAAATGTGAAGTGATGTGCTAGCTATTCCACATCAAATACCTCCACTGCACCAATGTGTCACTGTGGTACTGCAGCTAAGCTTTGTTGTGTCATTTGTTGCTATGTTAGTTTATGTCTGTAAGATACGTTTTTAATTTTTATTTCTATTTCTTTGTGCCTGATCTGTAGGTATGGAGGACAGCAGTGGTGTGGCAGTCCTCATCCCCCACACCAGAGGCCAGCAGGATGCGGTCTTCATCCCCGGCCGGATGCCAGCGGTGTCTGTGACCTCTCGCCTCCAGGGAAACGAGAAAGAGCAGGCAAGGCAGCAGCAGCAGCAGCAGCAACCAGAACAGCAGCAGCATGAGCACCACAGGCAGGCCACCGACTCGCTCATCCAGGTCATCGAGAAGCTCAGCAAGATCGTGGAGAAGCGTCCTCGACGGTGCACAGTGGCCGGCCGCAAGAGGTCCCCCCTCGCCCGCTGCATCTCGCCTCCCCACACCCCCTCTCCCAGCAAGCAGAGGGAGGCCAGCCCCGAGCCCCTGTCACCTTGCAAGAGGTTGTGCCAGGAGGGGGACAAGGATGGCGAATGTGGAGGTGAGGTGGAGGAGAGGGAGGGGGAGGGGGCTCATGCATCAGCGGGGTCAGGGGTCGACGGTGTGGCCAGTGAGGAGGTGGCGGCAGCGGCGGCGGCAGCGAGCCGGACGGTGACGTGCTACCAGTGCAGCCTGTGCCGCTACCTGTCGCCCACGCTGGCCGTGCTGCGCGAGCACCTGCGTCAGCACAACGAGCAGCACAGCGAGCTGCTCCTCATGTGCTCCGAGTGCCGTTTCACCTCCAACTGCCAGGAGCAGCTAGAGGCGCACGTCCGCCAGCACCTGGAGCACACAGAGGCCACCAGGGGAGCAGCAGGAGCAGCAACGACACCCCTCGCAGGGCGGTTGACAGGGGCCACCACCCCTCTCACCACCACCGCCCAAATAGAAGCCTCCGCAAGTAGTGCGGACGACTCTGGGTCCTACCAGGGCCGTGCTGGGAGGAAGTGGTACAGCTACGAGTGCGGCACGTACCGCTGTCTCATCTGCAGCTACACGTGTGTGCAGCAGCGCATGCTCAAGACGCACGCGTGGAAGCACGCCGGCCTGGTGGACTGCTCGTACCCCATATTCGAGGACGAGGCAGAGCAGCCGGGTCGTCAGGACACCCTCGCTCTCGCCCCGGCCCCCCCAACGCCGGGCTACAGCGCGACCCTTCCTCGGCTCGGGGAGGAGGGGGAGGAAGCCATAGTGCTCCTGGCTGCCGTAGGGGAGAAGCCCCAGGCCCTTCATCATTCGGCATCTGGCCTCCAGATTGAACTGTGTGGTTCGGTGGGATCACTGTGTAGGGAAGGGGAGAAGCCGACTGCAGTAGTCACAGCCAAACAAAGTCTCTTAGAGCAGGAGGCCTTCGTCTCCAAGAATCCTGTATCGGATGACCCTCTCCTGGAGGTGCAGGTGGCCACAGACGCAGAGCCAGCCGCAGTGGAGGTGGAGCTGGAGCCTGATGGGAGGCAGGCTGCGGGGGTGGGTGCAGGGGTGGGGGTGGGGGCAGACAGCCTCCTAAGTTCTGCCCAGAAGATCATCAGCAGCCGCGGCAACAGTGCCGGCCATGTCAACGTGATCGTGGAGCGGCTGCCTTGCGCTGAGGCGCCAGTCACCAGCAAACCCCTCCTCCTCAGCCCTGAGGTGGGCGGGGATAAGAACCTCCTGGCGGCTGAGGAGGTGGAGTTGGACACCCATCCACACACAGTGTTCTACCAAGCATCAGAGGAGGTGGTGATTGACTGGACTGGAGTTGCAGACAAACAGCAACAGCAGCAAATGGAGGAAGACGAGGAAGAGGACAGCTGCACAGCAAAGCTTCCCACAGACGAGAACGTTCCCCCAGCCCGTAGGAGGACCCACTCCGAATCTTTGAGGTTACACTCGCTGGCGGCGGAAGTGCTGGTCGCCATGCCCACACGCGCTCCGCAGGTAAGGGTCACGGCAGTAGCCCCACGTCCTCAGAGTCCAGACACAGGGCAGCACCCAGCAGAGTCGCTCGCGGTCACCAATCACCACAAGGCCACCCCTGTTGCTGCTGCAGCTGCTGCTGCCACCACAGAGCTGGTGCTGGGGGTGGACGTCCCAGACTCCGTGCTCGACGTGCCCCGGGATGATGCACTGGCAGAGGGACCCGCAAAGGCCGGCATCAGCCTGTCCCTCCTCACCGTCATCGAGAGGCTCCGCGAACGCTCGGACCAGAACGCCACAGACGAAGACATCCTCAAGGAGCTGCAGGACAACGCCCAGAGCCAGCCAGGGGGTGCAGGGGCCGGCACGTGCATAGCCGGGGGGGCTCCAGGCGCCGTGGTGGCGGCTGCGATGGGTGCTGACCCGGCCCTGTTCGCCGAGGGAGGCCTGGTGGAGTTTGTGGCGGGCAGCGAGAGGCCGTACCGCTGCAGGCTGTGCCGGTACAGCAGCGACAACAAGGGCTACATCAAGCAGCACCTCCGCGTGCACAGGCAGAAGCAGCCCTACCAGTGCCCCATCTGCGAGCACGTGGCCTCGGACAGCAAGGACCTGGAGAGCCACACGCTCCACCACTGCAAGACCCGCACCTACCCTTGCAAGCAGTGCAACAAGGCCTTCTACTACAAGGTTAGTGCACACATGCAACCACACATGCGTGAACAGCAGGCACCCATAAGATTACATTACATTACATTACACTTGCCAGACGCTTTTGTCCAAAGCAACTTGCGTTAAAGGACACAGATCTAGCTACAGATATGCAGAGAAGAACAAACTAAGCTAGAGCATAACAGAGTTAGTACAGACAGGGGTACAGGACAGTGTTTGTAACTGGAGGGTAGCTTTGTTAGGGAGGGAAATGCTCCCGGAGGACGATGGATTACAGATAACTGTATAGTTTCTTCTCTCCCTTCAGTTTAGCTTGTAGTAGTGGAACCTAAGACAGGTGATATCAACAATTATTAGCTACCTGACTGAAGAGAGTTGCTAATAAGAACCATCTGGTTTGGTGGTTTGATAAATACCACAGGGCTGAAGGATCTCAGGCATGGTGCCTGAAATCAGGTATGAGACAGTAGGCTACATTTAGTATTCCCTAGTAAGAAGTCATAATAACTGAAACATTTTAATAATTTCAGGCATAGAATTATTTGTCCCTTTATGCCCTGAGTAAATCGGACAGGCTTTTACTTTCTAAAGCCTTGTTTTCCACCTCTGGCCTTTTCACTTCAAAGTCACACCAGATTTGTAGGAACAACAAGAGTAAAACCCTCTTATTTGCTTAACACTTCTTGCCCCTCTTGCGTAATACGTAGTGGTTGCCAAGGCCAGGTCATTATTGACGATTTAGCAGCCAGCATGTGTATGACAGAATAAACACTAGCCTCTCACTAACTCTCAAAACGAGAATGGAAAACTCTGACTGAAATACCTTAGCTATGAGCTAATCCCCCCTCCCCAACACACACGTGCACACACACACACACACACACACAAACACCACCACCACCACCACCACCACCACCACCACTGCTACTGCCACCCGTCTCCCTGCGTCACAAGCTTAATAAAATCATTTCCGCTCACTCCCTGGGCCTGAAGTTAGTGTTGGGCCATGCCCAGATTTGGCCTGTAAAGATAAGAGAAGAGCAGCAAAGCTGGCCAGGCAAAGGCAAAGGCAGAGGCAGGCCCTCTCAGCAGTGCAGCAGTGACCAGCCTGGCTGGTGGAGGGGAAAGGGGAGTGGAGGAGAGGTGAGGTTATTGATTGACGCTTCAGCTAAAGGAATGTCAGCAAAAATTAGCCCGGGGCCATAGGTATGTAAAATGACCATAAAGCTAAGAAAATATTCATATTAATTCAGCTTAGTGAGATGCCCATCAGCAGCCATTTTAGACTGCAAAGATGTATGCACATATCAAGTGTTGTCAAGTATGGATTTATAGTTATTAGTTTCTGATTTCTTTTCTCTGATTATTTCTCATTATTCCTGAATGTGCATTACAAAGTTGGATGAAAAGCCAGTGTAGTGAGGTACATGTAGGTGCAGAGGCAATGGCGGTAGCAGCAGCAGCAGCAGGCTTCTCACTGGGCATGAGCTCACTGTGCCCAGCAACACTGTTTAGCATCACACCCCCGACCCTCCCACACACACACCCCCAGTGTCAAGTTTCTAATTGTGGAAAAGGGACACCCTCTCCAGTCCCCCCCACCACCACCCCCCATCGTGGCCTTCCTGGGCGGGTGCCGGATGTATTTATAAACGGCCCATCTTTCCCCTGGCCAGCTGATGCTGGATAGACCTGCTCATATTTATTTATTTATTTATGCCTTCTCCCGCGCAGAGTCAGCTGAGGAGTCACGAGCGAGACCAGCACGAGGCGGGGGGCGACGCCACGGCAACGCTGACGCCCCTCTCGGAAACCACGGCCACCGGGACCGAGGAGCCGGACAGGACGACGGAAGAAGGTGAGAACACTGAGGGGGGTGGTGGGGTGGGGTGGGTGTAGGTGGGTGGGAGGGGTTGGTGGTGTGTCATTTTTAGCAGCGCTTCCGGAGCGCGTGCCCTGAGCTTTCAAAAGCCGCTGGAGTGTTTCGGAGCAGCGTGTCCTCATTTTGTAACTCCCCACTTGCCGCCATCCAGGCTCCAGCAGTCGTGCACTGAATGTGCTGATGATAAAGGACTCCTCCTGACTCAGAGCTTGGCCTGTTGCATAAGTGGGCAGGGTATGGCATTCACAGTCATGAAAGAATGCATACCAACCCGTCAAGAGTTACAGTAGTGCAGAGAATCAGCCGTAGAATTTCCACAACCTGCCTTTGTGTGTAATTCTCGCCCTCTGGGGAAGTGTTTGGTTGGCCGTCCAAACTGAACAAAAAACACGGCCTCACCTGTGTGGGCTTGTGTTAAAGACGAGTTGTCTTCTTGTCACTATCTCCTGCTCCAGATGCAGTCAGCGCGCAGAGGGTGTACAAGTGTGATGTATGTGACTACACCAGCTCCACCTACGTGGGCGTCAGGAACCACCGCAGGATCCACAACTCAGACAAACCCTACAGGTACACACCCTGGGTCCCTCACACTGCACATGTTTAAAGATGAGATGGAATTGCTTAAACTTAAGCTGGGTACAAATAACATTTTCATTTTCAGTATGTGGAACAGGCTCGCTCTCTCGCTCGCTCTCTCGCTCGCTCTCTTGCTCGCTCTTGCTCTCTATCTCACTCTCCTCTCCTTTTTCTCTCTCTCTCTTTCTTTCTTTCTTTCTTTCTTTCTTTCTTTCTCTCTGTCTTTCTCTGTGTGTCACTCCAAATCCAGCGTAAGACTCGGCTGTTCATAAATGCTGCTCCTGAAAAATAGCGTTACTTTAAACATCAGGCCTAAACATCCTCAGTTTACACACCTCACACATTTACAACATGAAGGTGTGTGATGTGTGCAAAATAAAACGAGATAGAAAACATGTCACCCTGCACAATGAAATTCTTTCTCTTCTGTCCCCTTGAGTGCCACACCTAATGTCACACGTACAAAAAACACATTAAGACATAATAAAAGACATAAGACAATAAAAGCAATATGTACAGTTGAATAAAAGTATCTGTGCAGTGTTCAAGCTGGACTGTATTTGCAATGGCCTGTTTGTGCAAAGGTGCAACGACAGTTCAAGAAAATGAGTCCCATAAGGCAGTGATACCAACTCCTCCTCTTCCTCCTCCTTGCTATATTTTGCTGGCTTAGTAGATGCATATCTTAAGGCTGGGTGAGCATATAAACTGGGTATTTACATTGAGAGCGGGTTTACATTTCTGTTGCATCACTGACTGGGTTTACACAGTGACTTGCATACACAGTACCATAGAGCTAAAAAATATATATATATGGCATGCCTTCATGACGCAATATGTTTATGCTGCTCTTTAACAGGACAGAAAATGTCCATGTGGGGAAGTCCAGCACTGAATAGTTTCCACAGCATCTACCAGCATAGTCAGTAACTGTATACATGGTTGCACTGTGCTTGTGACCTATTCTGTATTTATGGAAATCTTTGAAAAGGTGATGTGTGTGTATACATTCTAGTCCTGAAGTCCTGTGGGTGTCATAATAACATTGACCACTAGAGGGAGGCAGGGGTCAGGCAAAATGGGACGCTCAGCTCAGCTCCTCAGCAGCAGTTGTTTTGTCCTCCGTGTAAACCGATCTCAGTTTGTATTTATACAGTGAGTGGAGGGCATCAGATGTCCAAGCTGTGGATCTTGTTCCATTCCTCCAAACCGCATTCACTTTGCGTCTCACGCACGCACACACACACACTCACACAGACACACACACACACTATTCATTCATCTGTTTGCAGCTTCTCTTCCACCCTGGCCACCAGGGCCCCTTTAGGCGAGAAAAAGCTTTGGCCTGACTGCCTGTTCTGCTCCGCTTGGCATCGCTCACATCAAAGTGCCGCCCGTGCGTCTTAACTAAGCCACATCATACGTTTGAGACGAACACTGCGGTCATTGGGCGTGTCTGATGATTTGTGTTAGCACGCCAAAGTAACACCCCGTGCTCGCTGCACACACAACACAAACACAAACACAAACAAATAGGCCCAGGGGTGCTGCTGGGGATCAGGGATGTGTTCTCGAGTGGGTGTAAACAAACGAACAACCAACCAACCGACCATCCAACCCCCTCTGCTCGCCAGAGCGCGCCCACTGGAAGCCCAAGCAAGCCCCCCCTGGGCAGAGAGACAGTCAGGAGATGGGCCTTACAGTTGTGATGTTTTTATTTTGTACACTTGCCCTGTGTTTCTCTGTACTTGAGAGAGACGGGGGGGAAAAGCTTTGTGTATCTGTGTACATGAAAGAGACAGGAGGAAAAAAAGAAAAGAAAAAAAATTGCTATTACAAAGATTTCAACCCCCTGTTTACCTTCCCTGCCAACAAACAAAAAGCTACTTGTGTGTGTGTGTGTGTATGTGTGTATGTGTATTCACCTACCTGTGTGTCCCCATGCAGGTGCTGCAGCTGTGACTTTGCCACCACCAACATGAACAGCCTGAAGAGCCACATGAAGAGGCACCCCTTAGAGCACCAGGCAGTCCAGCTGCTGGAACAGTACAGGTCAGGATTGCACAGGACTGAGGAAAGGGGCTTCAGTGTGTGTGTGTGTGTGTGTCTGTGTCTGTGTGTGTCTGTGTGTGTCTGTGTGTGTGTGTGTGTGTGTGTGTGTGTGTGTGTGTGTGTGTGTGTGTGTGTGTGTGTGTGTGTGTGTGTGTGTGAAGGACCGAGAGCGAGAGAGGGACTGGTCTGTGTGTATTTCTGTATGTGTGTGTGTGGATCAGCAGCTAAGCATACATGTGGTTGTTATGTTGCATAGGAAACCATCTCAAGGGCAATGGTGCAGGAGTAAATTAGCTCGTATATTATAAAGCTAATGATGCCACAAGGGTCATAGAAACGCAGTGAATTTATGCCTGCGCCTGTTATGCTGCATAATAATGTTATGTGTGGGGGAGGAGGGCCAGGGGTGGAGCGTGACTGTTGATGCCTTAGGATGTTGTCAGTCTGTCTAGGGTCTCAATCCCCCTCCCCTCCCCTATCTGCCCTGCGTAGGTGTTCCCTGTGTGGCTATGTGTGTAGCCACCCTCCGTCCCTCAAGTCGCACATGTGGAAGCACGCCGGCGATCAGAACTACAACTACGAGCAAGTGAACAAGGCCATCAACGAGGCCATCTCCCAGAGTGGACGGTGAGTGCCCCCCCGGGTAACACCTCCGCACTTTATTGGTAGCCTTAACTATCTACACTAATTGCTGCTCGGATCATTCTTCACAATTATGGACATTGATGGGTCATCAGTCATCATTCTTGATGTAGATGGGATATGCTTCATAATTGTGGATATAGTATGTAGTAACACTGCCAATATTGTTTTTCTGTGTTGTATGATATTCTGTTGCTTACTTTCCACTTTTCATGTCCTTTGATCCATTTGTGACCTGATGTGGCAAAATGAGTATGCAGTCACTGACTTTAGTATTATTATACAGGCTAATTTTGGTTTTAAAAAAAAAAAACACCTCCCCAATGTCATAGTCAAGGTTAAAAATGGCCTATTTTAACACATTACAATAGGTGTAGGTCTTCAAGTGTAGGCTACACATGCACTGTTGACATAAGTCTACACTCGAAAGACCTACACCTATTGCTACTGTAAAGTGGATCTTGTTAACTGTAACTGTAATAATTTTTAGTTGTGCACATGGGCATATTTAAGGAATGCATATACACTTTTTTGTGCAAGACTGCCAACTGCTCCACCCGCTTGGAACCTTGCCAAAGCAGGTACTAAAAATGGTCCCTGGCCCCAGGGCTGATGAAAAAGCAAAATGATGGGGGTCAAGTCGAGTAGGGTATAGTAGGGATAAACCAGGCTGCTGGAAAAGGCCCACTTGATTTGGGCTTGCTTGTCAGGCTGCATTTCACCGGTACCAAACTCTAAGTTTTGAAGTATGGGTCACTGAGACTTCTGACTGTGACATTTTGCCAGAGCTGGTCACATTTGCGTTGTCTTGAACTTAACTCTCCGTCTCCCTCCCTCATAGCTCCCCCACTGCCGGTCAGAAAGCCACAGCGGGTGCCGAGCCCAAAGCGGAGCCTCCCGTGGTGCTGCTGAGCCGACAGGAGAACCACCCGCCGGTGCCCGCGGGCCCAGGGAGGTCATCGGGGGTCAGGGACGGTGTTGTCGGGGCAGAGCGGGGGCCGGAGGGAGGGGTCATCCCGTCGGCCAAGGAGCGGGCGGGCCTGGAGTACTGCATGCTGCTCTTCTGCTGCTGCATCTGCGGCTTTGAGTCCACCAGCAAGGAGCAGCTGCTGGAGCACATGAAGGAGCACGAGGGAGACATCATCAGCATCATCCTCAACAAGGAGCAGCAACAGCAGCAGCAGCAGCAGCCCCTTGCACTGCCAGCAGAGGGCAGTGTGGAGCCGTGAGAGACCGCATCCACTCAGTCCCTGCTGCTCTGCCTCTCCTTCTCCCCTTCTCTCTCCCCTCTTCTTTCATTCTCTCCTTCCCCCCCTCTCTCTCTCTCTCTAGTTGTTTATTTGTCTGTCTGTCTTTTCCCATCCCTTATCCCTTCACACTGGAGAGCCAGTAAATGCTTCACGCTGAGCCTGTGCACTTTACCCACACTCAGATACACACATGTATATATCTACACACACGCATGCACACATATCAGTTGATCAACATACTCGGTTAGGAAATAGGTTTGTTTTTGTTAGATTTTTTTCTTCTCTCTCCCCATAACATCCCAGTTTTTTCTTTCCCAAATTCCCTCGTCATGTCTTCTGTTCAGAATATGGCCTCCACCTCTCTCTCCTTTTTTTCTAACTTGCATGGAATCACAAGGGTTTTCCAGAACCAAAACAAAACAGTTCTCAGATAGCATTGTAATTTTTTACAAGTGTAGGCTGAATCATTGTTGTACATTTAGCTTGTATTATAATAGAAGTAGGACTTTAATTTAAGGCCTTTCATACCTCACCTAGACTCAGCAGTTAGGAGCAGCTCTGCTTGTAAGAGATTTGTGTTGCAAGTAAGCACAAAGGCAGCTTCTTTGTTTCACTGTAAAAGGGTATTGATGTTGACATGGCTTGCATGCATGGTCTAAGCTTCACTTGGCCATTGCCAGCCATGTTACAGAGGAGTAGAATTAGGTGCTTGGGTTATTGTTCATTTTACTGATTGTACTTGGGTTAGTATTTATCCGTTTTATTTATATAACTGCATTTATTTCCGTTACGTGTGTCAGCATGGACACGAGTGCTTTTACATACACACACACACACATTCGCGCGCACACACACACACACACACCAAAAGTGCTTGTACACACGCCCAAACACCAACACAAGCGTGCATACACCCATACACAAAGGAGCACCTTGAAGAATTGAGGCTTGCTCTTTGGTGCTTTTAACCTCCAGCCCTTTTGTAAAAGACTGTGTCCCGGAGTCAAAACTCACCGTAGGGGATGTGTTCTCAACCTCAGTCACGCCAGTAGAATACTGTGTAGTCAGAGTCCGTCGCTGCCAGCTGTTGTCTCTGAAGACGCCACCCTTTGGGGATGTTTTCATGGCCATTGGTTGCCACATCATCTGAGATTTTTTTTATTATTATTATTTATATGGGAGTAAAATAACTACTTGTATTTATTATAAGACATTGTGCTTACCATTTTGGAGAATAGTGACATTTTCCATTATTATTATTATTATTATTATTACTACTACTATTATTATTATTATTATTATAAAATTTCCATGTTTTCAAAGAATGTTGCCTTGCATAGGAACTATAGTCTAGAATTAGAAAGTGTGTGTTGTTGAACCAAACCAACTTTGGTCAGACCTCATGATGGGCATAGTTACATTATGAAACCGTTAGTGAAATGAGGAGGCCGTTCTCACTCTGGTCCAAGTAGTTTTTTTTTTTTTTTTTTGTCTGTTTACCATTTCCACTTCGCATTCACCTGCCAGTGGTATCACTGTAGCCGTGGTTGGACTAGACTCCCTCTGTCAGATACACTGGGCCTTCTCTGTTGGTCCGTCTCTACCTCCAGTTTCTCAGATTGTCTGCCCCGAAGGCCCCCTGACCTCAGAGTCCTTCCGTGAGCAAGCCGAGAGTTATTCTGTATGCAGAATATTACCCACAAAATCATTTGCATGCACCTTCTGCTTCCCATGTCAACAGAAAGCAATGCAAAATCATGAGGCTAAAATGAAAATCCATAATTCATGTGATTTTCTTTTCTTTTTTTCTACACTTTTATCACCTACTTCTTCTCTTTTTTTGTGGTGCGGGGGGTAGCATTTGTATAGCAAAAGTGTATCAAAAAAATGGAATTGTTATCTTTTAGCTGTTTGGAGGGAAACAGGGTGACAAAAAAAATCATTAGCATACTGGATCATTGTCTCAACTTCATTTACAATTCTAAATGATGTGACAATGTGCTAACCATGGCTTGCATGTGAAGCCTGGCCTAGCATCCTTATTTGGCATGATGAAGCGTCTCGACAGAAGGCAGTGTAAATTCCTACACGATGCCTCCTGAAATGTGTCTGGTGTCTTCATCACTCTTGACCACCACACAGAGTCATGATGCACCGACCCACTCAGGAGTCATAATATAGTCACTGACACTAACTATATTGACTCGGCAACCCAAGTGTTTCATACATAATGTATCCAGCACACCAAGGCAGTGTCCTTCATTCTTCAGAACTTTTAGAAAGTTGTCATAAAAGATATGAAGTGTAAAAGTTCGTAGTTGACATTGGGTTGTGGTAATTGGCCTTTCTCAAAAAGCAACAAGTGTGCGTTGGTAGATATGAGACATTTTTTTTTCTCAGAGCCCTCACAAGGACAGTAAACACTTTTGACCTCCGCCCCCCCATCAGACCTTCATACTCTGTGTCCAAGGAAACCAGTGGAAACCCCTTATGAGCAGGTGCATTCTTACGAATTTGGACTTGATGTACTATCGACATGGAAGAGGTTGTTTTTTTTTTTTGTTTTTTTTTCCTAGCTATACTGACATTTTTCATTTGGAAAATGACCCTTACTCGTATTGGCCTGCGATGGTAAATACAGTGTATCCAGAGACTGATGGTATATCCAGAGACTGTGATTGTTCTGAAGGGATCTCCACTTGCGTGCCTTCCATTTCAAACCTGAATCATAGAGATGGTACACAGCAGTGTCGCCACTCGTAAGGCTGTAAACAGTGGCTGCCATGGAAACCCGTGTGGTGTCATGGCAACCTTGAATAGAATACCTTGTTTTCACTGTTGTGATCTCTCAGTCTGTGAAGCATCACAAGCCATGGTACTGTAGTCCGGCATTCAGTGTGTAAATTATAAACCGTAGTATTGAAAAAACTGACATGCTTTTGTAAAGAATTATCTATTTTTCTAAATGCCTTGTTTAAAACACTACAGGGAAACAAATACAAAAAAATAGCCAACTTAAAAAAACTTTTAAAGCCAAAGTATCAAGGGGTGGTTTTTGTCTTCATTGCATTGTATATGAGGGAATGATTTTAGTTTTAGTAAGTTAATTTAGCACATTGAGCTGCATGTTTTGGTGCCAAAGGAGGGAAGTAATTGTGAGCTTAGAGTGAATGTCAGCATGGCTCAGATCTTCTCTCCTGTAAAGGATTCAAATGTTCTCATCAATTAACAGCAAACTCTTGCTTTTGAGTTCAGTTCAATTAGCTTGCTATTCATATTGTATTCTGTTATGATTTTGCCAATGTATTTTTGGTAATAAAGGTTAAGACATAATTGTTATTGTGCAGTTTGTAAGTACCAGGACATGTTGTCTGTCATTATTGTGTTCTGCAAAGTTCTTTTCTTGGTTTGGGTAAGTAGCGTCATCACCTCAAAGTTTTAAAGGTTTTAAGTCTTCTTTACCTTTTTTTACTCTTTATACCAGGTGGATATATATTTTAATTAATTTATTTTTGACTCTAAGCTGTACTTCTTGGCAGAATCTAGCCCTTGTCACACATTCATACTGGCACTTTGTCACCGAAGACAGAGGACCCAGCTGTGATGTGATTTAATCTTTACTTGGAAGCTTGTTCTCCTCAGTCATGAAGGAAGCGACAAAGTAACTAAGAGGAGTCTGGCAACAAGAAAAAGTGCAAACGCATGCCAAATCAGAGTTGTCCTCTTTTCTTATTTTATTTATTTATTTCCGTTAAGGAGCCAACACAGTGTTCCAGCCATGATTCAACTTGAAATCTGTGCTGGTAAGTTAGCTAAGCTTAGAGCCATTTAATGATTATTTTTTCCCATGGACCTTGAATATTTGAAGCTATACAATAAGTTGGCACTCTGAGACATGCAACAAGAACGTAGTCTGTAAATTATTTTCTTAAAATATGGTCATGTGAAAAAACACCTGTCATCTCCACAAGCCTGTCTCTAGATAACCCTGTGTACTTCTATGCTGCTTTTATCACTGCCAGATGGGCTGTCTGGAGCCGTGAGGTGTCTGCATGCTTTTTGGGCTTGCTACTTTTAAACCACAGCTCCACACATTCCTCCTGTATCCTTTAATGAAGGCGGATGCTCATCTGCATTGCCATTTCTTTAAAAATCTACACAAGTACTTGAGCATCCCAAACCCCTTTTTGACGAGCACTTTTGCAGTGCCCTATATTTCACCAACAAGCACATGACTTGTGTTCACATCACTAGAGGCCAATGACTTTAATGAGGTGGATCAGTCACTTTTAATTTAGGTAATTATCCCAGTTCATTTGCCATATAACACTCAACAGTCATATAGGCCTACCAGGTTTTACTTCACAAATTGCTGAATATCGGTGATTCAGTGGGTAAATGAGAGTTCCTGCTACATAAACAGTGGTTATTTCAGCACAAATCGAATGCTATCTCACTTGCTTCTAACATTGCAGTCATTAAAAATGAGATTACGAAGGAGGTGATGAATAAAATGTATTTAAATCAATAAGGGAAATGTGAGACAGATCCCTCCTACTTTTAATGTGGGTTTAACTTACTGTAAAATGGTGTAACCCCGGGCTGGCAATGCAGTGATAAGCCCAGAATGGATTCCTCTCTCCTCGAGAATAAGTAATTCTACCTCTTAATCCCCTCATTTCACTAGAAACTCTCACTCTGTCTCCGTGCCACAAAGCTGCACTATTCCACCAATAGTCTCGTTTACAAGATCACATTTTTATAGGACCCCTGGGAGTGGAGATCAAGGGAGAAACTAAAAGGGGGGAAAGAAAAATCACTTAAGAGAGAGGGAGCAGAACTCTTAGTTTGAGTGGCTTTTAGGACTTGGCGTTTGTGTACCAGCTAATTCCAAATCTTTTTCCCCATTTCCCCAAGTCCTGTGTTGTGCTGTGGTAAGTCAAAGGGAGATAAATACAAAGAATTTAGCTCTATCCTGAGCTTAAGAATTCCTTGTGGAGTCTTTGGGGACAGATGGGGCTTAGTTCTAATAGACTGTGGCCTCCTCCGCTTAAAGTCTTGGGTCTAAACTTCCAGCAGGAGACGACACGAGTAGCAGAATGGGCCGCAACCTACTTTTGCTTTGTGCTGATCAAGAAGTAAACCCAGACAAACAAGTGCCATCCATGAAGAGTGGAGAAAAAGAAATGGGAAAAGCATTAAACATTTACGCTTTTCTTCCCCCACAATCCTCCACTCCAGTAAGCGGCCTGCCAATTTATTTTCTTAAATCTCTTTGATAATCTTCAGTCCTTTCATGTCAGCTGCTGCATTTTTTTTTTCCTTTTTTTCTCCCACCACCATATCTGGATGCCCAGAGATTTTCATCCTTTGCTGCAACAATATCTGATAGAAATGCATTGGGGTGTTCAATGGCATGGGCCTCTTAAAATATAAAAGGAATGTGGCCAGTCTAAGTGATTGGAATTTCATGTTCAACAAGTGACAGTCTAACTAAATCGATCTGAAGGTGAATTATAGATCACATGTTTGTCTTTTCAAGAACTGAGCTTTTAATGATGGTGAAATGTTAAGGTGTCAATTATTGTCTTACTATTAATACACATTATCTATACATAGTGATACACCAATTCAAGCTAATTGAAGAACACATTAAATCCGCTTTTGTATTTATTTAATTCAAGTTCTTCCACTAAATTCATATCAGGATTAATATGAACATGTCTATTGCATCCCTTTCACTGCAAATCACACAGTGGCAAGGAGAGTGCACTAAAACAAATGTAGCTTTGTGTTTCATCAGACCGTCTTGTGTTCAGCACATGTATATACCATCTACTATGACTTTTAAGTCACTGTGGTTGTCTTTTTTGGCTTACACTCTGGATCATTTGATGAACTCTGCAAAAGAGAACAAGAACACTGAGTTAAGATTTTAAATATTTACTTTTTCGTTTGAATTCTGTACAAAAATACCAGTCCAATCTCCTAACCCGGGTCTTAAAGTGGTAAAATCATTTATGCAAGCTCAAACGTCATGGGGGGAAAACTGGTCTCTCACCATGGCAATGAGATAGTCAATCTCATATGTGTCTCTGTAAGGGCTCAAGCTGTTCCAGACAAAGGGATGATATGGCTTCCTGCACAACATATTCACACAGTGTGTTTTTGTATCTCATATCAGGAGGTGGCTTCCAGTCAAACACGAAAGGAACACAAGGATGTCAAGGAACACAACAGGAACTATTTCAGGCAATCCTTGAGGCAGTTTGTCTATGAGTTTGCCTATATGCATGTGTTGCTTATACTGGCATTATGTTAATAGTGGGGCAGAGTTTGGTGGAGTTTACCATTTCCAAGCAACCCCAGGAAACAAATACAGATGCAAATTACAATGCATGCCGACTGATGTAGAACATCTATTTCCAGCATAAATGTGATCGCACTAGCCAGGATCACACTCTCCTAAAGCAGGGAAAATGTCTTAACGTCAGGTCGGTACTATTCCCTTCACAGTGTAGCATTCTAAAATGAGATAAAATATTGGTGTATTTGGGAAATGTAAGTGTTACCTTTCTGGGCGCTGACGCAGGTACTCTGTTGAGGTCTTCTTTATCTGTTCCTTTAGTCTCCCCAATCTTTCCTTAATAAGCTGTTGGGAGGATTTATACCTTGTGGCTGGCCTTGTCTGTGGTCTGCTCATGTCCTCAGTAGAATCTGCCAGATTAACTCCACAATAATAACAGAATGAAATCATATGTATATGGCGATGGTTATCAGATGTGTTGTTTTCTTCGTCACACTTTATCTTCAAAAGCTGTTCACCCAGAATTCTGGCGTAATGACCTGACCAGTGAACGTACTCATATCTATCAATACATTAATTAAAAGAACTAATATAGCCTACACAATGCCATATCCATGTGATATTCGTCTCACCTTTCAAGTCTTTAGAACCACAGGTCGATTCTAAAGAAAATAGATGTGGTACAGTTAGATTCATGTGGCAGTAACAGTGAATCATAATATAGGCTACTGTAGGTATATATCAGAATACAAAAAAATGTGAACTTAATATGATACAGTCGAATCTGTTTTGTAGCCAACTAAAATTAGACATGGCATGGTATTAGGCATCGATCTGTGGTTGATGGACATACGCTATCATATAAAGCTTTACTTGCCTTTATAATTAGTTGAAGCAGACTCCAGGGGTGTAGGTAACGTTTGAGTTATGCAACTTCTGATACTCTTGCTTTCAATGCTGGTGCCAGTCCTGGGACTGCTACCGCTGGTGCTGTTGCTGCTACTACTACTACTACTACTACTGCTAGAACTACTGCTACTACTTCTTTTACTACTACTGCTATCACTGCTGCATTTGGACGGAACAGAATATGCTTGCGACATATTTGTCAGCTACCTAGGTGACTCTGTGCCAGTGTGAATAATAGTTACTTGGCCACAACAGTGAATAGAAAGACTGGGAGTAGGCTACTCTAATAGGATTTGGCAGCCCCATGGAAACGGTAGACAACGACACAAGCAAACACTTGAAGCCATAAAGCTTAACTAACTTAAAACCAACAGTGCGGGCGCCCTACCTACAGCTACATCATGAGTTCTATTGAAGTTCTTTTCACAAAGTGTTGCCTAAATATGCCGCAGCTGTTAAGGGGGTGTAGTAACATACTGTCTGTTACACGGTGACTCGTGCTGAGTGATATTTATTTATCCATCCTTCCTGTAACAGGTTGTAGAGATGCTGGCCGTTTCTCTGGCTGCAGTCAAATTGATCACTGAATGGAGTCCACTGCTACAAAGTATATAGACTTTGAGCTTACTACAGAATGTCGAAACGCCAACAAACAATTCGACATCGTTACGTGGCACATTTACAATACTATGTGGCAGCTACTTATTCGCTGAGCATGAACAGCGAAAGGCTTTCTTCGCTTTGTTTTTCTAATGTACATCCCCCGTGTTGAAGGATGCATAGCTTACTTCTTTGACGCTTTACATGACAGCTTGACCATAGCCTAGGCTACTACAGACTGTTCGTGGGAGAGTAACATTAGACTAGGGGAGTGGCTTGAAGACGGCCGATAAGGAACTCCAGTTTGAAAGGGTATGAGGGAAAATGAATGAAGGGATATAGCAAATGTTTTACGCGTTGTCTGTAGAAGTACATTATACGAATGCTCGACTGAGTCTCAGTGCATCGCACCGCCTATCCGTCGTGGAACACCGAGATTAGCAAGTGATGCGATCTGAGATTTGCTGACATCCCTCTCAGTGGCGTGAGTAGGAAACGCCGCTGCAAAACGGGCCTTTCAATGAATGAAAATAGATGTAACATCGGGTCGAATGTTCAGTGAAGATCTTGTAGTTGCATTGCCTTGCCTTGCCGCATTGTTTATTGTGTTCAGCTGCCTTGCATTTGCCACTCTTACATGCATTGGGGTAGATCGTAATGTATGACAGTTTGTAAAGCTTCGGAAACGAAAACGATGAACTAGCCACTATGTGCGAACTCGCCATAGACATTTGTATGTTGTTTAATGATAGCCTCCGACGAAAATGTCATTAGTTGTATCCAAAACCCAACCTGCATAACTGGTCTCTAAATTCGCAACATATCCAATGTCTCGCCTATACGCTATAGTTTAATTGTGCTTTCTCATATGAAATATAATCAAACATATTAATATGCAACCATCCTATGCATCTTAATCATTTACAAATGATTCTGTTACACTAGGCTATATAGTCTACATGCAGCAGGCTATGGTAATACCAGTCAAGAATTTATCTTTGTGATGGTCATTTGTCTGTCTGTAATGTAGACCATATGAAAATCTTTATCGAAGAACCTAATTGTTTCATGTTTTAGCCTTATGTCTTTGTACCTTTTCAGGACTGGTGTGTGGGTCCATCATGACTGCCCTACGGCAGAGGAAGGGCAGCAAAGGGAAGGATCCCGGGCCCGAGGTTCAGCACCTGAATCTGGGCTCATCGGATGTACCTCCCGATAAGAACAGCCGAGGTCAGGCCATTTTCACTTCACTAATGTAATGTCATTTTTGAAAGGGGGAGCTGAATTGAGCCAGAATTATAATAGAAATATTACATAGGTCTGTATTGTATGATCATGCAGAGTCATGAATTTTCACATTCAGGACATCCTTACAATTTAATGAGTATTTAAGCAAACACATAGACATTGACACATGAGCAAAATAACCAACCTGAAATACATGTCCATAAAATAGCAGATAATAGTGGCACACAAGCAGGAAAAAAACTCTGGGGAGTAGCCTGAATTGCAAACGCATAATTCAGCCAACTATAAACATTTCATACCGAAACAAAAGAAAGAAAAGCACAATTTTATATTTCAGTATGTTTGTTTACCATTTTTCCCCATGTCACTGCCTCATTGTCTCTAATCTACATCACTTGTACAACATAGACCAGTTACATGCACATAGCTGCCCCAGTGTTCATTACATAGCCCACATCCAGGCTTCCAGCCTCTTTGGCCAGCAGCCGTCTGCTTCAACATCCCATGGACTGGCAAAAACTGCTTTCTAGTTTCCACTCTGGACACCTTAGGGAGAGACTTGTATGCTTCCCTGTTTTCTCCCATGTCTTTATTTTATAGGCCTGTCTTTTGTAAATCTGAATGGCATGAGAGGTTACAAGCACCCAAAGCACACACCAGAGGGAGTAACTGCCCTACGCAGAGACATTTTTCTCACTTGCCTAGCAACGTCTTGTTGTAATTTTAGTCATTATTCTCACTTTTATTCTGACGCGAGGTGACCTTACCTTATCTTAGAGTCCTTCTAAAACATTTATACATGGTTTATTGACAAAGAACAACACAGAGAAGCATGTGGTATGCATCTCTATTTTTGCTCTTTTCATTTCTCTACTTTTATCTGTCTTGTAGCAGTAAGGCACTACTTCTTTATGACCAAAGCAGTTCAAAGTGGATGAGCTAACCATTTCACCTTTCAGACTGAGGTTGAATAAGCCTGTACACATTGAGAAAATGATATGTTCTCGATAACCAAAGCATGTTAAGTAATTTAAGTATATCCCAAAGGAGATAAGGCAAACATTCAAGGTCCTTGTTAAGAAACCCTTGCATTCTGTCCACTGGCTGAACTTCCTGATTTCTACTCAAAAATAGTTGAACAGAGTGGTCAATGATTCAGGATAAAGGGGAAGGAGTCTTGTGGATGACCACAAAATGAAAGTGTGCTGTCGAGACAAAAAAAGCACCAGGAGCTACCTTCTTTTTTCACATTGGTTGTCTGCTTCTGCACTGCCTGGGTTAAAAACAAAGGTTAAAAAAACAACAAGGGTTAAAAGAAGCATTCAAGGTCTCTTTGTAAGAAGCCCTTTGCATGCTTCACACTGGCTGGAACTTCCACTCAAAACTAAATTCAGGGTTAGGGAGTCTTGTGAATGACCACAAAATGACAGTGTGTTGTTGAGGCACCTATAATCGACAAGCACCAGAAGATGTCTTCTTTTTTTACCCAGGACATGGCAAACAAGCTCAGCATGGACACAGGTCTGTCTGTATTATATTCTGCACTGCCACTGCCTGGTTTTGTGGGCTAAGGAGAGGGTCTATGGCCTTTGGTCTGTGGTGCTGGCAGGTGGCTGGTTCTCCACATTGCCAGCATCTGTCTGCCTGGTTCTCCTCTCACAGGATTTTTTTTTTTTTTTTGCTTAAGAGCGCTGTGGGAAAACTCACTGCTGTCAGTTTAGTTCCCACAGCTTCTTCTTCAGGAGTAGAAGTAGAAGTCTTTATTGTCATTGTACATGTGCACTGAGATATTGTTTGGAACAGGCAAACAGATGCACACAGTAAAAAAACGGTTCAAAGCAGTTAGGTAGACTGTACAACAACATCTACAACTACTATACAGTCTCACTTACACACAGCTGGATGTACTAAATGTGGTGCCTGGCTTAGGGAAAAATAGGATGTACTCAACACGTTCAGTCTTGCCCAGGGCTCCAAGTTGCTTAGTTAATGGACATCATGCTGGTTTGGTCATCTTTCTCCCAGTGACTGACATTCATGTAGTGATTATAAAGACATGATTTGGAATTGACATTCTTACATTTTAATGACCATACAGACAAACATGTAAGAAAAAGTCAAATACTTTTTAGCACCTAAAACTTTAGAGGTCCAGACTAAACAGCTATAAAATGGATACAACAATGTCTTGTACAATACCATTTTTAGGTTACAAACTATAGTAGACTGTTCATATCCTACTTATTTCCACTATTCTTAATAGCTATTTATTCAGTTGTATTCAAATACCCCCCTCAGCAGCACAATTATGTTTCTCCATCTCTATTCATTGCTGTACCTCTGATGAAATCAGCAGTGCTTGTTTTCTTCAGATAACACTGATTATGTCCTCTTGGCTATTAGACTTGATTTCAATGTCTTTTTCCAACACTACATAGTACTAAAATATATGTTCATATTTATATGCATAAATGAATGTTAAGAAACTATTTTCATCTCAGTGTTTGACAACACTGGACATCTGGACATAATGAATCATATGCATGTACTATTGTTGTTACAGACGTGTGGACAGGCTGGACTCTGCTCTGTGGAGCCTTTGGAGCCCTAGTCGGGGTGTGCCTCGGACTTGTCTGCTGTATCTACGTGGCAACCTTGCATGAAAATGACCTGTGGTTTTCAAATATTAAGGTAAGCAAGACACACTACATTTATCATTTATTGTAGAGGTGTGAGGATTTTCCAAAGAGTATTTATGCATTTAGTGCCTATTTTACTCATCATTTATAGATTGGCTTAGTGGTCTTTTCAGTATTCATATGAACAGTGTGTGAATATTGCTTGCACTGTTTCAGTGAGATAGCCAATTCAGTTCAGTTCAATTTTTGATAGAATAATTTTAAAAAAGCATGATGTTGCTGAAATTGTATGGTTGCAATATTTTATATGTGTCGGATTCTGCAAAGATGTAAAATTTTGTTTTTTCTTTTTGTTTGTTTTTCTTTCCCACATGCTTTGTTTGTTTAAACCAAATATTGTTTAAACCTAGAATCAGATTTTATTTTATTTAAACTTGCATATACAAGCAATGTGACTCTGGCTGATGTTGTTTTGGTTTTTTGCCTGTATGTTTTATTTCTGATCTTGTAATACTGTGTCATGTTGGATTTGTAGAGGGTTTTGTAAGAGGGAGCTGATCTTATCCAGCTACCTTGTCCTTTCTCTGCACCCTACGGGTTGTGCCAAATCTGTGCTAAATCTGGCCAAGGAACATGTCAGCTACTGACTCTCCCTGAGAGTACTGTTGTCTTGCTGCATTTAACAATAGTTTAGGATGTTTTGTTAGAATATCAACCAGAATGTTAATGCCCCACAAATGATTCAAACAGGATGCCTTATCTGTTCAGTACAAAAACAACAACATGCTGTGTGGGTGGCGCATCAGAAATAATGGCACAAAGGATCAGGCCCGTTTGTTTACCCACCTTTTTGTGCATTCTCTCTCTGTCTCTCTACTTTTTTTTTTCTGACTGTCCAGGGTTGTGCTCGCTTGTTTCCCTGCTGCCTGTTTGAGAGACTGTGCAGATGCTCTCATTCATTATGGATATGGGTCACTTTACAGCGCTGGCACACATTCCTCCCCTGGTTTATGCGAACAGGGGGCTTGAGAACGCTCTGTTTTTAACATGCACCACAGTTCGCATTGAAGTCACAAAGCTTCCAATGCAGAGTCGCATGTTTGTTGGTTTCAGCTGTGCGACAATTAGCATACCTCCTGCTGTGTTTGGTGCATGTGTTGGGGTGGTAAACAGTATGTTATGCTCTCTAGTCAGCCTTAAAAGAGCTTGTTTTAAATTGGCCTCAGGATCATGGCACATTGTTTTCTCAGTAAAAGAAAAGAATAAAAGATGGCTATTTGTGTCCAGTTCAACTTCTGATTCATTGGAGGGCTTCTCCGGCTTGCTCTGTTTACAGACAGGTTAGCAATTGAAAACTACGTGATGCCATAAAATGGCCAGAGCTTTTCTTTCCTGCTTAGTTTTTTTCCCCTTCTATCATCTGTTTCTCAGCAGTAGCCTCTGGAGTTAGACAGAGGTTGTGGGAAAGGGAAGCATTATCTGCCATTTTGAAGGAAAAAAATGCAGAGGCTGTAAAAATCATTTCCTGCCCCTTTGAGCAGCCAGTGATTCAGTGGTGACTGGTTGTTGTGTCTAATCCAATCTGACTGCAGAACTCAGTGATGGGGAAACCAAGTTTGGCCCCGCATTGTTTTGCAGAGTGAGTCGGGAAAATGAACTGGGATTTGAAAGAGCAAATCCACATGGTTTCCATACATGTAGTTTTTTTCCTTGTGTCTGCATAATGCGTAATGGCCAGATATTATTTTTATGTTTCCCCAAGTTTTTAGTCCGACAGGGGCCGGCAGTCGTTTGAAGTTGCGTACAGGTCTCCGATAGGTGTCTCCTCCGGGACACTATTGTGATGGGAGACAGCTGCAGCCCAGCCCCTTAAATTCATCATGTGTGAGGTCATGTCCGTGACAGTTATAGTCTCTCACGGGCTTTATTTCAGCAGCACCCTCTCCAAGTTTAGAAGAATATAAGCACACTGACGAATGCGCTAACCCATTTTTTCCAACTGATGTTCCAAGCCCACCTCCTCCTTCTCCTCCTCCTCCACCCCTCTGTTTCTGTGTTACTCGTTTTTCTTTTTAACACATGTTACGAAGAGGTCAAGTGCTTGGAGGGCTGAACTGCCTACGTTTCAGAGGTTTCTGTCAAGTGGCTTGTGCGAGAGCATTATGTTCTCGTAGCAGTTGCTCACATGGCGTCCTGCACGTGGTGTCCCCTGTAGGCCCTTTTGTGTGGCTGCTGTTGCTGCTTTCTTCTTAAGGAGATGGTGAGGTATTGTTTGGAAAGCAGAGTGGAAGAGCTTGTGAGCAGGTCGAGCGCTTTTTTGCGCCATCCCCAGCCACCGATTATTTCACCAGCGCGAGAGGCAACGTGACCTGGTAGCATGGAAAACGCCACGCCGCTCACCAGTCCAGCCTGTTAGATAAAGAAGTGACCTGGGAAGGAGGAAGGAGGGCTGGTAGAGATTGGACATGGAGGCCCGCAGGAGAGCGGAGCGAAAGCAGGAGAGGCACGGCGGGGTTACCCGCAATGGTGCGTCTGCGGAGAGGGCCGCTACAAAGCGCTCCACATGGGCGGCTGAGAAGGAAGAATGGGGGCATTGCCGGAACTCTCGGCAGCCTGGCATTCTGCCCTTGTGCTGGCATGTTGTTGCCATGGCAACAGGGTTGTCGTTAGCAGGGGCATTGGGGATCCTCCATGCATGGGCAGTGAACTCTATACACGAGAACCTCCTTTGGTTCTCCAACCTGGAGGTAAGCAGGGAGAACCTGGGGTGAGAATTACTGAGAAACTGCAGTTGGGCAGATCTCACATCAGATGAATCCTTAAAGTAATAGCCCATTACTAGCTGGTTGGTTTACTTGAACATGAAGATGTTCTTTAAAGGGCTCTTTTCTCATTCCCTCCAATATTGATTTTACAGCAAGAGCAAGGATTTTTTTGTACTTTTCAACATTTGTGTCTTACAGAGATGAATATTGATTGTCTTGAAAGGGAAGGTGTATTTCCCACACTTGCTTTCTTTTTCCAAGACTATTTCTTCAGCAATGTAAAAATTACCGTCTGTGCATATCTCATCACTCAACATTTGTCTTCCCAGAATTTAATATTGTTGCATTAACAGCTCTGTATTTTTCAAAATGTTTGTTTACATAGTTTGTTTACCTTCTGCTAAAAGTATGACACTTTTATGGTACCCAAGACAAATGCTTTCATCTGCAATGTCTGTTTTGCTTGTGTATGTGTGTGTGTGTGCGTGCTGTATGCGTGTGTGTGTGTGTGCGTGTGTGTGTGTGTGTGTATGTGTGTGTGTGTGTGTGTGTGTGTGTGTGTTTGTGTATATCTGGAGAAGGCATTTTGTTGTGTATATTGCTCCCCCTGTGTATTTAACTCTGCTCTCCCTTGCCTTTGTCGACTGCCAGGAGGTTGAGCGTGAAATCTCTTTTCGGACCGAATGCGGCCTGTACTACTCCTACTACAAACAGATGTTGAAGGCCCCCTCCATTCAGCAAGGTACGACCCAATCCAGACAGGCTACCAAGCAGATGCGCTCCCATATGAGCATGGCCCCATCTGTCATATAGGGTACGGCGTTCGCTGTGGACGTCCTCGGAGGACAATAAGACTTGAAAGCCAGAGAGCTGCCTATCCTTTGAACAGTTTATCCTCTTCTGTAAATTAGCCTTGTCCATTTCTGGAGGGTTACCTCATTGTAGCAGAGCAGCTAAGGCCATTAGATTGTCTGTCCATCTGTGTGCCTTCCTGGTATGCAAGCAGGAATGCAAAACCAAAATAACAGGGCAAGTCTGTACGAACACATATAACTGTGCCCAGCATCCTTTTGCTCAGGGTTATGTAATTGTTCGCGCTATTAAAGGACCTATTGTTATACCCGGGGAATAAAGTTGAGAATGGAAAAAATCATAAAAACAAAAGTGATGTTGCTTTTAAGTTGCTCAGGGTATAGTGAGTCCCTTAACAGCTGCATTTTGAATGGTTTTCTCTATGTTTTTCAACAGAAAACACTGCAATTAGACGCAAGCTGATTAACAGTGAAATGGCCTCAGTGCTTGTGTTTACCTGTTCTCTTGACACCTCTTAAGCCTTGGAGTGGAATTCAACTTTTATGCCTTTGTGGCTTTTTGTTCTTTGGATGTTGGCTGCAGCTGACATAGAGCTTATGAGTTCTCTGTGTATGCGTGTGTGTGTGCAAGTGTATATATGTGTGTGTGTGCATGTGTGTATGTGCGTCCGTGCGTGTGCGTGGGGGCGGGCGGGCGGCCATGCGTGCGTGCGTGTGCATATGACCAGTTACACTGAAAGGAAGAGAATAATCACCCTGCCTATTTTTATGCTGCTCTCTTGTTAGGCCTCGTGGAGCTGATCAACGATAACCTGACAGAATCCAAGAGAACCATCAACCTCTTGCAGCGTATGAACATATACCAGGAGGTGTTCCTGAGCATCCTCTACAGAGTTTTGCCAATTCAGGTAATTAGACCTGTGCAAGCAGAGTATGAAGAGAGTACAGCATGTCAGGACCAGCTTAAGGCTTAATGGAGGGCCCTCAGAACAGCATGTTCTTAGCAAAAGCAGAGCCTGATGGACCAACAGTTGAACATTTAGGGTCAAGAAGAAATTCTATAATAGTCCATTATGTTTGTTCTAAAGCTGTAGATTTGCCTTGAACAGAGGTGTTAACATTGGTGGGGACGCAGCATTTTGTTAAAGTCTCAATATGAAAACTGTCTGTTTTCATTTGTGAAGAAATTTGTTGAAATTTGTTGTCCAATACTGTAAATTACACCAATGTGTGTCTGGGGTCACCTGGAGTCACCATGTGGGTGTTGTGTATGTTTGCAGACTTACCTGGAGCCAGTGTATTTCTACATCTACACGGTGTTCTCTCTGCAAGCCGTATACGTCATTGCTCTCTACATCACCAGCTGGTTGCTTAGCGGCTCCTGGCTAGCGGGGGTCCTGACTGGGGTCTGGTACATCCTCAACAGGTATGTCACGCTGGAGCGTAACTTCTCATATGCAAAACTCACAAATTTATCTGATTTCGTTGTCTGGCTTCATCAGCCATCACACACTTGTCTTGATCTTGCCTTGATCTTGATCAATGTTGACTTAGACTAAACTGAATGTGTGTGCAATCTGTTGTATCTGCTGGTAATGCCTGTGAAGTTGTGACATAGTTTTGACAGTAAAGTCCCGTTTGAGAATTCTTATTTGCAATGAAGAAGGCCTATTTGCAAAGTTGCATTTCATATTTGTAATTCTTGATGTCAAAACGTTTTAATTTATATTTTGTGTGACTGAACTCACGAGTTTACTAATATTTTGGTTTTTTGCATGACAGTAGACTATTATGCACATATTTCTAGTTAATAGATACGAACATGTATTTTTATTGTCAGAATATATACATATTCTTACCTCAGACAGTAGCAGACTGTGTTTGAAGCTGCTTCTACGCTGCCCCAAGAAACACCAACATTCTAAAATTAGCAGTAACACCTGGCAGGTGGGAGTCTTTAGAATGCTCAGCAAACTAACTGTCAGTTCCACACTGCCCAGACAGTTACTATCAGAGTGGACTTGTGTCAGATAGCTACCGTCTCACAAGAACAAACAAATGCTGGTCCAACTGTTGGTGTTTGTTTCTTATTTCTTGGACCAGTGTATGGACACCTTTAGAAGTGGCAGAAGCCAGAGTGTTGTTTGACAGTTTTAGAGCTGGTGTTGTTTCTGTGTTGTGCCCTCCAGAGTGGACACTACACGCGTGGAGTTCACCATCTCGCTCAGGGAGAACTGGTCGTTGCCGTTCTTCGCTCTGCAGGTGGCGGCCATTACCTGTTACCTGCGGCCTCAGCTCAAGCCCATTCACCAGGTGAGTGGGCCGAGGTGACCGTGTCCTGCGTGTCCTGTCATGAAAGTGATTTTCGTCTCCAGCTCATTTCCCAGTGTGAACTTAGTTCGCCATACAAAAGACAGTTGACAGTGAAGCTCAGTAGAAGAGCAGCAAGGATGATTAGGAGTGTGGTGGTGTAAATGTCAGCTCCATGTCAGCTCCATCAACATTACTTCTACAGAGGGCAATCTTTATTCTCAGGCACTTGTGACAGATTTCACTTTCACATAGACAGTGATCTTTGTTGTGAGGTTTTTATATTTCTAATATCACATCTTTGTGTGTGTGTTTGTATGTGTGTGTGTGTGTGTGTGTGTGTGTGTGTGTGTGTGTGTGTGTGTGTGTGTGTGTGTGTGTGTTTGTGTGTGTGTGTGTGTGTGCGCGCGGGTGTTTGCTCTTGCAGAGAGTAGTTCTCTGGCTGGTCTTCGTCTCCACCTTCTGTTTCTGCCTCACCTGGCAGTTCAACCAGTTCATCCTCTTCATCCAGGCCCTCATCTTCTTCACGCTGGACGTCTTGGATTTCCTCACTGCGGAGCAGGTGAGCTACTGGGCCCTATCACCGTTTGGATGTCAAGTCCATAAACAGGTGGATAAAGTCCACAAACGCTAGTAACATCACTGGTTTTGTGGATTTTCTCCACTTGTCTAAAGGTCTGCTTCATGGTCCAGCGCTGAGACTTTCGATGTGGATATTTGTGCATGATTTGCTTTACACTCTGAATGTCTAGTCCTGCGACATCCTGGCACACATCTAAATCAGTTGAGATGCTGGCTATAAAAATATATTGACACGTTGAGAAGCTGACTGTGCTGCTTAGGTTTTTGTTCTGGTAGTCCAAGAGTTTTGGTGAATAGCAGAGGTGGACAAACAGCCTTGAAAGTAAAAAAAAAGTAAAAAAAAAAGTCTTTCCATTAATAAATTCCTTCTGTCTGTGCTCTACCTGGCTGAAGCATTGCGTTATTTAGAAATAGCTGGTTTTAGTGAATTGGTTGGAAGAAATATGTGGCTGGACTTTTACTACAACCCCAGTTCCAAAAAAGTTTCCATCATTCTCAAATCATACAAGCAATATATTTGTTTGAGAATAGTCCAAAGACAACATATCAGTTATTGAAACTGATTTTTTTTTATTGTTGTATGGGATATTTATGGTGATTTTAAATTCAAGGCCAGCAATGTCTCAAAAGACTGTAATACAAATTAGGAACACAGAGTTTTCTGACCCAGTGTGTTTTAGTCTTGACATAATGCACTGTGTAGTCAAACAACACACTATAGGGCTTATGTACTGATACACAACAAGGGCAGACTTCATTCTATACAAAGTTCCAAAAGTGTGTCTCCATCACGAGGACAACCAGATGCCAAAATGGCCGGCTTGCTGTCCAAATCTGTCACAATTTAAGCATAATACGAAGGAAAACATGATAAAGAAGACACCTACCAGTTGGGCTGCTGAAATCATGTCAAGGACTAAAAAGAAAGGTATTTTTTTATACAAAATCATCTTGGCAGTTAACATGATTGACTGTGAAGTGTTCTCCTTTGTTTTGTCTTTAATCTTACTCAAGTTTTTCTGCCTTTTACTGCCACCGTCCCAACTTTTTTGGGACATGTTTCTGGCCTCAGATTTGGAGAGTAAATATCCCATGCAACAATAAAAATCCAGTTTTAATAACTGATGTGTTGTCCTTGGAGTATTCTCAAAGAAATATACTGCTTGTATGATTTGAGAATTATAGCATTTAATTTTTTATTGACATTTAACACAATGTCCTAACTTTTTTGGAATTGGTGTTGTAGATGAACTTGGTGGATAGGAATAGGAGGGTTATGGCTTTGGAGCATACACTTATTGTCTGACATATAAATATAAATCAGACTTTGCGACGAGAAAAGAAGCGCTATAATGATTTCTTGTGTCAAAATTTTATCTTGTGCGACCTCATTTTACATGGACCTTTTGATGCCTTTGCTGCCACAACAGTTCCCACTCTTTGCATACCGATAGTATCGAAATTCACTTTGCAGTAAAAAGCAGGGTTTGAGCATGGTGGCCTTGCATCTAGTAGCAGTGTTTCTACAACTGGGAACAAAGTGTTCTTACTGGCTGAGTGCCTCTTCTCCTTATTGGTGGAGAGGATTTGCGCTTGCCAATTGATCGCGAGTTGTTATCAAGCATTCTTTGCTGTTAGCAGTCTGCCGAGGCCTGGCACAGTTTTAGTATTCATTACCTGTGAAATCGCACATAATTAAAGCACATACAAATCAAACAGACAGTTTGAGTGAAAGGACTTAAAGTGGGATTTTTAAAATTGTGTTTCCATTTAAAGTATCAGCCTAAGTCAAATGTTGGCTACTGATACAAGATCATTGCCAGATTAATTGACAAGAGTGTAGATGATAGCCTGGATAAATTATTGAGCAGTTTTATCTAGTTTGTTATTCAGCCTTTGCCTTTATTTGCTTTTCAAGAACCAGCACATTCTGCTGTGGCCTAAAAGTGTATTATGACCAACTGAAGAAACTATTTGCTTATTGTTAGGTAGACTGTTTGCCCATATGCCTGAGCCCGTGATTGGTTAGTATTGGTGAGGTGCACATGTGGACTATGGGGATGGAATGTTCTTTTTTTACAGCTCCTGTGTCATGGCCAGGTGTTTGGTGTGAATTATCGTTTCCAGCTTCAGCAGTTCTTTATTGCTTAGGGAAAATGTGTGCAGTTTCGGCATTTCCTATTTTCTCAAAGGTTTTTATGTGCATGTCCTTGAATTGTATTTCCTTATTGAAGTATTTGTTCAAAATCCCTCCACATATAATGTTTTCATATCTCCTTTGTGTCTTGTTGCACGTTCACTAGCATAAACATATCCATACATTTCATTAGTACCACATGCCATGATTAGGTACGCAAGCCCATGGGGTCATAGGTGAAGGTCAAATTGTCTTGAAGGTCAAATTGTCTTGTCGTGGCCTCTCATAGGTGTGGCTGGCAGATGCCTGCGACAGTGAGCGTCGTTTTGCTTTCTGCGTCATATTTGGCCTGCTGGTCCCCATGAAACAGCTTTGTGTAGTTATCTTGACTTGGCCTTTTGAGGGTTTTATTCTGTTTGCTGTTCTAGAAAAGAATAGTGCTTCTTCATCCTTCTTCAGCAAGAATGAGTCATGACTGTATTACAAATTAGGAAGACCGAGTTCTCTGCCCCACTGTGTTTTAGTCTTGTCATAATGCACTGTGTAGTCTTACACATACACTGCATACTGTATGTCAGTTTCTCCTCTGTCCTTTACTGATACATCTGATACATATTGGTATCTTGATAAAGAACAAAACAAAAATCAAACTACTGTATAGGGCGTATGTACTGACACACACATGTTTACAAATGTTATTAAATAATAGCTCAATGATAAGTAATGTTGCTGCTTCCCTGGCTCCATGTGCAAATCTTTACATACAGTAATCCTCACATTTCCAGATATCATATGGCGGGAAGACTAACACAACATCTACTTGTTTTTGACTACTGTGAAACAGCCTGCTCCATCTGACTTGCAGATCTGTTTAAAACTTGATGACTTTACAACTGTAAATGATCACCTTAAACTCATGTGACACATGGACAGACCTTTACATTTTTTTACAGAACTTACCTGTGGCTCTTTAGATTCTACATTTTAATATTTGAGCTGTACAGTTTGAAGCAGAACCTTTATGTTGATATCAAATTATAAGGTATATGTGTGTGTGTATGTGTGTGTGTGTGTGTGTGTTTAGGTGACCTCGCTGTACCTGGTGCAGGTGATCAGTCTGCTGTTTGTGTGGCTGCTGCAGTTCTGTAACTCCATGATCCTCGGCTCGCTGGCCCTCAGCTTCGTTGTGGCGGCCCTGTTCGTCAAATACTTCCAGGTGAGACTTCCTGATATTCATCTCCTGAAATACAAAACCGCCCGCCTACACTAGTCCTCAAAAGCTACATGTACTGTACTGGAAGTCCCTACACTATGTGAAATCCAGTTGCAAACACTAATGTGATTAGTCATTTTAAGCATGGATGCTTTGGATTAATGAGACAACCGATACCAGCTTGGAAATCTTGCATGAGGGGAGTAACAAGGGGTCGATCTCACAGTGTGAACTTTGTTGGTGTTTAAATCGATTGATTTAATAAGGTCACCACATGGTCTAATCCCATGTTTTACCTTTGTGTGTCTTTTTTTCCACTGGGAATGATTTGCTTTTGGCGAACATTCTTGTATCACGTATTGGATAGTCAAACTATAACCTGTGTTGCATTGTTTATAGTTTTCTGTTTTTGTGCGTGGTGCTCACACTGCCGTTGTGATGTTTTTTTTTTTTTACCCCCAGCTGTTACTTTACAATCTTTGAAGACAGAAGTGAGAGTAGCCCAAACAAGCACAGCCTCATTATCTCCGATGCTGTGGTTCACCTCAGCCATTTCCACTCTCTCTTTCAGAGCGTTTGAATTTTAGCAAATCAAATCAGGACTTCAAACACACCTACCGACTAATGCCAAAAAATCAAATAGTCAATTTAGGGGGAAATGACTGTACTGTTGAACGCAATACATGTGTTTATTTGGAGTGAACACGTAAGTGCGTGTCCCTCTCAGAAACAGGTGGATGGGTTTGAATGATTCTTCCCTCGTATAATAGACTAGACAGGAAATCTGTGAAATATGGTGTCCCTGCTGTTCTTCATTCTGAGAATTTTCTTCATGCTCAGTCTCGCAGTCATTTATACAGCAACTGTTTTGCTTTCTGGCCCTGCACCTACGCTGTGCTCTAGTGGAATGTCTCTACTTCAGACAGCAAACACTAAGCTCCTTGGAAAGAAGTAAAGGGGTGGGAGAAAGACTCATACCTACCGCCTAACAACTAGCTCAGAAACTACTTTTCTATTCTACCTGGCAAGTTAAACAAGTGTTTTTTTTTTTCAGAAGGAATACAGAACAAATTTGTTCTTGCATGCTTGTGCTGACAGCTCTTGAAGGACTTTTGCTTCTGTCTTTGAATGGCAGATATCTGTCAAAACAAATCAAACCAACAATACTGTATGCAGAAATTTACCACATTTTCAGGGAGTCTATTTTAGCCAGCTAGTTTTTGGCATTATTTTCAAATTTCTTTTGAAATTTTAACTGTGTTTGGTCACATCCAGTATCGACCGAAGTCTTATCTTAGCCCACTTTATGGTGTAAGGTTAAACTAGAATTAAGAAACATACATACATACACACATACATACATACATACATACATACATACATACATACACACAAACATACATACATACATGCATACATACATGCACACATACACACATACATGCATACATACATACACACATAGTATACACACACACATACATACATACACGCATACATACATACACGCATACATACATACATACATACATACATACATACATACATACATACATACATACATACATGTAACAACAAGTTTTTTTTTTTTCAGAAGGAATACAGAACAAATTTGTTCTTGCATGCTTGTGCTGACAGCTCTTGGAGGACTTTTGCCTCTGTCTTTGAATGGCAGATATCTGTCAAAACAAATCAAACCAACAATACTGTATGCAGAAATTTACCACATTTTCAGGGAGTCTATTTTAGGCAGCTAGTGTTTGGCATTATTTTCAAATGCCTTTTGAAATTTTAACTGTGTTTGGTCACATCCAGTATCGACCGAAGTCTTATCTTAGCCCACTTTAGGGTGTAAGGTTAAACTAGAATTAAAACACATACATACATACATACATACATACACACATACATACATACATACATACATACATACATACATACATACATACATACATACATACATACATACATACAAACATACATACATACATGCATACATACATGCACACATACACACATACATGCATACATACATACACACATAGTATACACACACACATACATACATACACGCACACATACATACATACATACATACATACATACATACATACATGTAACAACAAGTGTTTTTTTTTTTCAGAAGGAATACAGAACCAATTTGTTCTTGCATGCTTGTGCTGACAGCTCTTGGAGGACTTTTGCCTCTGTCTTTGAATAGCAGATATCTGTCAAAACAAATCAAACCAACAATACTGTATGCAGAAATTTACCACATTTTCAGGGAGTCTATTTTAGGCAGCTAGTTTTTGGCATTATTTTCAAATGCCTTTTGAAATTTTAACTGTGTTTGGTCACATCCAGTATCGATCGAAGTCTTATCTTGGCCCACTTGAGGGTGTAAGGTTAAACTAGAATTAAGAAACAGTAGCTTGATTTCCCCAGATCAGTGTAGATCATGGAGTTAAAGGGCAGTAGGGGAAGATAATTAGCAAGTTTTACTTGTCTTTGTGACCCCCCAGCCCAAAATCATGACCATAAACCCATACCAGGCCAAGAGAGGGCTATGTCCTCCAGTATAAAAATCATTTAGCCATTTAACTTCCACCATTACATTTTTTGAATTTTGTTTGCCCTTTTCAGCTATAACAAGAAATGTGTTTTATACATCAGTAGTATTGAAAGCAAAAACACATGTACAGCCATGCTGCTGTGGGGAATAACACTGTAATTACGATTCCAGGTTGTAAAATTAAGCTCGGCTTACCTTACCTTCCTCATGACCGAACATATAAATCCCTAAACAACAAATCATTATGTTACAAAAATACAGTACTGACATTGGTTGTATTTAGTGTGCTAACTCTGTACAGTTGCTGATTAGACAGGAAGATGTAGGCCTATGTAGTCTACATTTGTAAAAGGTTCGGTAAGAAAACATGGAAACTTAGAGGCTTATGAGTCTCTCTGCTGCAGGCTTGAAAAGTATCACTTACCGCAGAATTATATGCTTCTAAATTAAATATGTGGATAACTAATAATAAAGCAAGACAAAAAAAAAACAATAAAACTAACACAATTGTAAGAGAAATAAAACAGACTGACAATTTAGCAATTTTAATGTATTCGGTATTGCAGTTTTCTAGCCTGTGCCGTTGACTCTTTGTCTGGGTTTTTACTTTTTATAGTATCATGCTGCAGTTTTAAGACAACTCATTAAACAGCCCAGGTAGTTTTGTTGGGAGTTGCACTGAGATGCTGTTGTACCACTCAAAAGAACAGAACTAGATGGTGGAAAGATCTATTCATTTGCTCCAGTGCACCTCACAGAATGTAATGGAGCTCATGTACTCTGTTACGTAAGTGGTCAATAGCAACTGTCCAAGATGGTCCTCAGATGCACCCGTACCCTTTAAAAGTGAATCTCGAATCCTCTCTGTCTTACTCTCTCTCTCTCTTTCTCTCTCTCTTTCTTTCACTCTCTCTCTCTCTTTCTCTTTCTCTCTCTCAGCTCAAGTTTACGCTACCTGCTTGGCATGCGAATGGCACCTGTGCTCTGTCTTTCACACTGCCACGCTTTCCTGTTGTGTTGCTGTTACCCAAAGATCCTTAATTCTCCTTGAACACTCTGTGCTGTTACTGCCCAAACATTCTTTTGTTAGACTTTTTCTTTGATGATGGCCAAAATAAACAGATAGAATTTTGCTTGTTTTGTTTAGACAAGCGTGCAAATAGTGGAATATATATGGCTGTCTGTCCTGTTGACCTGGGTCAGGTCACTTGTTTCTACAGATTTTCATATTCAAAATATTTGCATGTCTTTGCCAATGTTTTTCATTGTTGCGAACATAGGCCTATTGCTTAGATGTGGGCTGTGGAAAATGTAATCTGATATATGCATTCGCTGTTAATATGACAATGGATATTACCATTTAAATGTGTATTTCTGTTGAGAAATGGTTCTCTCGTGCCTGTGAACAGTGGGCAGTCGACACTCCGTGCTGATAGGTTAGTGTCAACACTCCAACCTGTTAACATTGAGACGAAAATGAAAGTCAACATGTGACACTGCCGCAGTGCAAACGCAGCGCAAAAGCAATGTCAGCCTGGGCTCCCTCGCCACTGAGGGAGCAGTTCATCTGATGTGAAACCAAAATTAATTTCCTTTGCCATTTTGTATGTCAGAGATTGATGAGTCTGGCTTTATATTTTGAAGAAATGTTTGACACACCAGTTGATGAGCCTTAGCCTCAACTGTCAACAGTTTTTATGGTGGCAGAAATGGTTACCTTCAGTCTCCTTCAGTTGCGTACCCCAGGGGGGTGTCGTGACGGAGTGTGGACAATTTTAAAGGGCCCAGAATTGGCAGTGGGGCCATTTGAGGACACTATTTATATAGCTAGCAATAGGAGAAGGGCCTAAAATCATATCTCATATTCTTTCATAGAGCCCAACATTTTGTAGCAGTGTCTCCCAGCTGATTTTACCTTTTTCGCTTTGCACGTCTATTGAGGGAGAGATAAATCAGTGTTGTAACACATACGGATAGTGGCATGGGCCAAAACCAATCTGCACTTTGACATAAGCATAACCCAACCAGCGCTCAGACTTGTTATTGCAGATCTGGATGTGTGAAATGCAAGGGGCTTGCTTCCCAGACACTCTTCCCACTGGTAAAAAAAAGAGTTGTTCATTAAAGATTTATTTTTCATTCCAAATCTGTTATCCTCCAAGTGGAGCACTGGTCTCAAAAAGTCACATCATGATGCCAAACTCACAGATGAGTCTGCCATATTTTTCTCCTCTTGAGTCTCCTACTCTGACCTTTGTTTGACCCCTACGTTCAACTTCATGTCTGTAAGTACTTCGCCAGAGCTCCATCTTGAGCTGGATACTAAAACAGATATTTTTATTTTGTTTGTTTTGCCCCTCCACTGGCTCATGATGCATTTTTACATGGTCCCATGGTCCAATGAGAATGAGAGTGTGCTGTGTTTCCCAACTCATGCGGGTCCAGCTATGACTATTTAAAGAGATGAGGTGGGGATGCTGGGCCATGGTTGGACTCCGCTGAGATTCTCATTTCAGCCCTTCACCCCCCTCTCTCCCTCTTTCTACTCTTCTTCCTCTCCATCCCTCTCTCTCTCTCACTCTTGCTCTCTCTCGATCTCTCTCCCTTTCTGCCTTTCTCACTCTCTCTCTGTCTCTCACTTTCTCTCTGTCTCTCTCTCTCTCTCTGTCTCTTTCTTGCTCTCTCCCTTTCTTTTTTTTCAATTCAATTCAGTCGAGCTTTATTGGCAAAACTATGCATTGCATTGCCAAAGCTTTTCTAGTTGTACAAAGTACAAGTAGAGTGTACACAAAAGTAAACAAGAACATAATCATACAACTGTGTGTGTGTGTGTGTGTGTGTGTGTGCGTGTGTACGTGGGCTTGCATGCATGTGTGTGTGTGCCTGTGTGCATGCGTGTGAGGATGACATGCATGTGTATGCAGGTGTATGGGCATCTGTACATGACAATGTATTGGATGTATTTGTGATTCTTTAAGCACTTCACTCATAAGGTGATTCTTTCTCTCCCTCCCTCCCTCCCTCCCTCCCTCCCTCGCTCTCTTGCAGGGTCAGTTCAGTGCAATTCAATTCAAGTAAACCTTTTGTGTACACTTTTTTGTATAAATTGCGTTGCGTAAACATAACATTCAAACCCTTACATAGAGGGCACAAAACACAGATGCATTGGATAAACAAGAATGTGTGTGTGTGTTTAGAAGTAGACATAGTCTTTGTTGTCACTATACAAGTACAGACAGATATACATTTATACCTTTCTTTGTAGTTGTGTGTGAATGGCTAAGAGCATATGCCTGTGTGTGTGTCTGTGCCTGTCTGTATGAATGGTATAGGTCTGAGTACTGTTAACTTTTCAATCAATCGGTCATTGTTTATTCAGGGAGAATTGACTGAGCATGAAGCTTTTTCGCAGCAATGCCCTGAGTTTACAATTCATAAAGAAAAAATAAACAAGCATCAGTAAGAAAAACAATATATTTATATATATATTTGTTTCAATATACATGTGTGCTGGGTGTTCCCGATGTCTTTTGGAGGACAAAGAAAGAGCAACTCATTGTGTCAGTGTCACCTGTCACACAGTGACCAAATATTCTCTGCGGTCTTCGCTGTGTGACCCTGATTGTTTTTCTTTCTCTTTTTAATGGCTAGACTGTGGTCACACAGTCTGTACTTAGTCAGAATCTGCCTTTGCTGTGGACATATCTCTGACAGTAAAGAGATATTTCTCTAATTCGTATTCCGATTTTATAGCATCCATATTTTCTTATTTGCTTTGGGGTTTTGTCCCATTATGCCAGAGTTCCAAACATATTTCCTTAACAGCCTTGGGTGAGGTTATTGATGTTCCGTTTAAAAGCAAGCACTTGTCTGAGGGAGATGATTAGTGTTTGTTAAAGATTGGTTAGTAAGTCTCAACAAACTGACTGTGTGGATTTATCTCAAGCTTTTTACTCTATCTCTCTCTCTCTCTCTCTCTCTCTCTCTCTCTCTCTCTCTGTGTGTGTTTGTCTCTGTCTGTCTCCCCCTCTCTCTCCCCCTCTCATTCTCTGTCTGTCTCTGTCTCTCTGTCTCTCTCTCTCTCTGTCTCTCTCTCTCCCTTTCCCTCTCTTCCTTTCCTTTTCCTTCTCTGTCTCTCTCCCTCCCTCTCTCTATTTCTCCCCCTATCCCTACCTTTCTCACCCTCCCTACCTCTCTCTCTCCCTCTCTCTCTCTGTCTCTCTCTCCCTTTCCCTCTCTTCCTTTCCTTTTCCTTCTCTGTCTCTCTCTTCCTCTCCTTCTCTCTCTCTCTCTCCTTCTCTCTCTCTCCATCTCCCTTTCCCTCTCTCTCCTCCTTTCCCTCCCCTTCTCTCTCTCTCTCCCTCTCTCTCTCTCTCTCTCTCTCTGCAGACGGGGCTGAAGACAGGGGGCCTGCTGTCGCGGGTGGTGAAGCTGCTCCTGCACACCGTGTTGGTCCTGGCGTTGGCACTCAGCATTAATTATTTAGCCAAGGTGAGCGATGAGACGTGTACTACACCCTCCCCTCCGTGTCCTCTCCGGCTCTATTATGTCACCAGCAATGAGCCTGTAATCCTCTACTGTCTAAGTGCTGCCGAGTGTTTTCTTGCACTAATAGATTTCTTTCTGTTTTTTTTTTAATTATTTTTTGAAGCCAGTAGTATTTTTTTTTGCATCAGACATCCACTTCACAGCCTCGTGTCTAAAGTAATCTTGTTCTGTTCATGTTTTTAAAATGTTGAGGTGCATTGGTGTGTCTGGTGTGTGCTCAGTGTAAAAAAAAAATCCCAAGAATGTTCAAAGAGAAACATGATAAAATGATGTACTAATGCATCTGAACTCTTCTGTGTCATGTCATGTCCTGTTGCTTGGGCTCTTGGCTTTGTTTTGGCAGGCCGTACTGCAGCTTCGGTCCGATGAACACATCTTTAAGTTCATAAAAGCAAAGTTCGGCCTTGGGGCCACAAGGTATCCTCACTCTCTCGCTTGCTGTCTCTTTCCCTCTCTCTCTCTCCCTCTTTCTCTCTCTTTCTCTTTCTATCCTTTGTTTTCTCTCTCTTTCTTTGTCTCTCTTTTGCTTATTGTCTCTCTCTCTCACTCACACACACACACACACACACTCGCTCTTTCTGTGTCTCTCTCACATATACACATATACCGCTCTCTTACACACACACAGACATACGCACGTACGCCACGTACATCACATGCACACACATATCACGTACATCACACACACCACTGATCAAAGTTTTTGTAATCATTATTCATCACGATTAACGAGAAGTTTTATTCATGGTCGCTGTAAGGCCAGGGACAGTGCTTAATGCCAAGTCCATTAATTCCTGGCAGATTTATAAATTCCCATTCAGCCGGGAGGAGAAGGAATCTGTCACCGAGAGCCATTCCCCTCCATTCTCTGCTGCTCACGGTGCTATTGCTAATAAAGCACTTGCCCTCCGCGTTCAACAGCTGTATCAGTGATCAGACGCAGCCTTAAAATCTATGATCCTTCTCCTCCTTGACAAATCTCTCTTTGGCTCCTTCTCTCCTCACGTTACACTCCCTCTCCACTTTTTCTTTTCTTCTTCTTCTTCTTCTTCTTCTTCTTCTTCTTCTTCTTGTTCTTGTCCTTTTTTTGGCCCGCTTGTCCTATGCTTTCTTTTGTCTGTCCATTTAAATTACACCATATCAATGCAGTGAACTAGTAAGCTTGCAGACACAAAATTAAATCAGAATTAAGTGTTTTCTCCTTCCAATTCCTTTCTCCTTGCCCAGTCCTGTCTCTGCTCAATCCCTTCCTCCACCATCTTCTTTCCCCTCAACTTCTGCGTTTATCTCTCTCCAGTGTCTTGCTTCATCCCCTCTTTATCTGTTCTGCTGTTGCAGGGACTTTGTGGGGACTTTGCAGGGACTCTGTCTGTATGTCTGTCTGTCTCTCCCTCTCTCTCCCTTTCTCTCCCTCCCTCCCTCTCTCTCTCTCTCTCTCGCTTTCTCTCTCTCTGCAGTAAGGCTGGGCAGTATAGCAAAACACTTGATCACAATATATTTTTCCATATTGATATACTGATTTTTGTTACAATTAGGACTGGACAATCGAAATTGTCTTTAGGTGAGTGAACTGGGCAGAGTCACATGACAACACATGTGGTAGTGTACTTTCAAGGAACAGTACATGAACACACACAGTGAAATGCACAGCATATAAAGAAAAATCAGTATTAATAACAGTAATAATAAAACAATGATTAGTAGTCATGTGTTTGATAATTGTTGATTAACAGTCACAATTGTCGGTTCGATTCATTTTTCGATTAATTGCCCAGCCCTACTCTGGGGTTTTGCTCCAGCAGTCTTGCTCTGTCCCCTGACCTCAGTGCCATCCAGTTCATCTCAAGAAAGCTTTATTTGTAGGACAATTCCATGTTAAGGACATGACAGAACATGAGAAAATCTAATGTTACTGATATATTTTGTACACTTTGTTTATGTAAAGCCAAAAATACACAAATATTTCATTTAATGTAATCATTCACATCATACTATACCATTACATTTCACTGGTGTTGTGATGTATGTGACAAAAAAGTCTATCTTCATATGGATAGTCCACCCATAGAGACCTTACAGGTGGTTTGTCATAATTTAAGACGCA
>CM059280.1:11088394-11090894 GCA_030347295.1 Setipinna tenuifilis | reverse complement strand
ACATTTTGAGTTTTTTTTTCCCCCAGCTAGCCAGTGAGTACACAGTGCCTGAATATATTCTAAATGAATTTGTGGAGTTTCTTGGGTAGAATCTTAGACGAGAGAGAATTTCGCTAGGAATGTAAATGACTCTGATGAAAGCTGATAAGCAGTGAAACTTGATTATTCTCTCAACTGTCATCTACCTAGCCTGGTTTTTCTGGCTCGCAAATACTTTGGCTTCATTTTTCTGCTGAATTCTGAAGGACTTGTTTTGTATCTTTGGATGTTTATCCAGCCTAGAATGAAGAATCATTTGTCATATGAAGACATTTGTTTGTGCCAATGTTTCTCCAAAGCAGGTTAGTCTATGTTGGTTTGAAAAGGTTTGTGTTCTGTACCAAGTTGGCACTGGCTCATGGATGCTTAGCTACATTTCACTGCAGTCTAAAACTTCTGGTTTGAGAAATGTTCTCAAAATACACTTAAAAATAAACACTCTCTTCTGTCTTTTATCATACATGTTTTGGACCATGTTCATAAACATGAACATGTTTTGGCCCTAGGGCCATCATCAGCTTGTAGTTTCAACCACAGTATTTTGTCTTTGGAGCACCCGAGGAATCCTCTGACATTCCCTTCCCTAGATCCAGCCTGGAGATGGCTGCTCCAGCAGTGCTGTGGTCGAGAGCCAGCCATCTGCATCAGCAGATCTGGCCTGAGCTCTGTGAGTGACTGTAGACAAGGATTTGGTGTTATTTTGGAGCCTGATCACCCCACACACACACACACACACACACACCCAAGTCCGCCTCTGTGTCCAGCTCCTCTTGCCCCTTCCTGCCTGGCTGGGGTCTCTTTTGTCTAGCGTCACGGATGCCAGGGTTCCTCTCGGTGTCTCATACCCATTTGGGGAAGTCAATATCTTATCATTCTGACCACGGCATGGCACACAATGACTTTCCATCCTCGTGTGCGGATGTTCACATTGTCACTGCTGTCTGTTTTTGATGGCACAATAGTTAGTTATTTCCGACTCCTGCCTTGTTGTTGAATAATGGCGACAAATTAGGCTTTTGTTTTGTCTAAGGAAACTTTTTTTTGCCGGTCCTTTGGTAATTTCACCAGCTGAACAAAGCGTGTCTTTTCTTCCTCCTGCTGTGTCTGACATTTTTTTTTTTCCTTTGCTGTTGTCAACATCTCCAGACTTTTTTTTATCTCTCTCTTTATTTCTCTCTCTCTCTCTCAGTTTCCCTCCTCCGTGCTAATTGTTGGTCGTAAAGCTCTCCTCTTCCTCTGTTTTCAATTGCTCCAAATTAGCAGCTTTTTTTTATTTCCGTCTCTGTGGAATTTCTCTCTCGACAAAAAATCCAGCAGTAGAATGTATTCCAATCTGGTGTCTGCAGCTTTAATTGAGCCCATTGTTCAACATGCTTGAGTTTGTGTATTAGCACCTTAAGCTGTAGGCGTCTAAGCAATATACTCAGCCGAGGGAGCTCTAGGAGCAAACTGTGTGTGTTTTTTTTTCTTTCCCTAAACCTTGACACATCTATTTCTTCATGACTGAAGTCTGTCTGCTTGGTGTCTGTCCTCCACTGCACACACCCCCCGCACTACGCCCCGCATATGTCTCGGCGAAAAAGCAGCCCCCGTTCCCTCGTCTCTCCCAGGATCGATCGCATCACTAAGCGACTGCCCCCGGCTATCTGTCATCTGATCACAACTCACTTTTATCGTGGGCCGATCAATAGGAGGCGCTAGAGGTGACCATCATCAGCCGCTGTGGCTGTGGCTGTGGCTGTGGCTGCGCTGGGGCAAGCGCCCGCGGGGGCAGAGCTCCTCTCCCATAGCCCCAGGCACCTGCGGAGGAGGCGTGGGGGGAGGAATCGGAGCTTTGGGCCGTTGGGACGTGATGTGGCGCACTGCTCAGTCACTATCACTTCTCTCTCTCTCTTTTTCTCTCTCTCTCCCTGTTTCTCTCTCTCTGTTTCTCTTTCTCTCTTTCTCTCTCTCTCTCTCTGTTTCTCTCTCTCTCTCTCTCTCTCTCTGTCCCCGTCTCTCTCTGTCTGACTGTCTGTCTGTTTCGCTCTCTCCAGTCTCAATCCTACCTGCTGCCTTCTCTCAGTTCAATCAGATTCATTCATGCTGCTTTCCTCTGGCACAGACATGCATACACACACACACGCACACACACACACACACACACACAAATGTGCATCTGTGTGTGTGTGTGTGTGTTGAAGGGTTTAACTCACTGTCACTGTGACAGACTAGTGCCAGCAAAGGCAACAGACGGACTTTGTAGCCCTGCCATTCATGTCTGTATCCAGCTTAGCGCATGTGTGCATGTGTGTGTGCCCTGCTGCCATAAGCATCCGCTGTGTGTGACGGATCCCTCCCTCATCACTTGTACTTGTCCAAACGAAAATCCACTCCATTGACTGACAGACGGACGCCTCATTTTCCTATGACGGCCCCCACTTTGGAGAATAATTGACCAGGCCCTTAAAGGTGAAGGATG
>CM059280.1:11063394-11075894 GCA_030347295.1 Setipinna tenuifilis | reverse complement strand
TTTAAGGACACTATTACATACATTGTTAATAATAATAATAATAATAATAATAATAATAATAATAGAGCCCAAAATTCCTGGTTTTGCCCCCTATGGCGTACCAGGGATGGAAATTGGCACCAGCCACCAGCCAAATGCTGTTTAAATATGAAAGCGGCTGGTAGATGTCGGACACAAAATAATAATTTACTATTGAGTGGCTGATGAATTCTATCTTTTATTTGTCATTGGCTAGTTAAAAAAAGCGTTAATTTCCACCTCTATGGCGTACTGAAAGCTGGTGGCATTAGCATGCTGTCTTCCAGCACCTGCTGTTAGTTTTTCGAAAGGTCCACGTGTTGCGTGTCAAGTGTTGAGTGAGTCAGAGCGCCACACTCTCAAACACCACGCAACTCTTAACACTGGGTTCAGGTGCTGGGGCACGGCAAAGCAGGCAGCTGAGAAATGAGCAGCCTAACCACGTCAGGTGGAGTTTCATCAGTGTGTTCTCAGAGGAAAATATTACTTCTTGCAACAGTCTTATCTTTGTCTCTCAGAAATAAATAAGATATTATGGACTGCTGAATTGTGTATCCTAACGAGAACAAAAAAACAGTGTAAGGGTCCATTCACACCAAGAACTATAACAAAAATGATAACAATAACGATAGTGGCATTTTAATGATATTATTCTCATCACGAGCATAAGCAACTAAAACTGTATGATGTTCTGTATATTATACTGAACTTTGATTGGCTAATAGTGTTTTTATAGTTCATAAACTCATTCAGCCTGTCGTTGTTGTTGTTGCTGTTATAGTTGATATGTTAACAGCACCATTCACTAAAGTGAGAACGATTTTTAAAAAGATATAGTTAGACTTATTGTTATGGTTCTTGGTGTGAACAGTCCTTAAGACCATTTTAAAATTTCAGGTTGGACTTAGATTGGACTTATACTGGGCTTCACTGGACATTGCGTCTTAGGAGTTTAATATCAGAAGCATGAGACAAATGCCAAGTCTTACCGAATTCTGTAGGTTTCTCCTAAAACATCCTTAGGAGCAAGGGATAAAACTCAGCTTAATATAACATCTTGTTTTATCTCTGGAAGACAAAGTCAACACTTAAGATGCAAGATCTTATTCTGGGTTGTGCCAAATTTTGTACTGCATCAGATATGTGTCTATTTTAACAGTAAACCACAACAAAGTATTAGCATAGTGATGTAATGTAGAAGGAAAATGTTTTTTTTTTTTCTCCAGGTTGCACTCGTGTTTCGTTGGTATAATGTACTTGCATAGTGAAGTATTAGGGTCTGTTGGAGCTGCTGGTCGTATGAAATTGCACTAGAACGATATGGTGGTGACAAAGATCATGCTGTTTACATTTCTTCGCAAGAGTTTTGTATTTGTCATAAGAGCCATTTCCATGATGCTGTGTGCAAACATGTTTTTGATTTTGTAATAAAATTCATTTATATACTTGAAATGTGTTTGTTGTTTTGTATATCTTTTTATTGTCCTAAAATTAAAAATTAAGATGACGTTAATAGACTGCATTTCTGCAGAGAAAATACAAAGTGTGCTTCATCAAATACTAAGTGTGTGTGAGAAAGACATACAGAGAGAGTGGGGAGGGGGGGTGTATGCACAAGAGAGTGTGTGTGAAAAAGAGAAAGAGAGAGCGGACTTGTGTGTTTCTGGTATTAACAGCAGATAGGTCTACACTTGTTCTGAAATTCCAAATTAAAAAATGGCAGTTAGTAAGCAGTCCAGTAGTAGTTGTCTCTGTTTGTGTCTCTCTTTCAAGTTTATTGTTGCATCCAAATTATTTTTTATATAATGCAAGAGCAAAACTCTGTGGTCCCCACCATCCTTACAGCCTTATATATGTATAAATAAATAAACAATGAAGCAATATTAAGCAATATAAAGCAGTAAGCAATAAGACATAAAACAAGCTAATAAAACATTAAGCAATGAAATGTCAGAGAGTGTTAAGGAGTCTGATAGCCTGGTGGAACAAGGAGTTCCTGAGCCTGCTTGTCCTGGCTTGCAGAGTACCATATCCTCTACCAGAATGCAGCGGCTGGAACAGGGCATTGTGGGGATTGCTGGTGTCCTTAACGATTTTAAGTGCCATCCTCCTGCACCTCTCCTCGCAGATGTCATGTATGGGGAGGATCTCACAACCACAGACCTTTTGAGATGTCCTGACCATCCTGAAATACCATGTATTGCACTACGACTGTGCAGTGTGACAGTGCAGTGCCTGTACCAGGAGGTGATGCAGCCTGGACGTACACCCTTGATGGTGCCTCTGTAAAAGGCACAGAGGATGCTGGGACCCATGCCAAACCTCTCTCTCGCTCGCTCTCTTTCTCTCTCTCTCTCTCTCACACACACACACACACACATTCTTGCTCTTTCTGTCTATTGCTTTTTTCCTTTGATGTCTTCCCATAAGTGGGGAAATCTACAGCTTAGAGCTGGCTAGAAGTCTCTGTATCAGGGTTTAGAAAAGAGATTTTAACATAGTTTAAAGGAGAGGTCTTCCCATTGTTCTTTCACGTCTACATCTTCATCCAAAGGTTTGATGTTGCTTTGAAAGCCCTGTTTGGTATACAGCATTTCCAGAGTGATTAAAGTACATTAAGAGTGGATAATGTCACTGTGTGTCATCGATGCTCCATTCATTTCAACAGTGACAAAAACTGAAACAATGAACAAGGGCCAGCATAAACATTTGAACCTCATCATCAATTCATTTCATTGCAGATGTTTCAGAGTTCCAACGATGTATCTTTCTCGAAAGTCTTATAAAGAGGAGTAATATCCCTTAGATTATTCCAGTGTTTTCACAGTGCTTTCAGGGATACCTGCAGTGTTCCACTATACTAAATTTGGCAAGCCCACCAATTAAAATGGTATTTGTACATCTAAACGAAGAGTTAAAATATGTTTTGGTATGATTTTGTGGTCAAATGTTATTTTTAGCAATGCTATTTTTGTATGTAGTCAATAGTTACAGTTTAAAAAGGAAACACTGATCCATGCCATTTCATATTGATTTTTGTGTTTGACACACAATGTTCTACTGTATCTTTTTGCCAATGATCACAATAGCATTGCAGCTGTCCGTGTAAGTTATCATTCATCGAAGCCATAGCAGTGTTTACTTGTAAGTCAATTTGACTTCTTTTTTATATTTTCATGTTTTAAAAAAAGTCCACTTGCTTTACAACTTAGCACTTATAACTTCACTTTTAAACCTCATAGGCAATTCACTTAGGAAGAGACTGCTCATTCTGAAGCGGTGCTGTCAATGGAATAGATTTCTGCAGGAAGATCAGTTAGTTCACCTCATCTCCTAGCTCCACTGGGAACACGTGGGAGTGTTTCCATGGCCTTGTTCCACAATCCTGTAATACCAACCTGCACCACACACCCAGCCATGTAAGTCATTTCAGGTCAGCCCCTGGCCAGCCAGAGAGACTTTGCCATAAAGAGGGTGAAGGGGTAATTTGTAGTATAGTGTGGTACTATAAGTTGGGGCTCACATCCAAATTGAATGCGCACACCTTGACAGATATAGAATATTAGCATTCATTGTTGGAGTATTACAAGCCTTGAGCATTCAAAGCCCCCACAGCTTTATCTGTGTAGGTGACTCAGCCACACACACACACACACACACACACACACACACACACACACACACAATATCACAATCTTTTATTCCCTATCAGCTCATTTTAGGATGTGATCCATGTTATCATGCCTAAGCTGAAGGTGAATATTTTCTGATGAAATTAAAAGATTCTGTTTTGCTTGCTTAAGGGGGTTGAAATTCAGTAGGTGTTAGAAGAGTTTTAGCAGAACAGCTTGAAAAAATAAATAAATAAATAAAAACAGTGTTAATCATAGGTTAAGATACAGTCCTCAGAGTCTAGGATGATGAGTGGAATAACAGGGGCTTTGTCTACCTGTGTGAGAATCTTTTTTAGTGACTAAGAACACGTTTGTCTTTTTGTTCTCAACGCTGTGGGTGTGCTTGCTAACTGAGATTGGGACTGTGATAATTTTAATGGAGTAAACACAGAAGAGATTTCCTCTCTGTGGGGGTTGAGAAGAAAGGCAACGTGCAGGGAGAGAAAAAGAAGAAGAACAACAACAACAAAAAAAACCAACAAACTGGGCAGCGAGCAGGAAAAAATGCCACAATCAATCTCGTATGATATGGAAAAGGGAACCCCAAGCCATACTCAGAAAACAAGGTCAAAACTCACATTTAAGCCCTCGAGCAGTACGTTTAAAAATGAACAAACACACTAGCCACCTCAGCACAAGCAAACATGGCACTCTTTAGTCTACAAACAGGGACAAGGCAGACTCAAGCAGAGGCTGGGGAGTTTATTTATTGAGGGAAAAAAGAAAAACAACAGTTTAAATGATGCAAGTACAAAACACCAAAGGTATCGTTGTCTAGTTTAAACAAAAAAGAAAAAAAAACAATGCTGGTAACAAATATATCACAAGATCACTTGAACAAAAGTATGTATTCTTTGTCCTTTCCCCCAATATTTCTTTAAAAAGCAATATCTCTTTGATATGTACAAATGAGGTAAAACCATTACATCTCACAATATGCAATACTATATATCCATCACAAATAAAAGATTTAATGGAGAAATTACAGTGGAACCATGGTAGGGACCTGTGAGCTGAAAACAAGCTCGTCTCTGAACTGTGCTTATTTTCAACTCTCCATACAGCTTTTGTTTACCATGAAAAATCTGTGTAGCAAGGATAAACTGAAACAGAAAAACCTTCCTGAAAACTTTGTGTTGCTGCCTTTTTTAGAAAATTGGCACTTTTTGAAATCCGTAATCAGAGAGACAACTTCTCCGGTCGATTTTTTTTGAAAGTCCCATGATCCTTTGGTTTGCAGCATGACAGCAAGCAATCAGTTTAGGTTAGGCTTAGAGGGCCTGATGCCTTTCAGCACCCTCCTACCCTTTTACAACTGTGCCGTCACGCTCAGAATATTTCTACACACACACACAAAAAAAAAAGAAAAAAAGAAATGCAGGGCAAGAAACAGGGTTGAGGGGTTGCGGGAGGGAATCATGTGAAAAGGGTGAGATAATTCTGGCTCTCAGATGCATAAAAATACAAGAATGGCATTTGAGGCAGCGCAGAGGGAGGCAACATGACTCGATCTATGCTATTTCCAGTGAGCCAAATGACTCGAGGAGCCTTTTATTATGCTCCCCTCTCCCCCTTTTGCTCAGTATGGGGCTCCAATGTCTCCCTCACAAGAGTGCATTAACTGCAGGGGTCAGGATAGGAGCTCAACCTGCAGCCTCTCTCTCTCTCTCTCTCTCTCTCTCTCTCTCCTCTCGCTCTCTCTCCAGCTCTCTGTCTTCCTCTCTCTCCATATCATTCTCTCTATTCCTATATCTCTCTCTGGCTCTATCTCTCTCTCTCTGACCTTATTTCTCTCTCTCCATCTCTCTCTTTCTCTCTCTCTCTCTCTCTCTCTCTTTCGCTCACTCCCTATCTCTGTTTTTCTCTCTCTTCATATCTCTCTCCCCTTCCTCTCTGTCTGTCTCTCCCTCTGTTGCTGATCTACTGCCTGTTTTCCCCATGTTTGGGAGATGGAGAGAGCGACCATGGTGTGGGGGGGAAGGGGAGGGGGGGTAATTTCGACTTCATCACGTTCCCAGCAGAGATGGATAACACGATTGCAGGACAAAGTGCTAACTCACCCCCCCCCCACACTCCATCTTCACTAATGGGAGGAGGGCTGTATGGAGTGGAGGGGCATGAGTGGGTGCAAAAGAGTTGAAAGGGTCTCTATGACAGAGTAAGAGGTTTTGTGTTAAGGACATAATGCTCTCTTGGGGAGAGGGCTAAATGGACTGGCACCCCTCGCGCTCGGCTGAGGACTCGGTAATGGTCGCGAGCCGCCCCTCACCTCTGGGGAGGGGGGGGGTATGCCTGCTGCTGCTGCTGTTGCTGGTACTGCTACTGCTGCTACTGCTGCTGCTCGGCCATTGGATCTGCACTTGCTCATCCTGCCCCCGTGAGTCCCACGCCTCCTCCTCCTCCTCCTGCACCTTTACTCACGCGACGCCAATCGCTCAGCCAGTGACCCGCCGCCCTCACAGCCACACCGGGCTTTGCTCACAGTTGTCCCGGCGCCGTGTGACTGAGCTACCACGTGATTGCCCATCACTCTCCGGAACAGAAGGACTCCATCCGCCACAGCGGGCAGCTCAGCCTTGGGGGGGGGGGGGCAGTGGGGGGGGCAATGGGGTGGGGGGATAGGGACGGGGGGGCGAGGCTCTCAGCTGAATCGCCAGCATTTGTATTCCCAACTAGCCCGAACTGCATTTTTAGCGCTTCAGTTACGAGGGCACAATCTGTATTCCAGAGAAGCTTCGAAAATAAGAGAAAGAGAAAAAAAAAGATTCATTCTTTTTTTTCTTTGTTGAGTTGAGTTATTCCCAGTCCCCACCCAACTCCATGCCATCCAACCCAGACAGACCCCTACCCTGCCATCCTGCCACCCTAACACCCACCCTCTCCCCCCCCAACAACCCCTGCGGCCCCTCTGCAGCCATTTTTTTCTTGGGCTCTACCATGGGTGAATAAAATTATGACAAGAGGCAGCATAAACAGAAAAATCAAATCTGACGAAAGATGGCTATGAGTGATGAGCAAGACCAGCGACTTCGACAGCACAAGCGGCAAATTGATTTAGAAAACCAAGCCCCTGCAAGGCCACAGAGAAATCGTTCCATATTAAACGTCAAAGCACTTCTTGTTATATTTATTCATCTTTTTTTTTTAAACACTGACAGCATACAGACATATAGAACGGCATATTATAAAGGTCCAGGAGGTGCTTGGCAGTCCTTTAGTGTGGTCAACATAGAGAGACTCAAAGATCTCCTCCATACATCATTGTCATCCGCAAATCACTACCAGATTGGGCCTGTTGTTTCCAACCATTGCAGCTTGATACCATATATATCCGTTTCAGAATATGGCGGAAACTGCTTCCTCACCGTAAGATGTTGTTCAAAGACCACATGGGCAGCAGTCTCTCAAGCCCACAAATCAGACATGGGAAGTTTGGAAAAAGAGAGAATGATAAAAGCAATGTATGAGTCTCGTTTTTCTTTTTTTGTTCTTTGTCTGTTCTTTTTCCCACTCTCACTGTTAGTGCCATATTCCCAAAAGTGTCTGCTGTGAGTTGTCACTGGGCTTTCTTTCTTTTTTTTAATCTTTTATCATAACCAGGAGATTTCCCACGAGTCTTGCTGCCTTGAAGGATTTTTGTGAAAAGTCTCAGCCGCAACTGCTCACAGGTTGCTGGCCTCAGCCCTCTCATAGAGAGCCTTGAGCTTCTCGAAGCGAGGCCCCCACTCCCTGAGGCTGTCGGGGGCAGTGCCGCTACTGCTGTGGTCCTCCTCCAGCCCCACCGAGCTGAAGGAGCTGAGCGACCCCGCGGGCGAGCCCCCCCCCTCCGTGGAGAACACCTGCAGGGAGTCGAAGGGCGCCGTGTCCGGGTGCTGGTCGGCGTCGCGGATGATCTCGCACAGGTAGCGCGCCAGGTCCTGGCTGGAGAAGGAGAGGCTCTTGCGGACCAGCTGGGCGGCCCTGGCGCTCTGGCCCTGGGCTGGGGTGCGCACTGGGGGCACGTCCCGGCGGAGCATGGTGGTGGTGGAGGTGGAGGTGGTGGGGGGCCCCGTGGAGCAGGAGGCCGCCACGCTGCCGCTGCTGCTGGAGCGGGCGCAAGAGTCAGAGGGGTGAGACTGGAGCTGCAGGGGGGTGGCCGGCTGGCACAGGGTGGGTGGCGGCTGCTGCTGCTGTTGCTGGGGCTGCTGCTGCAGCTGCTGCTGGTGCTGCTGGTGCTGCTGGTGGAGCTGGTGCTGGGTCTGCTGGTGGAGGGAGTGCTGCTGGGCCGAGTGAGGGTGCAGCTGCACTGTCCGCGAGCGGCTGTACTGGACCGACTGGGCTGGGCTGGGCTGCAGAGACTTCTGGAGCTCGGCCATGTCATACGCATTCTGAAGAGATGAAGGTACAGAAGACATAGAGGGACAAGGAAAGAAAGAAAGAAAGAGAGAGAGAAAGGGAGAGAGAGACAGAGAGAGACAGAGAGAAGAACGGAAGAAAAAAAGTAGGTAAAGAAAATGAGTACCTGTCTTTACCATCAACAAGATGAATACCTCCTTTTTGACCAGTGACAAAATGTGCATTTCCACAACAAGCCTCTACAATGCTGGAGGCCTGTGCAATACAATTTGTGCCTGTATTTATGAATACGATTAGGGATAGAAAATAATTAGGCTCTACTGTTTTTTTCCACAGCTCTTTTCCACACTTCTCAGTGTGACATGTTGGCCTTAGATGGTTAACATTGGCGACAGCTATCTATACGTCATATACAGAAACTCAAATATGATTGCTCGCATGAGAAAATGTAGAAAATCCGTTCAGCTTGTAGTCCGTCATTCTTGTTTAGGTCGCAATGCAGTCAGGGTCGATTCCCTATAATGGGGCTAGGATTTGTGATCTCTGTAGAGCAGGATGAACAGGGCTGCTGTTGTTCAGCCATTTCAGTTCGAACCAGAGCGCACTGTACGTCTGCAGGACAACTCGGAAGAAGATGAACATGAACACAAAGACAATCAGAGGGGTGAGGAAGCGAGATTGGGCCAAAATCAATGGTGCCTGTGCAGCAACTGCTTGCCAATGCAAACAGAGAGGAAGACTGTTTGCTGTAAAGGCCTTTGTTTTCCATCAGGGGAAGTTCATGGTGAGCTAATGGATTAAAGTAGCGTCATTGTGTGATGAAAACATACTTCATATATTCATACCTTTTATATTTAATAATTATTTACTACTGTAGGCCTATGCTATGTGGAAATAACCTTCACAGTGCAATGCTATGACGCTCTGGTTATTTTACAGATAGTCCATGTATCACAGCACAGGAGAACTTCAATGCAGTTTGAGTTAGTCCATGTATTATGGGCTGACCTTGTCAGTCTCCACGACCGGCACAGTGCTGGTCTACCGAATTGAAATGAGGTCACTAATAGGCAAGTGCTGTTTTTTTCCCTAGATCAGGGGTTGTCGAAAAGGGTGCCATGAAACCCAGGGAAAAAAAAACTAGAGGTGGAGAAATGTTTGCTGCTGCCCAGGGGCGTTGCATAGCTGCACAGGTATACAGCAGCCCTGTTTATCTTGCTCTGCGGAGATTGCCAATCCTAGCCTCATTACACGTAATTGACCCAGACTGCTTTGCAACCCGAAGAAGAATGATGGACTACAAGCTGAACAGATGTTCTACATTTTCTAATGCAAACGAACACATTTCAGTTTCTTTATATGACGTACAGTATATATAGCTGATGCCAACATTAATCATACAAGGCCAGCATGTCTAACTAGATGGGAATCCTTTTAAGGGCAGTGTAACGTTTGTTATTAACAATGGGGGGTTGTGTGCATGCATGCATGTGTGTGTGTGTGTGCTTGCTGGAATGCAAATGTGTATCTGCTTATGTGACTAAATCACGTTTCCCACTGAACTAACGCTAATTTAAACGAGAGAAGAGTTAAATAAGTTACAGTCATTATCATCATTTCTTCCCCAGAGGGGGCAAATCCTGATTTAGCCTGTCATTCATACTAAAGCCATATTAGCAGCCATTGCCTTCATGTGCTGTAGCCTACTCCACCTGGGCACTGAGAGTATAATCTGGATGGAAAGGTAGAGAGTAAGAGAGGAAGAAAGCGCATCACCACTGAACCGAGTAGACGTGCTTGAACATGATGGGTTATGGTGCAGCCTTCTCCCTTTTTTTTTGTATAACAGGGCATAATCACTTCAACATTAATCCCATTGAGGCGAGACTGATTCCTCTCGTTACAGCGGTGGAGCTTTTTTGGCGTGGAGAGAAAGGAGCGTGGCTCCCTGGAGGACGGCGATAGCACCAGAGAAGAGAGGCTGCGGAGGTGTGGGTGACGCCTGTGTGGGAGCGGATGCTAATTGATTACCTGATGAGGAGAAGTGTGCGGAAAAAAAAAAAAAACCGTCACATCCCATCTCGGGACTCATCTAGAAGATCACGTCACAGGATCAGAACTGTGTTTGGCATCTGGTAATCACATTAGCACGTGTCTTATATAAGACCAGAGTGCCAGTGTCACTCACTCTGCCAAAGCTAACTCCTACTAGCTTTCAGGCTTTCAGCACAAAAAATTGTAGGCTACTGTGTTAAAAAGGTTTTAACAAGGCTAACCTACGGAGTTACACTATCATTGCCATTTTTACATCCCATGAATTGTGCTCAGAGAGCATACACAAACATCCTGAGCTGGAGGGAGTAAGAAAAGAAAAGCTAAGAGGCTTTTGGTGTTATGGGTTGCTATGGTGACCTCGCACTAAGATGCGTTGCCATAGTGACCAGGAGTCATAGGTGTGTTAGGGTAGGTGATGATGAAGAAGCAACAGGGTGCAAGCGGTTAAATTACTGTGGTCTTTGCAGTGACATTATAACTTAACTATACATGTATGGCAAGGTGGTTTAGAGCACGTGAGCTGGAAATGTCTTAGTGTTTTTAATAGATTTCAAAACCAGTCCTGGGAAAATGGAGAGAAATAAAAAATAACAGGTTACGCCATGGTATGCCTGCTTAGGCTGCTATGGTTACGCTTGGTTGCTCGGGGCATTAAACCTCACCTGGTCCTCCTCTCCTCCCCCCTCCTCATCATAGTTCAGCACATTCTCGCGGATATCCTCCCAGCCGTCATGATGCGCAGACACATGGTACACACCCTCCTTCAGCCCTTTGTAGCTCCTCCATCGGGTATACAGGAAGATTCCCAGCAACAGCACTAGGGGGCATAAGAGAACACACACACACACACACACACACACACATAAACACAATTATGCACAAACACTTCATTTAATGGTTCGTGGTTACCTGGATCCAGCAGATATGCTCTGTCAATGTTATCATCTATTCAACTTCTCGGATTGTTAAAACTTTTTCCCCGCCGCCTTTTTTCCTCATTTGCATACTCCTGTTTCGGCACAAATTCCTCAGCAACATTTGCATTTTAACTTGCTTTCTCTCCGTGTGCAAGAATGAAATGGTGACAAACTGAAAGCTCTGCAGACTGCGGGTCTCGGCGGGAAGATAAGTGTGATCTGTGCAGTCTTGTAGTAGACTGATTGCAGTCCTCACACATCCCACCCCCGCTGTGCAGAGCGAGGAGGGGTTGGGGGGTGGGGAGGGTGGGGGGGGCAAGTGGCTGCTCGGTGAGCCTGTGATGTGCTGTGTTGACAGGGCAATGTCTGTGGCCAAGATGGGGGCACTGTTCGACAGCGCAGACGTTAACTCGATAAGAGCTCGGAGCCATGTCAAGCACTGCACGCTGAATCAATCCTCGCTGGGACCTGCGTGACCTTTCTAGTATATTATCTGGCCCTTGGTACACTTCATCTCTCTCCATGTCTCCCTCTTTCATTTTCTTTCACCCTATCTTCTCCCCCCCCCCTCATCCCCTTTTCTCTCTCTCTGCCTTTTTTCCCCTCTTGTACTCTAAGCTGTGCCCTTTTTCTCAGCTAATTCTAACACACTTTTCTCCTCAAGTGATTTTTTTTTGTGTCCACACCTGTGCCTGCCATTGCCAGCCTCCTGCTGATATGTCAGTGCCGTACTAGCCTGCAGATGTTAAGACGACTGCTTAGGGAAAATCAGTCACGTATACGTGTCAACTCTGAGCAAAAATGTGAAATAGTGTATTTGTGCAATCAGCCGGAAGCTGAAAAGACCCGCAACAACAAAAAAATCTATAACACATCAAAAACCCAAATCCCCTACTGCTTGCCAGTTGCATCCCACGTACAGGAACAGAGGCTATCTGTCTTCTGTGAAGATTTGTCATGCTGTATTGGTGCCAAACGAATGCAGAGACCCAGAGCTAAAATGCGTTTTTAGCTCTGTTAGCTTATTTATGACACCAAATGAGACAATTTAGATAGCAATTGTTAAAAGGGACTTCAAAAAGGTTTAGATGTTCCAAGACGTAGCAAGGGAATAGAGTTTTTAATATCTGAGAAAGTGACACAATTGTTTTATTAATATCTATTTTTTTCCACACATCAAAGTTGGGAGTGCGGAGAGCCATGTGAGAAAAGCCCAGCTGTTTATGTGAGGAGAATGAGAAATTATAGCACATTTTTACATTTCAATCACGAGGAAAGCTCCAGGAAAAACTGCAGCTGTGAAGGATTACTATGTTTAAAGACTCTAGGACTAATATACAGTACCTCAAAACACATCATACACCAAATGATTCCATGGTTTTCCACAGGCGGGCTAAAATCCTTCAAATTTAACGATTTAGAGGCCGTCTTTCATATTTATTTGTTCTTGTTTTCCAGCTAAAAGATACTACCTCAGAGGATTTCTCGCAAGAAGCATAGC
>CM059280.1:11055894-11058394 GCA_030347295.1 Setipinna tenuifilis | reverse complement strand
TCTTTTTTCTCCATCACGTTCGACAAGGATGACTCCAGCGATTCCCCCAACCACCTCTTATCAGCACTCTCTCATCTGGCCCAATTGCCTGGAGGCACGTGCGGGGAAATGTCCGTGGGCAAAATAACAGATGAGAGGAGAAGAGGGCTGACCCATCATTGTCCATTCACAGAGATACAGAGATAGAGAGTGAAGGAGAGAGAAAGAGAGTGAGAGAGAGAGAGACATAGAGAGAGAGGGAGAGAGAGAGATACAGAGACAGAGATACTAAGAGGACAGTATCAGGGAATGCCCAGAGACCATTCGTCCTTGTCTCTCTCCTCTTTTCCTTCTCTGTTCTCTTATCCTTCTCTCTTCTCTTTCCTTCTTCTCTCTCCATGAACTCTGGTTCACTCAGAAAAGGGCCATCTCAAGTGAATGGCAGCCTTCATGTCTCTCTGTAGCACCAACACACACTAAAATCGGTATCTCGGTATCTGTATCTCTGGATTTTATATATATATATATATATATATATATATATATATATATATATATATATATACACACACATTATGAGTGTGTTTTTCGACAACACACTTCATCTCTCAGTGCACACACCAAATAAACATCCTGTTCTTCTACAAGCTCAAACATCATCAAGCATCTCGGCTTGCCCCTCCCCAACCTCAGGCCTTAACCTTAGCCCCCACCTGACAAGAGCGAGTTATGCGAGTTATCCTCGAGCGGCCAACTAATGCGCCATTAAACGGCCACAATGCCACGGAGGCCGGCCCTTATAATTAACCTCCGCCCACCGTATCTGTGGCGTGTCCCCCCTCATCCTCGTGTGTCCACGGCCCCTCTCAGCAAGGATCAACCGGAGAAGGCCGCCGTGTTTTCCCCTTACGCAACAGCAGGACCAGGTGACCTCTGGCCGTCACAGTCCTCAGCCACATGACACGGTCCTCATTGCTCGCTGTGGATGAGTGTGTGTGTGAGTGCTGAGTGTGTGTGAGTGTGATGTCTGAGTGTGTGTGTGATGTCTGAGTGTGTGTGAGTGCTGAGTGTGTGTGAGTGCGTGCAAGACCGGCTGTTGGACAGAGCAAGGTGGATAGTTCACTCGGCTGCATCCATCCAGCTCACTGGCTGCTGCTGTGAGAGCGAGTGAGCGAGACAGAAAGAGAGTGGGGGGGGGGGAGACAAAGAGATATGTATATATATTTATAGAGTGAGAGAAAGACAGAGAGAGATATGTATATATATTTATAGAGAGAGAGATAGATGGAGGAAAGAGAGAGAGAGAAATAGGTAGACACAGGGGGCATAAGTGCTGGTGTGAAAAAAAGGAGCAAAACAGAAAGGGGGCTAAGGAAGACAGAAAGGGAGAAAATGAGAAAAAAGAGAAAAAGAGAGAGGGAGAGAGGGAGAGGGAGAGATGTAAAGAGAGTTTGTTTTAGTGTGAGAAAGAAGGGGCAAAACAAGAAGAGCAAGAGAGAGGGAGAAAAAGAAAAGAAAGAGACAGAGAAAGAGAGAAGGGGAGACAGAGAAAGAGAGAAGGGGAGACAGAGAAAATGAGAAATAGAGAAAAAGAGAGAGCACTAGTGTGAGAAAGAAGAAGGAGCAAGACAGGCAGAGCAAAAGAGCGAGAGATTAAAAAAAGGAGAGAGACAGCGAGAAAGAGATCACGCTCGCTAGTGTGTGTGAGAGAAGGAGCAGGGCGTAGCATCAGCATCCAGCCATAAACCCATTAACCGCATAAAAAGAGGCCACTTCAGATGGCCAGCACCTTTTGTGTGGCGGAACATGAGGAAAAGCTCTGGCCCTTTGCTTGGCTGGCTCGCCTTCAACCACTTTTGGAACCATTCCAAACAAGCACAACAACAACAACAACAACAAAAATAAGCAGAAACGCTAGGAGAAAGGAGGCACGTGGGAACCAGGGAAAAAAAAAAAACACAACCTCTGCTACTTAAGTTTCCAAGCGGGAGACGTTGAGGCCGATTGAAATTCCACCCGGATCCTCCTCATGCATTGATCTCAATTTCTGCACGCTTTCGGTAAACAGCACATTGTCCGCCTACAAATCGTGCAATTAACACTTTAAAACACACAAACAGTGTGGCTGAGGATGATCAAGGTCAGGTCGACTTTTAAATAAGCTAAAGCATCTGAGTGGGGGGTGGGATGAATATTTAGAGTGAGTCCACAACCCCCACCCCCCCGCCCCTCCCACCCCCTCATCCCCTCCTCTCTTCATTTCCAGCCAATCACTATGGCTCCAGCATGCCCAATGAGCTAGCACGCCTGCCTTCCATCACATTCGCCAAAAGAGTGACCATTACCATAAACTATTCTGTCATTGTTTTTGCATTATAAATCTCTTCAGTCTGCCATGATGCAGTGTGTGTGTGTGCGTGCTGTCTTCTGTATTGATTTTTGTTTCCCTGGCAAAAAACTGAATCTTAAATTGGACATCAAATCCTCATCTAGACTCCAGTGGCTTCAGCTCGCCCCTCCC
>CM059280.1:11048394-11050894 GCA_030347295.1 Setipinna tenuifilis | reverse complement strand
CTGTGTGTGTGTGTGTTTGTGTGTGTGTGTGTGTGTGTGTGTGTGCATTCCTACCCTGAAAGCTCTTGTTGTGTGCTGAGGGAAAGGTGTTGCCCAGGAGCACGACGGTGGGGTCAATCACAATCTCCCTGCTGCGACCCGGGGAGCCAGTGACCTCTCGCTGACCGCCACCGCCGTCCAGACGCAGGGTCAGCTCGTTGTCATGGCGATCCAGATGCACCTCGTGCCACTCGCCATTGTCCAGGTGATAGGCAGGCAGAGTGAGATTGTAGTCCCCATCACCGAGGTTGTAGAAAACAACTAGATTGCCCTGGAAGATCTACAAAAAAAAGAGATTACAAACAGAGTGAGAAAACAGGACGTGGAGCAAAGACACAAGGCCTTAAATCATTTGTCGATTAAGTCACAATATTTTAATTTCAAACAATTATCCAAAGTGTAAGTGTTAAACAATGAGATTATTGCTGTACTTTATCAGTAATAAAGACAACGTATTATTATCTTATAACTTGTATATAACTTAATACTTATAACTAGTATATAAAGTGTAACAAATGTTCTGGCCTTCCATGTATTAGCCATACCTCATACAAATAAAAACTAATGGGCAATGTGCTTTCCAACTCATGCTTCCATAATTTAGCAATGATGCAAAGTCTTCAGCAGCATGACCTTGAGGGCCACATGTACGTACATTTGTGAACGCAACACATTTCGCACTGTCCTTAGTTCGCGACCTCTGCGCGTTGATTGCCTTGATTTTGCGTGGTATGTATCCTGCCTGAAGCACATGATGTAATTAGCCCCCCCCCCCCCCTTCCCCCCTTCTAACATTGCTAGCGCTGCTTAAAAAGGTGCAATTGAGTGGCTGTCCGTGTAGAATCATGGAGCAAAAAAGAAAGGAAAAATTCAGCGACAAAGAAGCCGAGGTCCTTGTACAAGAGGTCACCTTAAATTTAAATGTATTACAGGGGGGGGGAATTCAACCCCCACACAAAAAAACAATATTTGGACCTCCATTACCAACAAAATGAATGCTCTTATTTATTGTTGCTTTGTCATCAAATTTGTCATTGACTGTCGCAGGCCTTTAACAGTTTGTTTTTCATTAATCAAAGTTAGTGTAAAAGTGGATCCTTCAGAGCTTAAATGTAAAACCCCTTGGCAAACGTAAGGTGTGCGATAATGTAATGAGGTTCTCTTTATGTCTGGCCTCCTATAATTTACACTTAACGCCCACATTCCCACAGAAACCCTAAGTTTGCATACGCATGCTACAGAAAAGCTATATTTGCGCTTCTCTGCTTACACCGCATGGTATTTATAGTTAAACAAAGTAAGCCCTGTTTGTACATACCACGCCATATTTTTAAGGTGCTCCTTGTGTGAGAATTATGCCAGAAGTGAGAGCTAATAGCTTAGTACATCTGGCCCTGAGAGAGGAAAGTTTGATCATTTGCAACAGTCTGGTAGAACAGAACAGTCCAGTGGAGCCAATTTAATGTCTCCAAACTGTCTGAAACACCTTTATTTCAGGGAGAAAATGGAGGCCCCATAATAAAGTCACGCACATCTGCAAATGCTCTGCAGGGAGGGTAATTTGGGTCTATAAAACATACCTTTCCTGAACACAAAGTAAAAATGTTCTCTTCATCTGAGTCACTTAATCGTGTTTAAAGACAAAACAAGACAAGACAGAACATTTCCCAGCAAGACCACTTCTTTAGCGGGCCCCTAAAAGGACCTTGTGCTGCCTTTGTTCCCCGACTCCCTCTCCATCAGAAACGCTGCATTTAGCCTATTGAGAGTAGAGCCGCTTTTATCCTCTCTACTTAGAAACGGACTGTGCTAAAGAGCCACCATACAGTTACAAGGTGATACCGCTTGTAGGTTTAAACTACTTGCACGTAATATCCCGAGCAGGTTAGTAAATGCTATTGTAAAGCCTGATTGTATTATCTTGTGAGCAAAGCATTCACAGATATCCACGGCTATATTATGAGCCTGAAACGGTCCTCAAAAAACAGGTATAGCAGGCAGTTTAAAGTGTTCAAAATGGTTCCACTGATCGGATCTCTTCTGTGTAACAACTGTGAATGATCCACAAATCCATAACCCCCCCTCCCTCTCATACTACAGCTATATGCATAATCTTTATCAACATTTGACAAATGCTTATGATTTTAATTTCAAGAGGTTTTTAATTAAAAAATGCTCAACAGCTCTCCACAGGAGTCTGTACATGACTTTGTCCTCACACACCTACACACGCTTAAAAACCACGATCGCTGAAAGCCTCGTTCTCGAGGCAAGCGCAGAGCTCAAACAGGGGCGGTTGTATTTTCCACCTCTCCACGAGGAGACAAAGAACAAGAAGAAGGGGTAGAGAGAGAGAGAGAGAGAAAGAGAGAAAGACAGAGAAACACAGTGAAAATGTGGAGAATGCGAATAAGAGTTAGTAAAGCCACAGAGAGCACCACTACCGAGATAAAGATGACGA
>CM059280.1:11040950-11048294 GCA_030347295.1 Setipinna tenuifilis | reverse complement strand
CAGATATGCGTCGCGTGCAGAGTGAAGCCGAATATCGAAGATGTTAACATTAACATTATGGTAATAAATTACAAAATACAGTTCCGTAGCATCTGGTTAAACACTCGAAATAAACAGTTTGTTAAAATACGTGAAAAAGTGTGTCCTCAGGTTAAATGAGCAGTGTATTATGTACCAGCCGCCACTGTGTAAAATGTAATGTAAACTATAACTATAATGTTTTATTGAATGTTTGCCGCTTGCCCGCAGGTAGGCCTAGCCCTAAGTGGGGTCACAAAGGGAAATAAGCTTTGGGTCCCGCATGGGCTACCCCTACGGGGTAGATGTGGGCTAAGTATGGGCAAGCCCACAGTGGGCTTGCCCGCAGGTGGCCCTAAGTGGGTCACAAGGGAAAATAAGCTTTGGGTCCCGCATGGGCTACCCCTACGGGGTAGATGTGGGCTAAGTATGGGCAAGCCCACAGTGGGCTTGCCCGCAGGAAGCCCTAAGTGGGGTCACAAGGAAAAAATAAGCTTTGGGTCCCGCATGGGCTACCCCTACGGGGTAGATGTGGGCTAAGTATGGCAAGCCCACAGTGGGCTTGCCCGCAGGTAGCCCTAAGTGGGGCCCCAAAGGGAAAAACAACTGTGGGTCCCACATGGGCTACCCCTACGGGGTAGATGTGGGCTAAGTATGGGCAAGCCCACAGTGGGCTTGCCCGCAGGTAGCCCTAAGTGGGGCCCCAAAGGGAAAAACAACTGTGGGTCCCACATGGGCTACCCCATTAGGGACCCATTAGGGATTACTGTGGGTTTGCCCTGCCCGCACTCCCCACAGTAAACCCACACTTGCCCACTGTGGGCCCACATGGGCATGTTTGCTGGGTAGCCAATGGTTAGCGATTAGCATTAGGCTACTGCTAAATAGAAACATCTCTGATATTTGTTGTCTGCTGTGACTAATTAGCCAGAACGAAATTAAACTTTCTCAACCGCAATTAAAATGCATTATATTATTCCTTACCACTTGTGTCATTGGCCCTTTCGTGCGTACAGACGAAGATTGTAGATAGGGCTGCAGGTGCCTTCTTTGAAGGCGCAGGCATGTTTCTCTGAAAGTTGGCCAGATACACCTGGCCTGTGAGGTTCATACTGTATGTCTGCCTCGATTGAACAAAAAATGACTTCATGGTTCGTAGAGCAAGTTAACATTAGTATTTAAAATTACAAGCATTACTCATTACTTAATATTGCAGCAACAACATTGCAGATTAGCTCATATTGGCATAGCGGTCCGTGTACTTTTTCGTTCATTCATTATTCTATTCTGAAATGACAGACGAAAATTTAAAAAGGGCGCACCCTGGTGTTTCATTTAAAACAGCACAAGCAGAAATGACTGTATTGTGTTTTCAAAATGTATAGCCATTATCAAACAGTAGTGATAGAAAAGCCGGCTATTTTCTGATCATTTTAAATTTGTAATATTTATCTGTTCTTGTATTGAATTTCATTTGGCTGATTCTATACCCGGAAGTAAATTTCACCGCTTGCACCAGACCTGCCAAACCATTCAATGGAGAATACATATGGGTCACTCAATGGTATGGAGTAAATAACCCACAACTTTACAATCTGGATTTGACTGGTTCAATTAACTTTTATTTGAAGGTTGTGAGCGTTACAAAACCTCCTTACACTCATAACAGAGCAGCCACGTCCTGCGCCAATATCTTTTAGATGCTGTGAAATGTCCTTCGCAACATCTCGCAAATTATGTCCGAATATGCCTCCAAAGACGCCATGGATGAAAATACCAAACCATATGCGCCTACCCGCCCACGAGCTAGGCTATACTTCCAGGTCACCCAAAACCCATGTCCAAAATACAGAAACGCAATTAAGAACGGGATTTATTTTTATTTTATTTTAATTTTTTGAAGATTCAATTATTAATTTTCAATAAGAAAGAGAATAACAAAATATAGCGCCCGGCTCGATTTAAGAAGTCATACACGATCGTAAGAATTCATATACAACTCCTTTTTCATTTTCCATGTGACTTCCAAAATAGAAGTATGAACGAACGAAAAAGTACACGGACCCATAGCAAACCTCTAGCTGCACTATACGAACTGACATCAAAACAAAAGATGGCGCCAGTGCCGTGGTGACGTCAGTTTCCAAGTTTCATTCAATATATTCAAGCGTTCATTCAATATATTCAAGCATTCATTCAATATATTCAAGTTTCATTCCATATATTCAAACATTCATTCCATATATTCAAGTTTCATTCAATATATTCAGGTTTCATTCCATATATTCAAACATTCATTCCATATATTCAAGTTTCATTCAATATATTCAAGAGTTCATTCAATATATTCAAGAATCCATTCAATATATTCAAGTTTCATTCCATATATTCAAACATTCATTCCATATATTCAGGCTTCATTCAATATATTCAAGTTTCATTCATATATTCAAACATTCATTCCATATATTCAGGCTTCATTCAATATATTCAAGTTTCATTCCATATATTCAAGTTTCATTCAATATATTCAGGTTTCATTCCATATATTCAAACATTCATTCCATATATTCAAGTTTCATTCAATATATTCAAGAGTTCATTCAATATATTCAAGAATCCATTCAATATATTCAAGTTTCATTCCATATATTCAAACATTCATTCCATATTCAGGCTTCATTCAATATATTCAAGTTTCATTCCATATATCAAATTCATTCCATATATTCAGGCTTCATTCAATATATTCAAGTTTCATTCAATATATTCAGGTTTCATTCCATATACTCAGGCTTCATTCAATATATTCAAGTTTCATTCCATATATTCAAACATTATTCATTCCATATATTCAAACATTCATTCAATATATTCTTTAATTTCCTAAACGGCATGCCATAATATGTATATATATATATATATATATATAATATATATATATATATATATATATATATATATATATATATATATATTATATTAAATTATATATATTCAATAGCAATCCCCTCAATGCCATTATGTTTCAGTGCCATTCCCCTTATATTATGGTCCTCCACACACAGGCCATAACACAGACAGACAGGTACAGTAGACAGAGCACACACACACACACACACAGCACACACCGCACACACACACAGAGCACACACACACACAGCACACAGAGCACACACACAGCACACACACAGAGCACACACAGAGCACACATTGTGATGGGGAGTGGGCACCATGCCCTGCATGACCTCCTGTCTCAAGTGTGTGTGTAGGTGTACTTCACATAAGGCTCGTGACCTTCTGTAGGAAGTTGTGTGTGTGTGTGTGTGTGTGTGTGTGTTGTGTGTGTGTGTGTGTGTGTGTGTGTGTGTGTGTGTGTGTGCGTGTGAGAGAGAAAGTGGGAGAAACAGAGAGAGCGAGAGAGAGAGAGAGAGAGAAAAAGACAGACAGAGAGAAAGAGGAGAGAGGGAGAGAGAATTGAATTTTAAAACACCTTTATTACAGTTTGTGAAAGGGATACAAAAGCACAGTTGTGCTATTTGTTACAAAAAAACTGCAAATAAATAAATAAATAAATAAAATCACATCTTAGCCAGGTGATAAGAAATGTGCAAAGAGCAATTCATCGTCTTTCACAGAACACAGAGCGCCATTATAACACCACATTTGCTGAAAAGTGTCCAGGTTTTTCATCAACTTATAAAAGCGGAAATCTATTAAAATACGTGATCTCACTAGAACAGAGAACAATAAAACAATATCTTCAGTTGTGTCATTTTCAATTCTATTTCTTCTACTGACATATATTGCCATTTTGGCTTGCCCCAACAGAAAGTTTAGTAATTGACATTTGGTACGTCGTCTCTGCACATATTTTGTACCACAAATAAAAGATACAAATGAAAATTGCTCATTGAGCAAGATAAACAGCAGCCTTAAAACAGTAAATAAGGGTCTTAGCCTCGCACAGTGCATAAAAGCATGAAAAATGGTTTCCCTCAAGGAACAAAAAGGGCACTCTTGGCTTACCTCAGGGTTTAAAACGGAAACAAAAGCGTTCACTGCAACAACACCATGAAGAATTCTCCATTGTAAATCGCCACATTTTTTGGTTAAAGGTGACTTGTGCAACACTCTCCATTCGGGTTTAGCATTTTCTTTTAAATTTAAAACACTGCGCCAAGGTGTATCCAGTCTCTTGTCCAGGGATTTTCGGTTAAAAGACTTTACACATATTTTATATAAAGTTTTACCACTGGAGGGGGATCCAAGAAAGACACTGTGTCACATTCTAGGAGGATCCCAGAACAACCCATTAAGTTGGGAGCCAGGGACAAATTGGGAAAGGGATCATTACAGTCGGGGCTACATGAACCTTTACTAAAACCCGCCAGCATTTCCAACTCTGCTTGTGTAAGTTTGGCCCTCCATGCCACAAGAAGCTGGGAGACAATGCGGGAGGATCGAGTACCCAGGTGGTCAGCCAGTTCCCTAAAGTTCTTAAAATCAGGACCAGCAATTCTTAACAGGTCTCCAATAGTTGTGACACTAGACTTAAGAAGGTTCAATTTAAGGCAGGGAAGGGGCTTTTCTAGGGCCAAGTCGAAAAGAGAACCACATATTAGGGGTTCTTTTAAAAACCAGAACAAGGAATTTGTACTCTGTCCTCTCTGTACAATAAAAAGGGACCACACTTTAAACAAATTACGATAAAAGACAGGAAGTCTACTAAAATTTACACTGTTAGGGTTCATCAAAAACAAGGTCTTGTCCATTCCCATCTGCTCAACAGTCTGCAGAATGGAACAGGCAACAGACTTCCATCCTGAGTCCACCGGCCCTGAGAGGAGACGTTGCACAAACTGCAGCCGGAAAGCAGCAGTCCTGCTCTGAAGGTGGACGAGGCCGTGGCCGCCTTCCTCCTTAGGCAAGAACAGGAAACTTTGTGGAACCCAGTGTAGATTGTCCCAGAAAAAGTTCACCAGGATGGATTGGATTTTAGACAGTAACTGGGCAGGGGGATCTACGCACGCCAGCCGATGCCACAGAGAGGATGCGGCCAGATTGTTGATGATAAGGACACGCCCCCTGTAAGACAACTTGTTAAATAAAAATTTCCATTTTTCAAGACGCCCTTTTACTTTTTCAATTGCACCTTCAAAGTTTTTCTGTAACCAGGTTTCATCCCCTAGGAAGACTCCAAGGTGTTTAAAACCCTTACGGGTCCAAGCTAACCCATCAGGCAGGCTTGGCTCTCCTCCTGGCCACTCCCCAAACAATACAGCCACACTCTTTAACCAGTTGACTTTTGATGAAGAAAGTGCCCTAAAATCACTGAATAATTTTAGCATTGTTTGAATATCCCTTTGATCTTTTACGAGCACTGTAATGTCATCAGCATATGCTGAAACCTGGAAATCCTTTTTATTGGGTGGAATGGTTAACCCTTTTAGCTCTTGCCTTAGCTTGATCAGGAGCGGTTCTATTGCTAGGGCATAGAGCATTCCTGACAAAGCACAGCCCTGCCTTACACCCCTGTGAATTTTAAAGGAGTGCACAAGTCACCATTAACTTTAAGAATACTTTCAACGTCACTGTACAGAACTCTTATCATATTAATAAAAAATGAATTAAAACCAAAAGCTGAGAGGACACTCCACAAATACCTATGCTCAACCCTGTCGAAAGCCTTTTCCTGGTCTATGGAAATCAGACCAAAATCCAGATTAAAAGTCTTACTAATATCAAAAATGTCCCTAATAAAAGAGATATTATTGTAAATTAGCCTACCAGGTATACAATAGGTCTGGTCAGGGTGGATCACCTGTTCCAAAACGCTGCTAAGTCTATTGGCCAGCACTTTAGAGAGCAGTTTGTAATCTGAGCACAGAATTGAGACCGGCCTCCAAGATGCTATTTCATTGAGGTCCCCTTTTTTTGGCAGTAGGGTTAGCACAGCTCTACGGCAACTCAGAGGCAACCGCCCCTTAGCTAGACTGTCACAAAGTACAGCTAGAAGGTCCTTACCCATCTCAGGCCAAAAGGACTTATAGAAGTCAATAGGTAGACCGTCGACCCCTGGTGCTTTTCCACACTCCATGCCTTGGAGGGCATTTTCCAGTTCCTCCATTGTCAAAACCTTGCCAAGGTTGGCATTGGATTCTGTGGACACCTGGGGCAAGGCATCAAGGAAAGCAGTATCTTCAACCTGGCCCTGTGGAGTTTCACTTTTATAAAGATCCTTATAAAAGTCAACTGCTCTTTTGCGAATGCTGGCATGGTCAGTTAAAAGACTTCCATTCTGTGACCGTAAAGCGTGAATAAATCTCATTTGCCCATTCTTTTTTTCTAAATTGAAAAAAAATTTTGATGGTGCATCCATCAGCTCTGCGCTTTGAAAGCGTGACCTGACCAGAGCTCCCTGTGCTGATGTGTCTAAAGTTCAGCCAATAGGTTCTTTTTCATTTTTAGCTTCTCAGCCAAATTTGGGAGGCCAGTGTTTTGGGCCAACAGCTGTAGGTCAATGATTTCCTTTTCTAAATTTTTAATGACACGAGCTGTGTCTCTAGTCACGTTGAAAGTATACTCTTGACAGAGTTGCTTGATTTGGACCTTTCCAAAATCCCACCATTGTTGTAGGGTCTGGAATGAAGTTATTGTATTTCTAAAAGAATTCCAAAAATGCCTGAACACATCCTTAAAATTAGAGTCAGACAATAAATTAACATTAAAATGCCAATAAGCGCTTTTGGGCTTTACAGAGTTAAAAGATAAACAGCAAATAACTAAACTGTGGTCTGAAAAACCCACTGGAAATATTGAGCAGTTTCTAAAGGAGCTGAGTTGGTGTTTAAAACCATAAAACCTGTCCAACCTTGCTAAAGACAACCTATTGTTGTAAGAGTGTACCCACGTGTATTGCTTTTGACAACCATGAAAATTCCTCCAAATATCAACAATATCTGTGGCAATCGTCAGTTCAATGAGCCTTTTCGGGAGGGCATGTGGGGCTCCATATGGTTCCTGTCTAGCGCATTTACAGTGCAGTTAAAATCTCCTCCCAAAAGCAAAAACTCATTGGGATCACAATTTTGTAGAACACTGAGTAAAGAATTTAAAAACAGCATTCTATCAATGGCCACAGTCGGAGCATAAATACAAATAAAAACAAAGGTAGTATTCTCAAAAAGAGCTTTGACTTTTAAGAGTCTTCCTTTTACAACCTCTTCCACTTGGTAGGAAATTGGGGTAAAAGAGCTAGAAAATAAAATGGCAACCCCACCACTATTAGGCAAGTGGTGACTCAGCAAAGAAAGACCATCAAAT
>CM059280.1:11003450-11035950 GCA_030347295.1 Setipinna tenuifilis | reverse complement strand
AATCAACATACTGAATTACAATAACTAACATAAAACATACATTGACTGAAGGTACACCTTAACTGAAATAATCTTACATAAAGATGTAGCTGAACAGTAACAAAATCACCAGAGTATAATAATTATCTTCTTAGCATTACCTCAAATACTGGAACATAGCTTAACTAGCATGACTAGCAGATTTCCTATGCAAACCAATCCAATGCTAGTTTTCCGCTTAGCATTGCTAATCGGAAATAGCTAACTACTCTAATAATAGTAACATTAACAATGCAACCTAGACACCCAAACTCTGATAATTACTTACTATCTTGTACACATAACACTTACTTGGTCAGAAAGCACGCACACAACTCCTCATATGTCATAATCTTAATACTGTAACCTAGCTGACCAGGTGCTCTGTGCTGCCTGTCAAGCTGAACTGAAAACTGAATGGTTGAAACTGAACGGTAAACTGCACGCTAGGGGGCGTGGCTAAGCAGCAGTCTCAGAGTCTTTCTTACAGCCGCCCCCGAATTGCTGAGACAATTCGCTCACGTGATTATGCCTTAACAAAGCAGTAGTAAATATCCTGAAACATCTTTGAGAGGCAGTTGCATAAGCCTCTACCATACTAATGTCATGTCACAGTTACCACACACAAACCATTAACATATACACTTAAGTAATGATGACAAATAATTAACAAATGATTAAGAAAGGGTTAACCAAGATTAGCACCCTACTGGGAGTAGGTGTTCCCTACCCACAAACTAGTAACAAATGCTTGATGAGAGAAAAAGCATTATAGATATAAAAAAAATGATTAAGAAAGGGTTTAGTAAGGTTTCAAACAGTGCTTGTTAATGATTAAGTGATGCAAAATGAAAAATAAGTAATGGTTTGACACATGAATAAAATAGGGTTAACTAAGGCTTTAATACTGCTTATTGGAGACACACGTTATTAACTAACACTAATTACTAATGATTAAGTTATGTTACATAAGAAAGAGTTAATGGGTTAACACATCAGTAAGAAAGGGTTTTCTAAGGTTTTACCAAGGCTTTGTTACTGTTTTGCAAAACGTGTGCTAACCATAAACAAACCATTAACAAACAGTATATGTTAATGGTCAAGTAATGGGAAATAATAAAGAGATAATGGTTAACAAATGCTTTACAAAGGGTTACCTAAGGTTTGAGTAATGCTTAACAAATGCATAACTAATGCTTAACAAGGAGTCAGTATTATAAGTGTTACCAATCTTTATATAGCACAGAATTTCTAACGCCTCTCACTCAAACATCACAACTCCACATCAAATCAGCAAAACCATACACAAATTCTTAGCCTTGACACAGTTTTCAGTTTAGCCAATTTACCTTACACAAATCTCTACCTAGCACACAGAAATCTAACAAGAAGTAACTTGATTTCCTATTTCTAACACAACCAATGAAAATGCCACACTTATTTATCACTGCTTTAGACTCTGTCCTTACATGAATGCACATGTGTGTCCTAGTGGGTTTGTCCACATGTGTGTGTGTGTGTCCAAGTGTTTGTGACTATGAATGTGTGTAGAATTTTAAGAAATGCACATAGAGCTTTCAAAATGTGTGTAAGCAGTTAAAAAAAAAAAAAAAAACAGTAATGTCAACACCAAATCAGCCATCCTTTCTCTAAACAACGAGTACACCGATTGGATAAGATTGATTAAAAAAAGAAAATAGTTGTTATGTCACTCACACATAAAAAAATATTCTGCAGAAGTGTTCAACCACCCCGCCCCACCTTCAGGAACACCCACACACACACACACACACAGACACACACACAAACACACACACACACACAGACACAGACACACACAAACACACACACAGACACATACACACACACACACACACACACACACACACCCAGACATACGCACACACACACAAACACACACACACACACACACACACACACACACACACACACAAACACACACACACACACAACACACACACACACAGACATACGCACACACACACACACACACCACACACACACACGCACACACACACATACACATACATACGCACACACACACACACACACACACACACACACACACACCAGGGATGGAAATTAACCACCCGCCACCCGCCAATTGCGGGTAAATATGAGTGTTGGCGGGTGAATTTTGCCATTTTACCTGCCACTGTGGCGGGTGTGCAAATGCATTCAGCCAAGTTCGATATAGTCTATGAATGCACTCCCTCACGCATGTTGTAGCGGAAGCTATCAGTTAGTAGATAGCACAGGTGCATATAAGTTTACTATTTATTGATAAGCAAGACTCTTGGCATCCAGCACAGGCGCGCGTGGTTATTTCAAATATGATCTAGGCAACTTTCTGTTTTGAGGTAGGCTAATGAAAGCTCAGTCATGATGATTATAGCCTAACTGTCCAAACAGGAATACATCAGTATATTGCCTTCTCACGTTGATGATAACGCCATATGCGCACAAGTTCATTCCAAAAACTAACATGTGATGTTAACGTAACCTATTAATAGCGCCAACAAAACCGATTTCAGAAGAGGACGGGTCCATTCCCAAAGCAAAGCAAACAACTTACGTACGTCACTGAACCCAAACAAAAAAATGCACCCTGCAAGACACATCTCTTGCATAGTCTAATAAAGAGTCTTCTCAAGTTCTTTTGGAATATTTATTAATTCCATAGAAAATATAATCAAATGTATCCACATCTGCACTAGCCCTTTGATTTCCTAGCATCTTGCATAGAAACGAAGTTAGAACATGACTTTCTTTCACGTTAGGATTATAAGGAGAAATTTAAAGTGACAGGCGCCTAATTAGACCTTAGCCTACAAACATCAAATACAACATAATTGCATTATTTTTAAGTGATATCCTAAATAACAGACACATATGTTAACAATTTAAAAAATAAACTATGTAAAGCATGGATTTTCTTTCTGCTGTCCTTTCACTTAGAAAGATAACATTAAGCTATCTAACAACCTGTTAAAATGCACCAGAATGCAGGAAATTACCTTTAATTTAGACTTCGACTGCCCACAAAAACACTATTACTATCAGCACTACTACCATGTACACTATCATGCTGGAGCATGATGTGCACATGAGTGCCCCCTTATATATGTCTGCCTAGAACCGGCCCTGGGTGTTATACTGGCATTAAAATGTGCGGAAGGGTTGAATATATAAAGTGGCTGGTAAAAATGTTGAGTGGCTGGTAGATTTTAGAATCTACCTGCCACAGTGGCAGGTGAACAAAAAAGTTAATTTCCATCCCTGACACACACCACACACACACACACGCAACGCAGAGTCGGCTGCCATATATTTGGTGGCTCCTGTTGTTAGAATTTGTGAGCAAATCTCTTTATCAGCTTATATGAGCCATGGCCTCCCCACTCCTATCTCCATCACTGGGCAATTTTGTCATTTTAATAAACTTCGAATCATAAAAATCCCTCAGCCAGAGCCTATTTTCAAACCTCATACCACTTTTTCCCCCCCCCAAGTATGGCCAGAAATAAAGCATTCCAGCCATCCAGTAAAACAAAAGAAGAAAAAAGCTGAAAGACCATGAAGGAAAAAAAAAAGAGATGGGAGGGGGGAAAAAATGAGCAGCCTTTACCATAATGATAATAAAGGACTTTCATAGCGCTTAGGCTACTCTCAGGGCTGCAGCACATCAAGCTGACAGGCCCCCATAAAGAAGGCCTGACTCAAGACCCCCCCTGCCCCCTGCCCCCCCCACCCCAGTTCTGGCATCGTAAACGTTGGCAGGGAGGGTTTACCGTGAGGCCACTTTGCCAGCACGTGCTCTCTCTCTCTCTCTCTCTCTCTCTCTCTCTCTCTCTCTCTCTCTCTCTCTCTCTCTGCCCCCCTCTCTCTCCCTCCCTCTCTCTCTCTCTCTCTCTGTCTCTCTCTCTCTCTCTCTCTCTCTCTGTCTCTCTCTCTCTCTCTCTCTCTGCCCCCCCCCCCTCTCTCCCTCTCTCTCTCTCTCTCTCTCTAGGGCTGGGTGATATGGACCGAAACAGATATCCCAATATTTCTGGGCCAACTGGTGATATACAATATGTGTCGATATACAATATTTATCTACCTTAGCAATGGGATTCTGTTTTCTGATTGACTGATGAGGTGGCAATTAGCTACCTCTGAAGTAGATCTCAAAACTCTGAATCACTGTTCCACATCAATGAGCTTATGAATGGTAGCCATGACAACTCTCGTAGCCAAATTAACGGTTAAATGACTAGTCCATGCTCTACTTTCTCTTAACGGATGCTATAAAGTAGCAAATCAACCATTTATGTTGGTAGGTTATGCATATAAAATTGGATCATAAATATAAACGGGAGATAAAAGAAATAAAAAGGGATAATGACTTGGCAGAGGCAACTCCACTTCACTCGCGGAGTTCTTCGCCTCCATCTCCCTATTACTTCTATGAAACTGGTCACCTTGTCGGCCATTATTCCTTACTTATCGACAGAGTGAGAAGACGTGTGATAAAGTGTTATAGCAGCATGAAAATATATAGTCTTAACAACATCTCCTTCAAAAACATATCGATATTGCAACAATATCAATATATTGCCCAGACCTCTCTCTTCCACTTGCAGTGGGAGTTTTTTGTCCTGAGTCATTTTCCGAGAGCTGAAGCTGAAAGCGAATAAAAATATGTCCCAATTATTTGGACACCTGTCCAAATACGTCTGAGGAACACAGAGGACTGCCGAGTAATCTCTATGCTGCCAAATGGAATGCATGAAACTCAGTTGTGTTTTTCAGCAGATGTGACACACACACACACACACACACACATCTCACCATACAAACCCCAGATCCCAGAAAACAGACTGAACACACTTCCAAGTCTTCAAGTAGTAAGCATTTTCAGTGTTCCACAGAGCTGGCCATGACTCAAACCAGCCTCAAGGTGCAAATAAAAAGGGGTGAAAGGTCAAAGATGGCGGCATGGTGGTGCATACCTGCCAGTCGCAACGAGCCGGAGTTGTGGATGGCCTCGTCGCGTAGCTCCCTGACGTGGACGGTGACGGTGGAGATGGCGTCGGGCCACAGCCCATCCGACACACGCACCAGGAAGCTGTAGGAGCCAGTGGGCGTGTTCTCCTTGATGATGAGGAAGCCCGTCCGCTTGTTGAGCAGGAAGTAGCTACAAGGGAGAGGGGGGAGGAGGGGGGGGTCAGTGACAGAGAACAGAGTTAGGCTGAGTTAGGCTGAATCTGGAATGTTCAATCATTCACTATGTAGGGGACAAAGTGTAGTGCAGAACAATGGGGGGGGGGGTCAGTGACAGAGAAGAGAGTTAGGCTGAGTTAGGCTGAATCTGAAATGTTCACTAATTCACTATGTAGGGGACAAAGTGTAGTGCAGAACAATGTAACTCACATCCCATGTAGTGAACTACATAGTGAACAAGTGAACACATAGGGACACGACTTTAGAGTGACATGGCAGTGACAGAGAAGAGAGTTAGGCTGAGTAAGGGTGAATCTGAAATTTTCACTCATTCACTATGTTTGGGACAAAATGTAGTGCAGAACAATGTAACTTACACCCTACATAGTGAACAAGTAAACATTTCGGACACGGCCTTACAGTGACATGGCTCCAGAGAGAAAGAGGGAGTTCATGATTGGCCAGAGGGACACAGAGTAACAGTTGGGTAACATGTTATTTTACTGTCTTGGTGTTACAGTGTATCTACCTAATTAGGTACATTTGTGCAACCAGTGTAACCTAACAATATGTAATATCATGTACTAGTGTTGTACTTACATAGCGTATATTTTTAAACTGTAACCAACTGTAGCTAATTAAGTAGACACACTGTTAACACCAACATCATAACATAAAGTGTTATCCAGTGGGATGTCAACATCTGTGCGTGTGTCAGTATATGTCTATTTACAGAGGTGGAGATACTGACTTCGACAAACTAAATGTTCTTCTGCCTGTTCTTTCAACACAGGTTATTTCACTAATTAGCTGAGCTACCTGTCTACCATTGTGTGCTTGATAAGATCAGCGAGTTCACAATATGGTTGGATTAAATATGTGGCAGGGTTTTTAACTTGTTGAACTTTTTGCCAGGATTTCCACCTCTGCCTATTTGTGTGTGTGTGTGTGTGTGTGTGTGTGTGTGTGTGTGTGTGTGTGTGTGTGTGTTGTATGTGTGTTTGTGGTAGCATGTGAGTGTGTGCTGGTACACATGTGACCTATGAGTGTATATTTGAAAATTAGAAATTAATTGTTCTTTGTGTTTTTCCAACCCTGTATGTGAAGAGTCATGCCAATAATACCACTTGTCTTTTGAGAGGGAGAGAGAGAGAGAGAGAGATGGAATTGTGAAACCAATTGTGCATTATAGAGTGAGAAGGGGAAAAAAGAGAAAATGAGAAACAGAGTGAGACAGAGAGAGGGTTTAAAAGTTACAAAAGTGCTGTTGATTCTTGTGGTAAGTATAGAGTAAGTTAGTGGACTTCTAAATCAGGGACTTTTGCAGATTTGTTAGAGCAGCGGTCCAGGCTGAAATGAGAGAAGCTTGTTTAAGTGCACGCAGACTCGTGAAAGCGGAGATGGATGGAGCGAGGGAGAGAGCAGTGATCTGAGCTTAAGCGAGGAAGAGACAGGTCATAAAAGGGACATAAAAAGGAGGGACAGACATCAAGACTGATCTATCACAGAAAAACAGACAGTGCCACATCTCATCTATGTCAAGTAGACAAAAATCAAAAGCGCCCTGACTCAAAAACAATCTCCCCTGATGATACCTTTAGTCTTAACTTAAGCAGGCATCTCTATGGGTGTACATACAAATGCGTACCCACATGCAGACAGAAAGCACACACACACACACACACACACACACACACACACACACACACACACTGACAGACAGACAGAAAGACAGACAGACACACACACACACACAGACACACACACACACAGACTTACAGTGACTGACAAATGCACACACACACATACAGTGACAGACAAACACACACACACACACACACACACACACACACACACACACACACACACACACACACACACACACACACACATATATATAAATACGCAGAGAGGCCTAGCAGGAGAGCAGCAGAAGTAATTAAATATTAAATCCATATAGATTGAACAACTCTTTACTCATGCATAGTACTTGGAGAGAGAGAGAGAGAGAGAGAGAGAGGGAGAGAAAGAGGAAGAGAAAGAGAGTAAGCGAGAGAGGGGCTGAGAGATGGAGAGAGAGTGGGAGAGAGAGAGGAGGAGAAAGAGAGTAAGTGAGAGAGGGGCTGAGAGGAGGACAGAGAGAGAGAGATGGAGAGAGAGAGATGGAGAGGGAGAGAGAACGAGGGAGAGAGAGTGAGAGAAAAAGAGAGGGAGAGAGATGAATAAATCAATCTGGATCTCTTTCGAGTGTAGATTTTTTGGATCTGAGGCCGCCAGAGGTTTTTTTTCTGTGTGTGTGTGTGTGTGTGTGTGTGTTACGTGACATGAGCAGTATGTTTGGGGAGGGAGGGAGTGAAGAGGAAGTGTGTGTGTGTGTGTGTGTGTGGGGGGGGGGGGGGGGTATCTTGGTTAGGAGTAGCGGTGGTGAATTTTAGAGATGTCTCAGGGCATAGCATGCCTCAAAAACACCCTGTCAAACTCCCCCTGCTTCATGCCTTCATCCACAGCTACAAGAGCATGCGTTGGGAGGGGGGTGGGGGGGGGGGGTAGGGGATGGCGGTGAGTGTGTAGAAAGAGAGAGATGTAAAGACAAAGATGGAGGATGGAGAAAGAGACGGATAAAGGAAGGAGGAAGAAGAAAAAGAAGAAGAAAGGAAGGAAAGATGTCAGTCTTTAGGAGCAAACTAATGCAGCCATGGATCAGGGGAAGCAGATGGGAGGACAGAGGCAGATGAGAGGGGTAAACTGGCAGGAAGATGAAGAGAGAGTGCGGATGAAAGTGTAAAAGATGTGATGAGAGACAGCCGCAGAGAGAGAGAGAGAGAGGGAGAGATGAAGAAGAAGGAGGGGTAGGAACAGAAAGTGAAAGACTGAAGAGAGACAGCTTACTTTGGGATGTGTCCCTCAAAGGCGTATGTCTTGTTGTCCCAGTCATCGGGATCTGGGGAGTAGACCTTCCCTAAGACGGTGGTTGGCATACGCCCTGTAAGAGAAAGGAGGGGCGAAAAAAAGATGACTCAGCAAGCTCTACTTTTCCTGTAGGGGAGTGGTTGCATGGAGTATGGAAGAGTGTGTGTGTGTGTGTGTGTGTGTGGTGTGTGAGTAACTATGTCTAAATGAAGTTGTTTATGCATATTTTTACACAAATAGATCGTCACTGTTCTCTGTGGTCCATATGTTTAGTGTCAGAATATTGCTGCATGCATTTGTTTTTGCCCAAGATACATTTCCCTTCTAGGGACAGAGACAAGTATCTCATTCTATCTTATCTTACTTTATCTCATCATATCTCGTCTGATCTGCAGGCCTTTTGCAAAGTGGCACACATACTGTACATTAGACAAGGTCTTGAGAATGCCTTTAAGGGGGGAACTTGCACTGCAGTGTCTGACGCAAGGCGAGAAAGTATGTGTTAGACATCACACTGTGTTAATGCTTGTAATTTGCCCTCCTTGATTGCAGTATAATGGCCATTCCCTAAACACCATGCTGGGACATTAGGTACTGATCCTGCTCCATTGAAATTAGCTAACTGCCTCACTAAAAACTTTCAAACAGGGACTCGCACCTTTAATAGAAACCCATTTTTGCTGCTTTTTTTTTGGGGTCTTTTATCACCTATTACTTCGTACATATGACTTATTAATACCACATACAAAAGAATACAAAAAGACCAATAATAAAATCTTTTTCCTCTTCACAGACCTTCCTACCCAAATGCATTAACAATGACATGAGTACGATGAGATGTAAAACAAAAAAGTCTGTAGGGCTTTACTTAAGAATTTATTCTGTCACTGAAAATCTTCACACGCCTCCCTCTCACAAGCTGGGTGCTGTGTAAGATATTTATAGTTTTTTTGCAAAAGGATCTGACATTAAGCACCAGACAGCTTCCTAATGAGCTCCATCTCACCTCGATGGCTGTTGATGTAGATCACCTTCTCGCCTGACTTGTGGGCGTGATCGTTTTCATCCCCAATGGTGATGGTGAGGGTGTTGGTGACGGTCATTGGAGGGTGGCCGCTGTCTGTCATGATGATGGGCAGGTAGAACTCCTTCTGGCTCTCACGGTTAAACTCCCTCAGGGCAGTGATGGTGGCCGTGCCATTGAGGTTGTCCTGCAGGTGAAAGTCGTGGCTGAGGCGGTATTCCAGCGGTATGGAGAAGGTGAAGGGCCCACTGTTCTCCTCCGAGTCCCGGTCAACCACATGCAGCAGCGCCGACGTCTGGTTCATCATCACCACCTGAGGTCCAGGAACGTTCTCCATCACCACAGGTGAGTACACTGCCTCGAACTCCGGCCCATTGTCATTGATGTCAACCAGAGACAGCTGGAGGGTGGCGGTCCCGGTAAGGGGAGGCGTGCCGTGGTCTGTGGCCAAGATGACCAGGTAGTGCTGGGGGGCGCTCTCCCGGTCAAGCGGGTTGACTACGGTCACCAGTCCGGTCTGGTCCACGTGGAAGATGTGGTGGGGGTCCGACTCTGCGGCGATGCTGTAGGTGATCTGCCGGTTGAGGCCAGAGTCCGAGTCAGTGGCGGCCAGGGTGGCCAGGCTGGAGCCCACGGGCAGGTCCTCCCTCACGGGGGGCAGGGGCAGGAAGTGTGGCACGAAGACGGGCGCGTGGTCATTGCAGTCCAGCACCTCCACCACGCAGTGAAGCATGCTGGAGTACTCCAGGTCCTCCACCCGGATGGTCAGGTTGAAGCGCTGCTCGGACGGCCGCTCGTAGTCCAGGCGCTTCTTCAGACGCAGCGTGCCGCGATGCTCCGCCCGCTGGCTCTCCACGTAGAACTTCTGGTCGGGGTCGCCGGCCACCACGCTGAAGGTCAGCAGGGCGTTCTCCCCAGCGTCCGCGTCCTCCGCCACAAGCTCCAGCAGGGCCTCGTTGGGCTCGCTGCTCTCGGGCACCGACGCCCGACAGGAGCGCTCCAGGAAGTGGGGCACGTGGTCGTTGACGTCGCTCACGTGAATGCTGACCGTGGCCGTGCTGGACATGCCGCCCCCGTCCCGGGCCTCCACCACCAGGGAGTAGCCGTCCATCACCTCCCGGTCCAGCCCGCTGCGGGCCACCGAGATGGTTCCCGTGGAAGGGTTGATGGTGAACATCTCAGCCCCGCCGCCGCTGCCCAGGATTCGGTACGTGAGCACGGCGTTCTGGCCGACGGCCGCGTCGTCCAGGTCGGTGGCGGTCATCTCCATGACCGCGGTTCCCGGCAAGGAGTTCTCCGGCACGTCGCCGTGGCAATTGTCGGGGGCGCAGGCGAAAACGGGCGCATTGTCGTTGATGTCCCACACATTGATGATGACGTCGGTGAAGCCGGTCAGCCCCTCGCCGGCCTCGTCTGTGGCCAGGACCACGAAGCGCCAGGCGGCCCGCTGCTCGCGGTCCAGAGTCCTCTGGGCATAAATCTTGCCTGTCACCTCATCAATAATGAACTCGCCCTCTGCTCCTTGGCCATGAAGCGAGTACCGCAGGGCTTCTTGGTCAGCATCCTTATCTGGGTCAGATGCAGTTACCTACAACATCAAAGAGAATATTGCCAGGGTTTACTTCAGCGCAGCAAACTTTTTTTTTTTTTTTCCAATGGAGCTCAACACTGTTTAATTATTGAACGCTGCTGATGTTCCCATCCATGGGATAAGTTTTTTTTTATTATTTCTTTTTTTTTTTCTTCAAAACTTGGCGCAACTAGTTCTGTAAAAAGCCATTCAGTGAAACTTTCCCTTTCTCATAACTCTGCCCTTTAACACCCTGACAGCTGTCTGATTTTCCCCTGTTTGGCCTCTGAGGTACACTGCAAATAAATCAGTGTGCTTCCACAGATGACGGAAATTCCCCAACTTCACACAAGAGGCGGGTCTAATAGACATGCTAGGCAGCTGGTTATGGTTTGCAATTCTGACAGACAGACAGACAGGAGGAGAAACACACAGAGAGAAAATAAAAAAAAATCAATGGGCAAACATTAAGACAAAGATTGACTGACCATAAAAAAGAAATCTTGAACAAATTCATCCCCCCAGTTGCTCTATGATCAATAAGAAATGAGCTGATAATTTATACAACTCCACTTCACTTTAGCACAACTGTTTTTTTTCTCAAGTCAGATTTAGAAATACAAGTGTTGCAAAAAAAAGCTCTGCTCCATACCTGCAGAACAAAGACAGGAGAGCCATCCAGCTCCTCAGTCACACTGCCGTAGTATTCATTCATGGTGAAGACGGGCGCCTCGTCGTTCTTGTTGACCACATTCACGTCTACGGTGGCATAGTCCTCCCACTTCCCATCAGAGGCCAGCACATGAAGGGTGTACCTCTTGTTCTGCTCGTAGTCCAGAGGCTGGGCAATGAATATGGTACCCACCTCAGGTTCCACATCAAACACTCCACCCGTGTTACCCGACGTGATCTGGTAACGCAGCTTGGCGTTGGCACCTGGGGGGGAAAGGTGGCAAAATTGGGTAGAGCATGAGGTACGTAGGGAGCAGTGAGCATTAGGGGTATTGACTCCTGTGGTTGCACATGTAATGATGCCTGCAAAAAAAAAATCCATAAATAAATTTCAATTGCTCGCGGCCATTCAAATCCAATACAGACCTCCTAAATAAATTCAAAACTTGCATCAAAACTCCTGCCTGTGGAAAATACTGCTATTACTTGTTGAAATTCCAGTTCAAAGGCAGCTGATTTGGTGTTTACTCTCCAACCCCTCGGCTGGCTCTTAAACAAAGGTTTGACGGTGCATTTCAAGTGGCAGCTTCAGAAACTGGCTTTGTTTTTTTGCTATTGAGGAATTCCTCCGGCTACGAGAAAAAAGGTGTGCGCACTTCCTGAACCCATTTAGTCTCACTAACACTCATAATGAAGTCCTTGCCTCAATCCCAGAATTCTGGGCAAGCGGTGAAGACATTGACTTGCACACAGCTGCCTCCAATTAGGCAACACAGCAAGGCTGGGCCAGCACACCTCAATGGGAATCCAATACTCCCTCCGCTTAGGTAAACCGAAAGGAGAGGGAGAGAGAGCGAGAGCGAGAGAGAGCAAGAGCGAGATTTCTCAACGGGTTGAGAGGGACTCGTGCAGCAGTATGTGCAACATGAAAGGGAGACAAAAATAGCATGCTTAAGCACACTTCTTTTTGTTTGCAGGCGCTAATTAAACAGCGGAATGTCGAAGCAAATGAAGGAAAACATCTTCACTTTTCTTATTACTTTTTTTTTTTCTTTTTTTTTCTTCCCACAGTGCTACGATTCGATCCCACAGGAGTCCTTGCTGAATGAGAGCGAGAAATATGTAAACAAACAAAATGGATAAACAAACACAGTGCAGAAAAGTATTCCCATGCGCACTGTGTTTTTTTTTTTATTGGCTCTCCATGGACTAAAGCGATCCTGCTGACGAAGGGGAAATGGATGAGGGGGGAGACAATGGGTGGGGAGCCTTATCGGAAATGACCCTCAGGGTGCAACTTGGAATAAACTCCCCCATTGCCCAACCACACACACACATCCACAAACAGTCTTATTCTCTCTCTCCGTCTCTCTCTCTCTATCTATCTCCCTCTATATCTGTCTATCTGTCTCTCTCTCTCTTGGGCTAATCAGTTCCAGTTAACAAGCGTATCTTTGGCAACCGCTGATGCATGCCACTCCTACACCGGTGGAGACTGGCACAGTACACTCCGCTCTGGCCATGGCCATGCAGTGCAGTGGCGTGGTGTTCTGTACCCCGGCAGGGTGGTGAGAATGGAGCGTGCCCTTCACCGTGCCTCATTCATCAGTGGCTCTCCGCAGGCACAGCCAGCACCCAGCTCGGCCATGATAAATGCCTGATAAAAAGCACACGCCGCCCCCCCCCCCCCCTCTCTCTCTCACACACACACTCTTTCTCACTGCCTTACTCCTTGCCTCACTGCTGTATGCCTCCCTCTCCTCCTCCTTCTTGTCGTCATCATCCTACTCTTCCTCCTCCTCCTCCTCCACATCCCCATGCCTTGACAGATAGTAGGTGTGCTGCAGTATCACCACAGAGGGTGAGCTCCTCAACCACCCTTCCTGCCCCCTGCCCCACCAAACCCCATCCTTCACTGGGGATTTAGCAGTTTCTGGTTACAGCGGCTAATGCTGGCTGGCCAGCTGACGAGTAAGTGCGTTAGGCTTAAAGCCTGCAGCGATTGAGCAAAGGAATAATGAGACGGAGCAGCCACCCAACAGGAGGCCGATCAGAGTAACATGACTGGGGATTCGAGTGAGGGTGGAAGTTTGGGGGTGGGCGGGGTGTGGGGTGGTTGCCTGTTGCACTTGAACCCGTGCGTCAGTGAATGTGTGTGTGTGTGTGGGGGGCGGGGGTGTGTGTGTGAAGGTTGGCAGACAGAAGACAGGGGGATGAGCAGCCTTAGGTGAGCTGGTTAAAGAGCTTCACCTGTTCACAGGTTGAGCTCTCCAGAGTGGTAAAAATGGGGGGGGGGGTAGAAAGGAGAGCTAATGCTTTGAAAAGGTCATGGGGGCTACAGTGGGTAGTGCAGTAATATTCTCAAACACAGCTCAGTGGGGAGGACTGACATGCCTGCAAATGGAACAGTGTTGAGAGGAGGAGACACTGGTACAAAGTGTACAGCAGAGAAAGAAATGAATTCACATTCAACATCATCTCAAGGCATATATGCCCGCAATACACAATCAAATATGTAGCCAGTAGGTCATATTCTTGCAAAACACAGGAACACACTGGGGTACAATAATGAAAAAAAAAGAACAACCATGAATTGATGTTTGAAAGCAGCATAACATAAGTACTTCAGAAATGTCAGCTGAAGAAGACTTCCAAAAAAAAAGAATACTATTACAAGTCTAATCCCCAGCTTCTTCCATGACTTGTGTATCAGGTTCAGAGTCACACAGGCACACTGGTGAGACAGACAGACAGACAGACAGTGTGTCTCTTTCTTCCCCCACTTACCTTCATCCTCATCATTAGCACTAACGGTGACAATGGTGGAGCCAACATCAGCATCCTCGTCGACGTCGACTTCATAGATGGATTGAGCGAAGGTGGGCTTGTTATCGTTGACGTCACTGATGAAAACGCGCACGTATGCAGTATCTGTGAGGAAGGGCAAAAAAGTGGGGAAGATTACACGCAAAGCTCTGCTTTTATTCTGTCAACCCGAGCCACCCCCCCCTTCTTTTCTCATCCATCTATCTCTTTCCTGCACTATGTTTTTCCTCTCTTTATTCTGCTCTCTCTTTGCTCTTTCCATTTGTATTTGTTTCTCCTGCATCTTCGAGATCCCTCTTTCTACATTCTCTACATACAACCATGCACCATTTTGTCTCATTTACTTTCCATGCGGAGCCTCCATCTCTGCCTCTCATCCCCTGCATGTTTGGTGTCTGATGCCATCAGTAGACAGCTGTGGAAGAGCACCCCTGGGGAGCCTGGCTGGGATTGATAGAGGGAGCTGAAGGTGGGTGGGTGGGTGGGTGGGTGGTGGTGGTGGTGCTGGGGGGTGGGGGGTGGCGGGTGGGGGTGCAGGGGTTGGATGGTGCTGATATAATAGACTGCCTTTGATATGAGTATCAAAAGGAACATAATTTGCAATATAATTCTGGAGATGAGATTAATTATTTAAGAAGGTTGCAGAAAATCTGTTCAGTTAAACACAGTGAAGTGATAGACAAACTGCTGCAGTGTTTGGTGTAAATGGGAAATGAAAAAAAAAAAAAAACAATTGAAAAAAAAAACAGTGACAGCCTTGAACTTTTCATGCTTTTCCATTCTGACTGTGAGACAGAGGTAGAAAACAGCATGATGAGATGGAGAGATGAGGGATGCGGAGCTTCTGATGCAAGAAGCTGAAGATGCAGCGCACGAGGGCTGTGGTGCTCAGGTTTGCAAACAGCAGTGCAGAACAGAGGCACCTGCCAGTGGCTGACAGCTTCACTTGAGCTTCAGAGAGATGTGGTCAGGATTACTCCAACGCAGGAGAAACCTTGCTCATCTTTGATGTCTTTCCTCCTGTTCTGTCTTTACGCTGGCATGACTTTAGTGGGTGTTTTCTCTACTTGGGCCCCATTTCCGAACATAAACATCAACATCCTAAACAGAGTGCATGCATACTGCATGGATATGTTTTTTTTTATTACAAGTACAAATATTAGATTTATAACAAAAAAAAAAGATTAACATTATTATTCAAATTTGCTATTGTGCTGTAGTAGTATGTACACAGATTTTAAAATTAAAAGGACAAAGCAAAAAAACATGATTTAAGCAATGTAACCATTGATAACATTGTTATTTTCAAGCAACTTTTTATATGTCCTCAGATGTTTCGCTGTTTCCCTTGAGTGAAAGACTATGCACATCCGGTGTCACTTAGAGGCAGGTTAAATTCTTTAGATTGTTTCTATTACAGTCACATTACACCAAACAAAGTCACATTATGATTACATATATAGGAAAGATAATATGAGCGAGGCGAGGAAGAGTAGGAAACTGATTAGAAATGCCAAGCAACACGGCTTGGGAGGAGATCACTGTGAAACCGGAGCCATCCTTTCTGTATGCCTTCATTTAACATTTATATCAAGAAAAGAAATATTTCTCCTTATTTGAATTCTGGCCTTTTAAAATATTTAGGCACTGTTTACACTTTGAAATGTCATAATGAACAAAGCCAGCAGAGGCATGTTAATAGTCCATGTCTATATGTGGAGGAAAAGCATATTTTTCCTAACAGATCTCTATAGATGTTTGCCCTGGTAGAATTAATGAGATGCAGCTGATGGCCAAAGTACAGTAGGAAACAGAAAGACGTCAAAGAAATATGTCACAGCACCAATTACTTATGACAGCTGGTAAGTAAATGGAATACCATCTTTGCGGTTTGCGGCTGTTAATGTTTAACAACGTAACAATTTATTCCGTATCACATGTTATGATAACTGTAACCGATAAGCCGATAATGTGTGCATAAAATATTCATTTGGTGCATTCAGAAAATGTAAGAATAACTACATCATCAATGAAGGGAACGAATCACATCACGTGAATTTATTTGTCTGGATGAGGCTGGTGTTGTCAATGCCAAAAGTAGCAAATAGGCCACCCCAGTTGGGGGCATTATAAATAAATAAACCAGATTAAAGGTGATCTGTCAATCCAGGCTCACCTGAGTTGGGCTGCCCATGTCTGCCGGGCCTTGCTGACTCCCACCCATCGACTGACTTCACCTCCAGTAAGTAGGAGCCCTTGGTCTCGCGGTCAAACACTGCCTCGGTGTAGATGGAGCCCAGCTCGGGATCGATGCGGAAGAACTGATAGTCTCCACTGCGGTCGTTTAGCAGGGAGTAGGAGATCTGCAAAAGATAGAGCATCGAGTGTGGGTGGAGGTGGTCAGATAGATAGATAGATAGATAGATAGATAGATAGATAGATAGATAGATAGATAGATAGATAGATAGATAGATAGATAGATAGATAGAAAGATAGATAGATAGATAGATAGATAGACGATTCATTTAAAGGCAAATTATACTGTCATAGAAGCCATACAGATGTCAACAAAAGAGTAGAGTAGAGTAGAGTAGAGATTTTGTCCACAGGCAGATCAATGCCAGGGGGGCTTGCAAAAGCAGATAGTGGCACCACCTATACTGTTTTTTAACACCTCTGAGTTGAAGGTGTATGTTGCTCAAGATGTAAAAAAGAGGTAAAGGGGTTTTTGTTCAGTTATATTTCAATGGGGTGTGTGGACTGGTTAGCAGAGTATGTTCAAGGAAATCTGTTGGTAAAGAAGAGAGTTTGGGGAAATAATTGGTTTGAAAACTTGACAGTGAGACACACCTAAACAAATAAGCTTGTGCTTCACCTATCACTACGTGTGTGGTTGATGTTTGCCACTTCACCACCTCCTTTTTAATTAAATTGTATGGGGGGGTTGACGCAGGTTCATGCCACTTTCATTCAAACTAACCCAAGGACTCACCTCCACCTCCACCTCCACCTCCACCTCCACCCCCGTCTGGGTTTATTTTTTGCTCCCTTTTGCCACAAAGATATATTGCCACCCGGCTTGCAGGTAGCAAGAAAATCAAGACCTATTCACCTGAAGAACAATGAGCCCATCTGAGAGCTCAGCCAAAAGGCACAAATGACGAGGTGTTCAGGCTGATTCTAAATGGCCCCCAGTGGCCTCAAATACCAATTATCGCATACAATTCATTGAGCGGCCGCTGTAAAACAGCACGACACGTTTGATAAATGGTGCCCCGCTGTCTGAATTAGCACAAATAGCGAAAATAAAAGGCTGAATTAAATGTAATGCCATAATAAGAATGCTTGTAGGGGGTTTCGATTATTAAAAACAACTGGCAATGGACTGAGGCAGAGAGAGAGAGAGAGAGAGAGAGAGAGAGAGAGAGAGTGAGAGAGAGAGAGAGAGAGAGCAGGAGAGAGAGAGACAGAGAGAGACAAAAAAGAGAGAGAAAGAGAGTGAGAAAGAGGTAGAGGGACAGAAAGAGAGAGAGAGAGAGATAGAGAGAGAGAAAAGAGAGAGAGAGAGAGGAGAGAGAGGGATGGTTGGGCGGGGGGGCACATTCACATTTACGCCCACAAATGATATTCACTGCCTAAGTGTAGGACTGCAAGGTGTCTATGATTGAGTCTCTTATTGAGAGACAACTGAAGCCAGCGCAAGCAATCACACAGCCAAGGACAGCCTTGCATTCGCAAACCATTCCATGTCAAAGAAAGAGCCAAAGAGCTCAAACCCACACTATCCTTGAAGTCAATTCAATTATCACGCACACACACTGTGATGTTATGGAGTTGTGAGAAATATCATAGATGCTGTGAATGAGAAGAGACAGAAAAAGAAGGAAAAAAGGAGAAATGTAAACTGTGAGAGAAATATTGACAAATGGAGAAGACTGAAAATGAAAAAAAAAAACAACTTCAGAGAAAATGAGCTTATGTACACAGCTTGAGCAGCCTGTTCTGAACACACAAAGCTTAAGCAGGCTCGTGGGAATACAGAATATAGAATGTGGGAAGCCTATAAATTGCACATATAGAATCCACTGTCAGCACAGTGTCATTGTCTTGACTCGTTGTGCTTGTTTGTCACCCTCACAAGTAAACACTGAGGTATTTACGCAACATGACATGAGTAAGAGTGGGGATGGAAAGGACACTGACACGGATGTAATTTACTGTAAATTGTTAGAGAAGAAGCTGCTTTTTAATATTGTACAACTTCATTGTTAATACACATACTGTAGACAGTCTTGGCTTGCAAATAATATCAAGAAAACGACAATCTAAACTAAGTCTGTGTTTTTAAGTAATGTGGTGCATGCTACATTTGATACCAACCAGGCATACATTTGAACCATAGGCACAAGTTGTAGTGGATCATTGGTGATATCCCTATACATCAAATACTGTAATTGTTAGTCTACACTGATTGAATGAGAAATGAGGCCTGATTGTGGCATGTGATATGTTATCCATGTTTTGATTAAAAACCAGCATCCACCCAATTGGGCCAATGTTAGATTTGTATCACAGGTTCACTAGTGGCTGAGCCCCCAGGTAAGTTGTACTTTTGTGATCAGCTCTACAACTCTGTTTGCACCTTTGCATTTTGTCCAAGGTCTTGTTTTTATGATGTACTGCGAGTTACAGAACTTCTGAATACCAAAATTGTAGACAAAGCTACTGGTAGAACTCTACAACTCTGTTTGCACCTTTGTATTTTGTCCAAGGTCTTGTTTTTATGATGTACCAGTAAGTTACAAAACTTCTGAATTCCAAAATTGTAGACAAAACCATTCCTCTGCTATCTGAGTGATGCATTGCTATAATGGTCGCTACTGAACTTACACAGAAATGTAATTCAGCCACACTGCTCTTAGGGGAGCACTAAAGGAACAGTTTATGGACATCACATAAAAGAGCACTAGCAATTGGTAACATGACTTACACACTTCAACAAAAATAACAAGCTTGTCACTGGCTTTCAGAAAATAAACTATGACTGAATCTAAAGAAAATGAAAGCTTTTTCCCCTGGCATACTGTGAGTTCCTAAATATATTCCTATAGTCCTAGAAGGCCACACAGGATATGCACAGTACAATACTGCTGAAAAAATATAATGATACTTTTGATGATGAAGCTGGCAATATCATTCTGGTTTTGATTAAAGACTTTTTTGTGTTTTCACCTGGCTGGCTAAGCAGAGATTCCTGACTGACAATAACTGTGGAAATCATACATAAGCCTGAGAGTGGGGGGAACAAGATCTTATGCAAACTACTGCCTATTCAGGAGTCAATTATTAAAGATCAAATAGGACAGCATGCTGAGAGAGCAAAAGCAAACTGTACAACATCACTCCAATTTATGCTTAACTAGCCACGTCAAGGCAATGCTAATATTATTACACAAAGCAGCTCTGCTCACAGGGATTTACAATCTTTACTAACTTAATCGGCAGAAAGTAAAATCAACCTTAGTCCTAATTCCCCTTTAAAGGCTCTTATGTGGTGAGCAAGAACTGATAATGGGTTATTTAAACGAACGCATTAGCCAGTTACTTAGCACAGGAGCTGGATCGCAGCATGTACAGCACATTAGCCACCGAGTTTTTACTTACTTTTCCATTCATTCCGAGGTCCAAGTCATTGGCTGACACCTGCAACACCAGGGTCCCGATCTCCGCCCCCTCGGTCACAGAGGCCTCGTAGATGGATGAGGTGAAGAAGGGCACGTTGTCATTGACATCTGTCAGGCAAGAAGTGGGAAACACATGCAGTAGTGATTTTTCATCGTTTGGCTCTCTGCCCCCCCCACCCCCACCCCTCCTGTTCTGCTTGTCAACAGGAGGGATTTTAATAAGGTTTTAAGGCCACTCTCCCCTACTGAATTACAAAAGCCTTTCAGCTGTCACAGCTCTATACACTACTGGGTATCCTTGGCTAAACATTTGTTGACAGTGATGAATAGGAGCCTTCCAGTACAGGCTCAAGAGACTCGGAGGGACTTCAAAGTCCCCTTGTTGACTCTGAGGAGCTGATTTCCTTTTTTCTGAGGCTTTTAGCAGAATTCTTTTTTAACTAGTTAAGAGTGGAAATAGAAGCTACCCCCTGCAGAATGTTACACATGCTTCCACTCCTTTGATCATTTACTACCAACTCAGTCCAATCTTTGTTTGTTTTTTGTTTTTTTAATGAGAATAGATGGAAACATCCAACGTCCAACACCCAAAAGTGCATGCATGATCGATATGCCATTTGCCTGACATAAAAAGGCATTGGGTTACAAAGTGAGGCATGAGCTGAGAACGGTTCTACTGGACGTGATGCCCTGATGACACAGCTGAGGACAGATCATTTCAGGTCAAACCATTAATGGCCTGAGAGACTCTAATCTCCATGTGATGTACTTCAGAGTTTTAATTTCCTTCCTGCAAAAAGTCTTAATCCATGAATTAAACAGATAGGCAAAAGCCTTCACCCCCCCCACCCCCCTACCCTTTTTGTTTTTTTTAATGTCCGACCTCATCCACCCCTCATCCTTGGATCTGTGCCCCCTGCAGTGGGCATCACAGCAGCCCTGATTAAGAAGGGGTGTACTGGAGGTAAATTCATGAAGGAAGCAGGCAGGCAGATTAATTGCTCCAGCAAAAAAAAGTTTTTGAATAACCATCAGGAGTGATTAGTTTCAAAGCAGCTGGGAGTGAGATGCACTTCAAGAGAAGAAAGGACAAGCAACTGCCTAATTAACAATGGTGTTTCATGACATACAGTACAGAGGCACAATACAAAACTCTTCTGTTGTTATATCAAGCTCAAAATGTTGAATACATCCCCACACACTGTCCCTTTCACAAGCATCTACATTACTGCAACATTTTGGTCCTCAAACTTCCATCAGGTTATTTTTAGTTTACTTTATTTTTTAATAACCTGATGGAGGTTTGAGGACCAAATTGTTCAATTAAATAGTTGTTTGTGAAATGGAGGATTTTTCCTTAACTTTTTCAGCTACAGACCTTTGAGTTATAAGGCTGATGCACCAAATATTAAGAGATATGAAGAAGTTCTCTTTTCTTTATATCAAGTTTGCTAAACTTTTGGGGGCTGGGAAAGAGAGGAAGATCAAAGTGCTATGGCCGCTACCTGTGATGTTGACGTAGACGGTGGTGAAGGCAGCGAGGGGCACGGCGGCAACATTCTGAGCACGCACACGCAGGGTGAAGTGGCGCGTGGTCTCGTAGTCCAGAGGCTCTGCAACCAGGATGGAGGCCGAGCCATCCTCGCGGTTGGGCGTCAGGTAGAAGCGCACAGGCATGTTGGTCTCAGGCACCATGCCATCCTCCAGATTATAGGTCACCCTGGGGTCACCCAGCAGGGAGGTGGCTTTGACCGTCTGGAATTTATTTTTGAGAGAAATGAAAGTTGTAAATATGCACAGCAGCAGCCTGAAGCACAAGCAATCTAAATACATACATGCACACTGAATCACACTGAGAAATCAGTGTGGTGCAATTCACCTGCAGTGAAATATCATCATTTTTAAAAATTGCCTATTTTGCGCTAAATAAATACAGCCCTGTGGCTTTATGTGGTCAAACATACATATTCATCACAGGTCGCCACACACTCTGAAACATCGGCAACCAGGCAGGCAGTCAGTTAGACGGAGAGTCCAACTTCCTTATAATCATCTGTCTCAGCTAGAAAAGCAAGGGAAGATAATGTCTCCTCGCTCTATCAATTAAACATGGGGTTGAGCTCCATTACACCCAAGCCAACAAGAAAATAAACATTTTTACAGCGGATTCATGAAAGTAACATGAGTCACTTTGTCTGAAGATCCATAAAAACCTCCATCCTTCCTTCCACCGGGCTTCTCTCCCTACTTAAATAAAATATTCATCTGCATCTTTAATAGCCTTAATAGCCCATAAAGGAACCAGTGAAACTCTGGCAAATTAATTTCTGATGCTCTCAATCCTATAGCAAAGTAGTAGTTTAAAGACAGCGGAGTGGGGAGAAGAAGTCGGACTAAATGGCCATTAATAATCGAGGTCTAGCGACTGGCCGACTTTCTAACCTGGAGAGGGGGGGTGGGATGAAGCAGTGCTTTTTAAAAATAGACACCAGGCTAGATAGAGGGGAAGCAAGGGGTGGGACGAGAGGTCTGGCGGGAACTGGCTGTCTGGGCAGAGAAGGGCTATCCCAGGACATAATGTAGAGCGTTAAGATTAAAATGCCATTCTCTAAGCACTGAGGCCCCACTCCTTGCAAACTAACTGTGAAAGCCTGGTCATCTGTGAGTGTTACTGCAATTAGATGCATATATCATCTCCAGGGCTATGTCTGTATCTGACACATATAGCATTCGCACTTTACATGCACCACAGCCACAAAAGGTCTATTCATGGTAGGACTTGTAAAGATCTATAGAGAGCTCAAAACCTTGACTTTTTTTTTTTTGCAGAGTAGGACTCTATATCTATCAGATGTATTTAACACCTTGTGGACAAAAACCACAAAGTAAATATAGTGTAAGCATCCCACCGCGCAATGTCAGCACATTTTAAATTGCTATTTTTATTCACAGTCACACCGAGTGCTTGGAGCACACAAATAATGGGCGTAGTGGCAGCCATGGGGCTCTGTGCCTCCTTGTAATGGCCAAGTAATCCACAGTAAGGACCGGAAGGTTGTCAGTTCAAACTCCAGACGGGATTTGTTACGCAGCTGAGCAAGGCACTTAACCTAAATTGCTTTTGCTAAATGTCCTCCCATAAAATCGGGGCCATATGCAATTCGCTGCGAACAAGATCATGAGCTAAATATTACTCCAAGTATGTGGCCTTTGGCAGCAATAAGGTTGGTGTTGTAAAAGAAACCGCCCTGTTATTAAGGAAAGGACAAGTTTGCGTTTGTGCACACAGCTGCTGTGTGCTGGGGCTAGTGGATGCAGACTGCAGACGTACCACCACAGGTGTGTCCCTGACGGTGTTCTCCGGTATGACCACCTCGTAGCTGTCCTTCTCCCACTGCGGCGGCTGGTTCTTGACGTTGGTGATGGTGACCGCCAGTTCTACCGAGCTGCTTCGGTTTCCCCCATCCGTGGCAAAGATCTGCCTGGTTATGTAAGATCTCTGGAAGCACAAGTCATGTCTTTTAGACTTTTTCTCTGCATTTTTTGTTGTGTGTGTGTGTGTGTGTGCGTGTGTTTGTGTGTGTGTGTGTGTGTGTGTGTGTGTGTGTGTGTGTGTGTGTGTGTGTGTGTGTGTGTGTGTGTGTGTGTATGCATGTGTGTGTGTGTGTGTGTGTGCGTGTGAGTACATACAGTATGAGTCTGTGCGTGTGTACGTGTGTGTGTGTGTGCCTGTGTGTGTGTGCTTGTGTCTGTGTCTGTGTGAGTCAGCGTAAACACATTTTTTACTACAATACAATGTTCCTCTCTAGCACCATACAAGCACAATGGTCGACGTGCCAGTTTGAACAATTTGGAGCAGCCTGGTGCCAAGGGCTTCGACCCAAACCCCTGCTCAGAGACTGATGCCTGGTTGCCTCGCGGCCTCTCCAATTACTTTGAATCACAGTTATCCCTCGCATGCTGGACCACTGTCACCATGGCAACAGCCTCACTGAGTCTCTGTGTGGTAAACATGCTTTCAGATGATGCAGATTGTGCAAGTTGCCCAAATTTAGCATCAGCCTCAGTAGTACTTAACAGACGAAACAAGTCAAGCCAAAGGTGTTCCAAGCTGTTTAACAGAGTGTAAGCCAAGAGACCAGGGTATATGTATGTGTTCCAACTGTATTGCATTCCATATGTATTTCAGTGGAAACCTACTGCTGCTGTTGGCTGCCATAGTGATTAGGAAAGCAAGTGTATGCGTCACCTCGGGACATGCAAGCAGACATCATGCTGCTCAAGCTCCTGTGAATACATGTCCGATGATCTGGAACTCAGCATGCCAGTGCCTGAGTGACTGACTGAGGGACCCATATCATGCTGGTTTATTACGGAGGCTGCTCTGACCCAGATGGAGTTGTACAGGACGAATGAATACAAATGCTCTTCCCACGGCTTGCCATCGCTCCCTCCCTCCCCTGCTGCTTGTCAAGTGTCCCTCTCCCACTTCATTCCACTTGTTCCTGATGGTTTTTTCTTTTTTTTTTTTTGGGGTGACATTTTATTTTAACAATCACATAGTGTGAAGGAACGTGTGACATGATGTATTTACTTACAGTGAAGCTGCTGCACTGGCTGCCAGTTAAATTTAGAATAGATTTTAAAATCCTACTATTTATTTTTAAAACCTTGAAAGGTTCAGCTCCACAGTATGTCACTGATAAGACCTTAGTTAGCTTCCAGAATGCTCAGATCATCCTCCCAAAACCTGCTCTCCATTCCCTTATCACTCAGGGAAACAAGAGGGCATCGACCTCTCTCTGTGGTTGTCCCCCAGCTCTGGATATACTGACACTATAAAAACAGTTGTACAACTGTTGATCATTTTAAGGGAAATTCAAAAATGTACCCCTTTTTTGGCCCTTGTTTTAAATACTTACTTTATGCATTTTTGTCAGCTACAGTTGTATAAAATATGCTAAATAAACTCAACTTGAACTTGAACTTCCAATGTATACACTTTAATGTTGGGTAAGGTTTAGGATTACAGACAGGGTAATTACATTATAGTACATGTTCTCTGTTACATTGTACTTCTTTTTGTGTAGATACACTGTAACTGTAAAGTGTTACATTTTTTCATACAAAAGGATGCTGTGGTCTTATTATGAGAACACCCTTTGCTAAAACAACACCAACAACACCCCTGGTCCCTCTCACATTTCATTTCACTTGTTCCAGATTTTGTTATTGTGTTTTCTTTTTTTGACAAAAGGATGGAGAAAGGATGTTAGCTTGTCAAGGGCTGTGGTAATGGTGCAGTACTGACCTGAGAGATGGGCTGTTTGACATACACCCAGCCGGTGACCGGGTTCACCTGGAGGTACTCTGGCTGCTCCTTGGACATGGAGTAGGTGACGGCCGCGTAGGAGCCATAGTCATCGTCATGGGCAGCCACACGTAAAAAACTTGTGCCAATCATGGTGTCCTCTCGCAAGAAGTCTACAGTAGGTGTGCACACAGAGAAAAAATACAAAATGCTAAACTTGGTGCTCCACTATGCATACTGGAAGTGTGTATGTGTGTATTTATATGTGTGTGTGTGTGTGTGTGTGTGTGTGTGTGTGTGAGAGAGAGAGAGAGAGAGAGAGAGAGAGAGAGAGAGAGAGAGAGAGAAAAAGAGTGAGAGAGAGAGAGACAGACAGACAAACAGACAGACAGACTTGGTGTACCATCATGCGTAGTGAAAGTGTGTATGTGTGTATTTATATGTGTGTGTGTGTGAGAGAGAGAGAAAGAGAGAGAGACAGAGAGAGGCAAAAAGAGAAAGAGAGAGAGAAAGCCTCATTGTGTGTGTGTATGTATGTGTGCGTGCGTGTGTGTATCCATGTGCATATGCATATGTGTGTGTGGACACAGAAATACATTTGTGTTTCTGATGAACTCACACTCATATCGGAGGTTCTCAAACTTGGGGCTGTTGTCGTTCTCGTCGAGGATGAGGATGTTAAGCTGGCAAATTCCAATAAGGGGGTCGGCCGCTTGGTCAGTGGCCGTCACCGTCACGGCGTATTCTCGCTGTCGCTCCCGGTCAAACTTCCTGGCCGTGACGATCACACCTGAGATCAAATCATTTCCCCGGGTTATCACTCAGTCCTCACAGCCCTCCACAACACAACAGCAGCGGCAGCAGCAGTGTGTGCCACAGCCTGCCACCCAGCCATGATCTGTGGTTGTAACGCGTGTCAAAAACTCTGTGATGAATTTGTCCCGCCGGGGCCTGTCCTAGCGACACCTCAGAGAGTCCTTCCAAACACAAAGGCACACACACACAGACACACACACACACTCACACACACACACACACACACATACATACACACACAAAAACACACACACACATGCACACACACACATATATACACAGACACACACAGAGACACACACACACAAAAACACACACACACATGCACACACACACATATATACACAGACACACACAGAGACACACACACACAAAAACACACACCTGTACACGTCTGCCTCTCTCTCTTTTCTCTTTCTCTCTCTTTTTTTTCTCTTTCTCTCTCTCGTTCTCTCTCTCTCTTTCTCTTTCTCCACCTCTCTTACATCCACACACACACACATGCACATGCACACACACACCCATCTACCATGATGGAGACCTGACACCTCACATCGCCGCAACAGAGTTATTTCACCTTCTTCAAACACCTCCTATCATAAGAGCCTTCCATTAAATCGCTTTCAAAAATTAAATCATGTCATTAATGTAATTCTATATGTATACATTAGCACTCTAGATTAAATGTTCAAAAATGGGATACAGTGTAGAGAACATCCCACACAAGCCCTTGACTAATTATCCCGTCTTTTTTTCTCCTATCACCTCTCGCACATTCCTTAAAAGCTCGCTGATTGACAGCAAGTGAACTGAACACTTTTGTTTAGCTAAGTGATTCGCTTTAACACATTTCTTAAATGCTGTCCCTTTCTTCCCAGAATGATTGCCAAGACATTTTTGAAAAGGATGTGATTAAAAGTGAACCAGAGAGAACTTTGAAAAAAAAATTTGCAGAGCTTTTCAAAGCATGAACTTTTTTCACTGAATAATTGGACAAGGAATGAGGAGGGATGGCAAAATTAGTACGGTAAAGAAAGAAAGAATGAAAAAAAGAACGAAAGAAAGAAAGATACTGTAGATAGATAGATAGATAGATAGATAGATAGATAGATAGATAGATAGATAGATAGATAGAAAAGAGAAAAAAAAAGAAACAAATGAACTTTGCATTCCATTACCCATATCATACAGTGAAACAATTATGGTAAACCAAGCCACAGTGGATTGATACAAGCCACAGTGGATAACCAACTCCATCCATTTATGAGCTTGCTGCAACTCACACATGGCCACAAGACCCTGTGGTATTACATGAAGAAGCTCATATCTGCATTTCATTAGCAACAACACAACATTTCTGCAGCCCTGGCATAAAGGCCCCTTTTTTCCAGGACAACCTTCCAATAAAACACTAATTAATATGTGAAGATCCAAGTGAGAGCCCCCCCTCCCCCCCTCCCCATATTTATAGCTCTCCCATATTAAGTAAATGAAGAGCTGGCAACAAAGAGTAGCGGAGGCCTCATCCTCGTAGGACTTTCCTCCTCTGAATTAACATGGCATCCTCACCACTACACCTTCCCACATTAGAGTCCCTATTTACCGTGTTCAATAACTCTTACTGGGTGACAAGGCCCACACGCAACAGATTGTCCACCTTGCAGAAAATTAGCTGCCCAAGTGATGCTGCTGGTGAGATACTACAGCAGATTTACTGTGCTGCAGATAGATAGCTAGATAGCTAGATAGCTAGATAGATAGCTAGATAGATACCTAGATAGATAGCTAGATAGCTAGATACATACATACGTACATACATACATACATACATACATACATACATACATACATACATACATACATACATACATACATACATACATTCACACACACATACATACAATACATACAATACATACATACATACATACATACATACATACATACATACATTCACACACACATACATACAATACATACATACATACATACATACATACATACATACATACATACATACATACATTTTTTTTACTTCACAGGAAATCCTTAAGCTTTTACAATATGGCATACTATGTCTACTATATGCCACTATATCACACAGCCAACACACCATAGATTGTCCACCGTGTCTCAGTGATGTTGCTGTTGAGAGAGAGAGAGAGGGAGAGAGAGAGAGAGAGAGAGAGAGAGAGAGAGAGAGAGAGAGAGAGAGAGAGAGAGAGAGAGACAGACTCCACAGCAGGCACTTGGACAGGGGGGGGCGAGGGGGGTGGTGTGGGCTATTTGTGCCCCGGCGCACGCGTGCGCTGATGGATCACCTGTGTCGGGGTTGATGTTGAAGGCGGGGATGGTGCTGTCCCGGTGCATGAAGCCGTACGTCACTTTGCCGTTGGCCCCCTCGTCCGCGTCCACCGCGTGCACCTGCACCACAAACGTCCCCGCCGGCTGGTTCTCCAGCACCGAGCTGCGCTCCTTGTACTGCTGACACTGAGGATGGATAGATAGAGGGGGGGAGAGAGAAAGAGAGAGGGAGAGGGGAGGGAGAGGGAGAGAGAGGGAGGGAATGAGAGAGGGAGAGGATAGTAAGAAACACAGGGAGAGAGAGAGCGAGAAAGAGAGAGCCAGGGAAACAGACAGAGAGAGAGAGAGAAAGAGACAGGAGGAGGGAGAGGGAGAGAGAGAGAGAAAAAGACAGCAATAAAGAGAGAGGCAGAGAGAGACACAGAGACAGACAGAGACAGAGACAGAGACAGAGGGAGAATTCGAGGTGGGAGGGAAGAAAGGGGAAACGATAGCAAAGAAATAAAGAGGGAGACAGGAGGAGAAGTGAGGAAAAGCTGATTAGACATAATGCTTAAAAGAGACCTGAGAGCAATCATTGTCTGAAGTAATGGGGCCCATTTGAAAGAGAAGTGGGAGAGCACAGAGGAGAGAGGAGATGAAATGAGGCTCAGAATGGTAAAAGAGATGGTGAGAAATGCACCCGAGCAAAAAGAGGAAAAGAGAGGAGTGCGGGAGTGCAAAGGGTGGGTGAGAGGGAGAGAGAGAACAGAAGGAGTGAAGACCCACGTGCGAGAGGAAGAAGACAATGAAAAGTAGAAAGGGGGAAAACATCTATTCAATCTTGCTGTGTTTTTGCCGTGTTTGGCTCATCTGTATTTAATAATTGAAGATGCCTTTCAATCGATTCCACCCAAGTGGATGAAGAGAGGAGGAAGCAAGAAAGTTAAGATAATTGGGCCTTGTTCCAGTTCCCCCAATATACACTACCCTCATCCTCGTCCTAGTCTCCACCTTCTGTAGATAGATCTGTATGTCCCTGTGTTTATGTGTCTGTGTGTCTGAGAGAGAAAGAAAAAGGCTGATGATTAAAAAAAAACAACAACAAACAAAATAAATGAAGCTCTTCCCTCAAGTCTTCAGTTCATACTGTTCCGAAGCTATTGACACTGGGATGACTAAGCTGGGAAAAAATTGAAATTCCCAAAGCACTTTTGTCCCCTTTGATGGTGACTTCTGACACCCAATTAAAAAGAAGGGGTTTACTTTTGCACCATTACTTTTCCACCCCCAGTTAGTGTCTGTAACCCCCCCCCCCCCCATCTTTGAACCCCGAACTAGCCATCAGACAGACACACCCTCCATCCCAAGGGCTGATGCCCCAGTAGGATTCTGGGAGATAAAAGATACCTTTGGCTGATTAAAAAAAAAATCCACAGCACTCCCCCCAACCCATTCCCATGCAAGCATAGAAGTAAACTCACATGCCCGCACACAAACACACACACAGGCATACACAGACACACACATACACGCAAGCACACACACACACAAACACATAAACAAACACACACATGCACAGACACATATACACACAGACACACAAACACATAAACACACAAACAGACGCACACAAACAAACACACACAGACGCATACACACATAAAAAAAAAAGAAAAAGAAAAAAGGCAATGCCCCCTTGTGCCCTCCGCTCAGAACATTCCGGATCCTGGCTCTGGCACAGACAGGGCCGGGGCCCGGGAGACGGGCTCTCCTCTTAGGAAGGAGTGAGTCACTGATGTTCACAAATCCACAGGAGCGGTCTGAATGTCGGCCAAACACACAAAAACCTGAGGGGATGAGAAGGCAAAGAGAGGAGACGGAGAGAGAGAGGGAGAGAGGGAGAGAGAGGGAGAGAGGGAGGGAGAGGGAGTTGAAAGGAGGGAAAAGTGGGAGGGAGGGGAGGGCGCAAATTTCACATAAAAGCCTCAGCGCTCTCTGCCTGCTGGGCTGACGACTGCTCCCATGCCGAGAGAGAGGAGAGGACAGACACCGCAGCACACACACACACACACACACACACACACACCGAGAGATACACAGAAGGACACATGCCAAGAGACAGGGGCATAAGAGGTACACTTAAAAAGGGAACACATACACATACACACATGCACGCACACACACACACACACACACACACACACACACACACACACACACACACACACACACACACACACACACACACACACACACACACACACACAATATAAAATGATGGAATTAAATTTGGTGAGTAATTTGTGTGGGTTAGACCTCCAGGTATCGTCTACACACTTAACTACAGTAAACAGCTCCTTATAGCCCCAGCGCTCGGAAACAGGAAGAGATGGAGACCAGCCACCTCCTTTGGAAAAAAAAAACACACACACACATGACCTCATGTACAAAAGGAGGCTAAATCGCATTTACCCCCCCAGCTGCGCAGTTGAGACACGGCTCTACAGACAAAAGCACACTACCCGGAGCACTGGGTGCACACGTGTGTGTGTGTGTGTGTGTGTGTGTGTGTTGAAGGGGTGGGGGGTAAGATGTGCCAGAAGAGAAGAGAGTCTCTGTGGCACACATAAAGCCCGGAGGTAAAGACAAAAAGGAGAGAAAGAAAGAGAAAAAGAAAGAAAGAAAGAAAGAAAGAAAGAGAGACTGCAGAGCTGCTGAAGACTCCCCAAATATCTCTGGGGTTGCGCTCAGCTCATTTTAAATTGAGACATCGACAGAGCACAGCACAGCACAGGTAGGCCCATGATGATTCGGCAGATATTTCAAACGCTTAATTAAAAAAAGCCTTAGATGATCTAGAAATAGAGTGGCTGGCCTGGCTAATCACTCCTCTTGAGGATACAGGGAGGGAAAGAGGAAGGGAGGGAGAGAGGGAGCGATAGAGGGAGAGAGAGAGAGGTGAATTAGAGAGAAAGAGAGAGAGAGAGAAAGCCATGGGAGAGAGATAGATGAGGAGAAGATAGTGGTGAGGTAAACAGGCCGCGAGTAGATTTGTAGAGATGGGGTGGATGATAAGATGAGATGGAAGAATAAACACGCTTAATGAATCTCTAGATATGAGGTCCACTGTGACCACATCTGATTCTTAAGCAGACATACTCATTTGAAATGAAAAAAAGAAAGGAAATGGAAGGGAAATAGAGAGGAAATGACAGTAAAACGAAGATGCAACGGAAATATAAACAAGAAACACATTTTATCACGACAGTGTCATGTGACACGCATGGGCGAGGAGAGGCACACCTGCTCGAACACCGGCTTGTTGTTGTTGACGTCGTCCACTCCGACGACGACCTGTGCGGTGGAGGACAGGGACTGCGGACCTCCGGAGGCGTTGTCGTCCGTCGCCGTGATGTTCAGCACGTACTCCACGCCCTGAAGTCTCGGCGCCGGGCTCGATCGGAGGCGGATCAAACCTGCGAAGACCAATTAACCAAAGTTTTTTTCTTTTTTCTTTTCTTCTTCTTTTCTCTATTTATCTGCTGCGACGATCATTTTGTTCAGCTGTGCCTATTCATCTAAAGCCGGACAATTCAAAGGGCTACCATTTCAGCTGATGTAGGTGTGCTGTACAGCGGGGAACAAAAAAAACATGCACACGCACACACACACACACACACACACACATTCTGACACCTTTTGCACAAAAAAGCAATTGCTTATGCTGCAGAGAAAATGAAATGGTTCACAATGGCCTTACCATACTTTCACAAAAGAGGAGCATAAGAAAACATAAATTTCCATTGAAGACCCCTTTTGTAAAAAAGGCTTCCTGCTGTGGCCTTGAAATAAGCAGCCCTGCTGGGGGCCTGAGGAAGGAGAAGCAGAAAAGGGGCCAGTGAAAGCCACTGTCACAGACACTGAACCGAGCCAGCAGCACCATTATGGCACGGCTGTGGACCTCAGCACAATTACTTGTCTAGTGATTAAACAGAGAAGTTTTTTTTCAGCACTTAAAATGCTCCCCAGAGATACCAGGCGAAGGAGATTCTATAGTCTGTTGTGGCCCAAGGCTAAAACTCTTGTCTAAAAAAATCGGAATACCTCTCAATAGGCATATCTTCCTTTTCTTGGTGGGTGGATACTTTTTTGTGTGAACT
>CM059280.1:10980950-10985950 GCA_030347295.1 Setipinna tenuifilis | reverse complement strand
ATTCTCTTCATAGTTTCACCCCTTGCTAGCGAGCTACCACCTATTGACACCTACAATCTCATTTCAATCGAAACAGAATTAATCCACTGTCATTTCCACTGCCAATTTCCAGTCTATGAAAAGATAGCTGGAACACACACCCACACACACACACACACACACACACGCACACAATGGACTCTGAGACTTTCTTACCCTGATTTGTTCCAGTCACTGATGTTCTGTGACTTGAAGAGTAAAAACAAGATGAGAAATTACATGCACACATAGCTCTTCACTGAGCCCGATTGATGTGATTATAGAGACACTTTTATCCGTGGGCTTCATGAATATCGTTCTGTCCCTCCTAATTGATCTCCACCATTAAGCCCCGTATCCAGACAAAACATTTCCTGTAATGATGCTTGCCAGGGTCTCAGTGACGGGCCCCGTTCCCAGCAGCTCGATACTGCCACAGCAGCCACCACCCCCACCCACCCCCACCACCACCAACTACTCCACCACCACCAGAGCCACCACCACCACCACCGCCATAGCTTTCAGGGAAATGGCACACCGGCAAACAAGACGAGGCAGGCAACACAGACGGATATCGCAAGTTACTCAATTAGCACCACAGCATGCCAAGAGCCTTCCGCCCAAGCCATAATGTGCCGTTTTTCTGGAGATAATGGGCCCAAATGGAAGGAACTCGGAGCGCACGCTGGCAGATGGCGGGGACGAAATGGGAAATGAGGGGTGGATGAGGGGGGTGGGGGAGCAGAAGACCTCCATCCGCTTCCAGCCCAGCCCAGACCAGCCTAGTCCAGCCTAGCACAGCCCAGCAGCCCCTGCAGCTCCATCATGTCTTCATGCAGAATGGATGAACCAAATTGGCCTCCCTGGAGAAAGTGCCTGGACATCACTTATTCACGCAGCCCCATCGAGGCCAGTGCTGGGAGAACAAAGACGCTTGCGCAAAACAGGCACAATCCATTTCCACACATTGGAATACACACACACACACGCACAGGTACACATACGCATAGGCATACGCACGCACACACACACACAGACACAGGCACACACACACACACAGACACGCACGCACACATACACACACACAGGCACAGGCACACACACACACACACACACACACACACACACAGGCCCTATATACCCATTGCTCCAGTGCCCACACACACACAGCCTGTCCAGGACAGCGGAAGGCATGGCTGATTGAACCTGCCTCACTGATTCGCAGAGCAAGATGGCAGAAAATGGACCAATTAAAAGAGCCACAGGCCAGGGCAACGTTGATGGGCAAGGGAGAAAGAAAGCAGCTCAGCTCAGCTCAGCTCAAGTCCGTACCACACAGCACAGCAGAAAAAAGAAAGAAGATCAGCAGCCAGAAGCAAAATAATGCCACTGAAGAGGAAGAGAAGGAAGAAAAAAACACAAACATACACACATGCACACAAACGCACACACACAGAAACATAGACACACACACACACACACCCACACACACACAGGCACGCACACAAAAACACACACGCACACACGCACGCATGCACACACACACACACACACACACACACACACACACAGCAAAAAGCAGCCTTGAGGTGATGAGGTCCTGATCTGGAGCGTGAGGCGGAGGGCTGGTCAGGCTGCCTGAGTGCCCCAGCAGACGAGGGGTAAACACTGGGGACTCAGGATGCTCAAACCCCCTCCACTGCTCCCCTCCACAGCTCCCAGGCATGCTCGACTCGCTCACTCGCTGGCTTGTTTTCTTTTGTGTGTGTGTGTGTGTGTGTGTGTTTAACCGTTTGTTTGTGTCTATGTTGTGTGTAAGACTGGGAGAAAGAGCGAGAGAGAGACAGAGAGAGAGAGAAAGAAAGTGTGTGTGTGTTTGTGTGTACTTATGTGTGTCTATTTGTGTGCGTGTTTATTTGTGTGTGCCTATGCATCTGTTTGTATTTGTGTGTACTTGAGTGCGCTCGTGGGTGTGTGTGTGTGTGTGTGAGTGTCTGTGTGTCCGTGTGTGTGTGTGTGTGTGAGTGTGTGTGTGTGTGTGTATTTGTGTGTGAGAGCGGCACACTACCAGCAGTGGGAGTGGCAGATGAAAGTGCGCACACTGGTGATAAATGTTTCGAAAATTATTCGCAAGCACGAACGCTGACACCTATTCCACCAGCCTAGCACGACGCAGGCAGCACGGCTCGCTCAGACACGCGTAGAGAAGTGAGCAGGTGCTAATGTGAACCCCTGTGTTGAATGAGCACATTTGCAACACAATTTCTAACAGCAACAGTTGCTTCCGTTCTCCCCTTTGAAAGATAACAGCTTGTCAGTCAGGCTTGCGGCATCGTGCTTCAAATTTACAGTCATATTTACCATGATGGGCGAGCTGAATTCAGAGGCTGTAATCCAGTACCACGTTTTTTATGTTTTAGCTATTCATCTAATCAGATGACTCTAATTAGCACAACTCTTCAGCCAAGTAAAGGAGGTAATTGGTGAAATCACCTGTGTTTGAGTAAGTGTACATGTGGAACCAGGTGATTCGGAATAGGCCTATGTGGCACTGGACTGTAGCTTCTTAAGCTAAGTTGTCCATCAATAGATTTTCAACTGTTTAAAGGGGAACTTCCATCGTTATTTTTATTCATATTTCTGTGTCACCACTATGGTTGAATGCATTGTGCGTCATTTCTGTGAAAAATTATGTCCTAGTTCTCTTGCTTGACGCTGTTTTCTGTAAGCTAGAACAGGTCTAGTGGTTGAACGACTGGCTTTTCCGGTGTCCCTCGTGAATATCCATGACGTGTCAATAAGGCACCTCTGATTGGGCAAATTCGCTGTCTTTCGCTCACCTAGCTTCTGTCCACTGTTCTTCCTCTGGGATGTGGGCGTGCCATACATGGCTCTGGGCGGGGCTTACAACCTAGTGACGTGGATAGGTTTAGCATGCTCTGATCCGCTCATTTTGGTTAGCTCGACCCTTCAATGACCAGTAAAACCATGAGGGTCGAATTTCACTTCTTGGAGTGCTGCGTGCATATACTGCTTGTTGTGACCCACCACATTGTAAATAGAGCTACTCAAAGTGTTTTTTAGCGGAAGGAGCCCTTTAAGGAAAACCATTCAGGTTCATCTGCAGATCTGGCAGTAGCAGGTTAGCTAGTAGCTTAGCATAAATCATTGAATCAGGTTACACCAGTTAGAATGCTAAATCTCCGATTTAATAATTTATTCTAAGATAATAGCTAAAGGGCTAGATCTGTAGATTGGCTGAATGGGTTCGAAAATGGTAAAACTCAACCGTTTAACTCTAAGGGAATTGGAAAATGAGCCTTTTTTCATAAAAAATGGAAATATCCACAAGCTTTCACCAGACCTCCAGTCAGGGGCATTGCTAGGTATTAAAAAATATTCTGGGCTATAGTCTGTTTTATTCAGGGGTTTCTGCCCTGAGAAATTTAGAAAATTTGGCTGATGAGCATCAATTTTAACGTAGTTTGAGAATGAAAGGAAAGGCCACTCGCCATGACTGATGCCGGGGTATGCCAAGTAGTTTGATGTTTACAGTACATTAAAGATAAGACAGTCTGTAAGGAAGTGAACGTGTCTTCTGCCAAAGTGCACCACATACACAATGAATATGACATTAAAATAGCCTACAGTCTTAATAAACACTGTCACTGTCCTACCCATAGAGAAGAAAAAATACTGACGTTAAATTTGTGACATTTCGCGACAAATTATTCTAAATCTGCCCATATAGGATTGTCACATCAGATTTTCTTGCGGTTTTAACTGACTACAGTGTTTCATTTGTGACTGTTGGTAATGTAACTACACAAAAGTCTCCTCCACGGGGCTATTTTCATCATCATCATCATCATCATCAGCAGCAGCAGCAGCAGCAGCAGCAGCATCATCACCATCATTATTATCATTATTATTAGGCCTATTATTTGATAGCACAGAGATCTGGGGCTTTTCCCAGATAATTTGGATCTACAGCCTCAAACTCCCAGGTCTAACAGCGCCCCTGCTTCCAGTGTCTGTATACGGGTGAAGAGGAGGCGAGGCCACAACTTACACTTGCTGGGAGAACTCGGGTGGCTCGTCGTTGACGTTGGCCATGCGCAGGCGCACCGTGGCCGTGCCCGTGCGGGGAATCTCGCCCCTGTCCACCGCCATCACCACAAACTCGTACAGGTGGTTGGGCCGCTCGTAGTCCAGCGAGCCCGCAGGGAAGATGGTTCCGTGGGCAGAGACGCTGAAGTCTGGACTCAGGGTGTAGTAGGTGATCTCAGCGTTCTGCTCAGAGTCACAGTCACTGGCCGACACTGCAGGAAAGATGAAAATGAAAGAAGGTCAGAAAGAAAGAGAAAGGAAAAGAGAGAGAGTAACAGAGGGGGAAATAAAAATAGAGAGAGTGGGAACATAAAAGAAAGAAGAAAGAACGAAAAAGAAGAGAGAGGGCAGGAACAAAAAAGAGGGGGAACAAAAAAAGAAAGACAAAAAGAAAGAAAGAAAGAAAGAAAGAAAGAAAGAAAGAAAGAAAGAAAGGAAAAGAATAGGGGCAAAAAAGAGGGGGAACAAAAAAAGAAATACAAAAAGAAAGAAAGAATGAGGGAGGGAGATGAAGAGAACCAATAAGAAAGAATTATAAAGAGACAGTCAGACAGCTAGATAGATATATAATGAATTCTTTCCAAATCTATCATGCAGTAATGACCACAGTGAATATTAAAATATGCAATCCACTCATTTCTGGGCATGATATTAAAATTAATCATAGCACATCACAGTCAAGCAGGCGCTGCCTGGCTGCCGCGCTAGCGTGAGTCGTAGCTCAGCGCTAGAATGGGAACACAAGGGACTCCTTGCTCCAGGACTAGCACAGCTAACATCCCCTCTGAGACTTCAACAAGCACACATACAGCTCTTCCCCCCTCCGCCAACACTTCCCTTTCCCTCATCCCCCTCTGATTATGTACATACAG
>CM059280.1:10970950-10975950 GCA_030347295.1 Setipinna tenuifilis | reverse complement strand
TCCCCCTTGGCCATGTTTGGCTAGCCGCGACGCTTAGCCTGTGCACCTGCAAACACAGCACCTCATTACGAGAGGAGCGGGGAGACAACAACACCTGCACACACTACAGAAACACAGAAAAAAAAGATGCAAAAAAGGTGTGTTTGACTGACAATATTTGGCTGATGCAAACCAGACGAGAGGCGGCGAGAACGGAAGGGCTATCTTCTTTGTGCACTTTGTCTGTGTTTTTGCGAAAGATCAAAAATATAATATTCATAGGGCATGGAAAACAGTGGCCAGAGGTCAGGGAGCTGAAGCAGAGAAGCGAGGCCAGGGCGAGGGGGCACAGGGCAGGGGGCGTGGGTTTACAGGGGGGGGGGGGGGGATCGTGGGTCAGGTCGACGTGCCAGCCTCCACCTTTCCATCCATAGCCTGCCCTGGGGAGACAACCTCGGAGCCCTCCGCTGACTTACGCTCACAGGATACAACAGACCTCAGAGGGTTGCGGCCAGTTGCCTTTTTTGCTCATCACTCCACACCCCCAACCCCCTCAAATCCCTCCCCCCACACACAGACACACACACTTACACATACACAAACACCTTCACACCCTATTCCGCCCCATTATTGGCGTGTGTACTGTGCCAGGGTTTGTGGCAGTGTTGCTTCCCAGTTCTGCCCAACAACACCCTCCCATCACCCTCCATGGCCTGGGGGAACGCACAGATCAGCGAGCAGAGGGAGGAAGAGAGAGAGAGAGAGAGAAGGAGAGAAAGAGAGAGAGAGAGAGAGAACGAGAACGAGGGAGAGAGAGAGAAGGAGAGAAAGAGAGAGAGAGAGAGCATCCCACTATTGCGGGGGAGGATGTAGTGCTACGGGGGCCTGGCGTCTTGGCACACGATACGGATACCGCTGCCTGCCTCGTCGTTTGACTTTGATCTGCATTTTACCCCCCCCCTAACATCACCCTCCTCCCCCCTGCCACCCCCCTGCCACCTCAGCTCCTCCGCTCTGCTCCGTAAACAGCCCTCACCATCCCCACTGCCATCTGATCTCCGCCTTAATGCCCACGGGGCTCCAAATGACATGGGCTTCCAACCTACAGCACTCATGCATCATATCCACAAACTGACAAGCCACATGTCGCCATTGCTGGAGAATTTCTCTTCATTCCAGCTGCCATGGACCGCCACCCAAGAGGGATTCCTCTTCTTATCTCTGAAGCTTCCTCTGTGCTGTGTGTCGCATGGTGAAGTACAGAAGAAGCTGTTCACTCACCCACTCCCTCCCTCCCTCCCTCGCTCCCTTCCTCCCTCCCTCGCTCCCTTCCTCCCTTGGGGAGCTTCAGGAGAAGTTTGTCGCTGTGCCAACTGATAAGCCGATCTAGGCGGTCCTGTCAATCACTCTCTTCCGTCTCTTCTTGACTCCTCGGTGGTGTTGAGTGTTTTTGAGTCTGTGCACTATAGAGGGCTTCAGTTTTTAGGGGGTGTTTTTTGACACTGACTGACAGCTGGTATGAACTTACGTGCGTGAGGAGCCCACTGAGAACTCCCTGAACACTTACATTTAAGTTCCCTCTCAAAACATAAACACACACATACACACAGGGGCAACAGCAGGGGGTGGTGTGTGTGGCGGGTTTTGAGGTGGGGTGGGGGATTAGGGTTATACTAAGGGCCCAGCATTTGGGCGGGGGGTGATGGGTGGAATTAAATTAAATTAAATGATTAAGGATAATAGGGTTGAAAACTGTATTCTTTCATAGGATCCAAAATTTTTGGCTGACACACACACACACACACACACACACACACACACACACACACACACACACACACACACACAAACACACGACCACAAGAGGTCAACTTTTCAAAAAGTCAACTTTTACCAGAAACTGACAAATAAATTGTAACTAAACAATTTGTAGCTTTAAAAAATGTTACTCAACAGTTAATCACACACACAACTAAATAAACCACATCCTGCCCTCCACTACAGGGTTGACCATGGCAGTGAGTGACCCACTCACCTCTGCGGCGCTGCTTAGGCTGTTCTGGGCCTCGGTGGCTCTGACGAGCAGCAGGTAGCGGTGCTGGTCGCTCTCGTAGTCCACGGTGCGCGTCAGGCTGATCTCGCCCGTCTCCCCGTGGATGGCAAACAGGCTGCTGGGATTGATGACCAGGCTGTAGCTGATAGGCTGCTTCTGGAAGGAAAGTGCCGGCGTGACGAGGAAGCTGCATTACAGACAGACAGAGAGACAGAGAGAGAGAAAGGAAGGGAGGCAAGGAGAGAGAAAAAAGAGAAATATCAGCTTGTCATGGAGTTAACCAACACATCGTCATTCAGTGTTTTCAATGACTCCGGCAATCGGATTAGGACTTCAGAGTGTCATTTGTAGACTATGTGCCCATAACTGTAAGAGCCTGAGGGAACCACACATCTCATCCCCAAAGGCTTTAACAGTCAGCGCCTGGTCATGCTTTCACTGTCTTATCTGTATCTCGCAGTCCTGCAGGCAAGGCTCAGCGTATCAGCATATCTGCTCCATCAGTCTCTGTCAGTACAGGCCCTCTGGGTCCTGCCAGCCCTAGCCTGTCTTCATTAGATCACTGCCAGACCCGCCGGCTCACAGGGAGGGATGGGGCGCTGGGAGACGGGGCAGGGGGTCCCTGGGAAAACGTCCTCAATGCACCCCCACTATCCTCCATCCCCATCTCCCACCCTGCTGGGGCCCCGGCGCAATAAAGGGAAACTAAGATGGAGGAGAGGGGCTATGGCAGGATGAGCGCAGGGGCCTGAGTTTGATCGGATCTGAGGGAAGAGAGCCCCCCCTGCCAGCCCATGCCCCCCCCCCCGCAGCCCACGGCTGATGCTGGAGTCCCAGTAAGCCTGTTAAAGCAATTACATCCACACCCATGAGAGAAAGATAGAGGAGGAGAGAGATGGGGGAAGAGAGAGAGAGAGTCAGAGAGAGAGAGGGGAAGAGAGAGAGAAACAGAGACAGAGAGAGCGACAAAGAGAGAAAGATCAGAGACAGGATGCTAAGATAAAGGAACAGGCAGAAAGGGTAAGAGAGAGAGAAAGAGATGAAGGGACAGAAAGCAAGAGTGAGAAAGAGGAAGAGAGAGTGCCTAGACTTGGCAGAGCATAAGAGTACAAAATTGAATGTCAACATCTTACACAAATAACTATAACTGCTGCTAAAACAAGGAGGTCTATCATTAAAGAAGCACAGCTACTTGAACAACAAGAAAGAGGACCAACAAGAAAACAGCAGGTAATGTCAGAGATAGAGAGAGAGGGAGAGGGAGAGAGACAGTGACAGCGACAGAGAAAGAGACAGATAGAGAGACAGAGACAGAGACAGAGAGAGGCATTTGGCATTTAAAATCCCTTTATTAAATCATCACATGGTCCAAGCATCCACTGTATGAGCCAACACCCCTAACCCCATCCTCCCCCATTTAAAAAAGAAGAGGAGGAGAGAGAGAGAGAGAATGAAGAAGAGGAAGAGAGAGAGGAGAGAGAGGACGAAAGAAGAGGCAACAGGGAGTGGCTGCAGAAGTAAGTGATTGAGTTTGGGTTGGGGGCGGGGTGGGGGAGGGGGGCAGATCCACAGACGAGTGGCACTGCTGTCATGCTGCCAAAGGCACAGATGTGTGTCATTCGGTGGCATAGGGAGATGAAGCCCATTGTGACCCGCAGCAAATATGGCACTAACACAGCTAATATAGAGTCAACAATTACTACTGCTGCTGCTCAAAGTGCAAAGGTGTCTGCGTTTACCACTTCCTGCTGACACCACAGGTCTAGCTGGAATAAAAAAATGTGTAATGTCGGCCAAGGTGCCTCCACAGACAGTGTGATTCATTGGGCTGAAAATAGTGGGTTTGATTTGAATAGTGAGGCAAAAAACAAGGAGTGAGCGAAAAAAGGGAAAAGGAAAGGGAAAAGGAAAGGGAAAGAGAGAAAGAGCGACAGAATGAAAGAGCACCTGATGCAAAGGCATAGAGATGGTTGTTGCCTTGTGTGTTGAGGACAAGGCTGGTGCGGATTTGTGTCTGGTGCATCTCATGTCCAACCTTGTCTGAGTGCTTTGTGTGTAAGTGCTTTGTGTTTCTGTGTGTGTATATATATGTGTGTGTGTTTGTGTGTGTGTGTGTGTGTGTGTGTGTGTGTGTGTGTGGCATATTAAGTGAAAACACACATATGGCTTCTCATCTAATGAGTTGTGCTTGTAATCCCAAGGCTCTAAATTAATGCTTCGGTGAACTGTTGTGCTGGAGGAGTAGGGCAAGTGTCTGTGTGTGTGTGTGTGTGTGTGTGTGTGTGTGTGTGTGTGTACGCGCGCATCAGTGAAACCTACACATATAGGGCACAAATGTCCCCACTAAGACAGGAAAACCAGACAAGGGGTGATTTTTTGGGGAACAAATTGTCTTCCCCGCTAGTCTAACAGTATGTGTGTGTGTGTGTGTGTGTGTGTTGTGTTGTGTGTGTGTGTGTGTGTGTGTGTGTGTCTGTGTGTGTGTGTGTTTCTGTGTTTGTGTGTGTGTGTTTACCTCCATATATGATGCTTTGAGAAATAACCATGACAAGCTGTGATGCTAATATAGGTACGCCGTGTGAGAAGTGAGAGGAGGTGTGTGTGTTTTTCCCAAGGCTTCTTCACCCAGGTGAGTGAGGACAGGTGTCTGCTCTACATAAACGTGCGTCTCCTCTCAACACACCACACCTGCTTGTTTTTGACAGCGTACACGAGTGTCTGCCCGTGAACACAAACACGTGACCTTCCGGCCTGAAATGCTCTACATTCCTCAAGCTCAGGGACAGAAATCTGTGGCGTGCGACCATGACAACACAACAACAACAACAGAACAACAACAAGCTATTAAATCCCGCCATCATCACAAGCACACATTTGGGGGTCATCTGTGAGAGTGGTCTTCACGCCATCACTTCCTGTAGCTGGCCTCTCGACGCCTTTTTATGGTAAACATCCGTATGCTGTGTCT
>CM059280.1:10925950-10963450 GCA_030347295.1 Setipinna tenuifilis | reverse complement strand
ACTTCCTAGGGTTACAACTGCCTGGGTTATTATTGTACTGTTTAGACAGATTTACGGTTTTGCTTTTGGGGTATATGAGTGGGTCCCGATCCTCCATCTTCAGAGAAGAGAACGGAACAGAGACGGATCGAACTCAACATCTTTAACTGCATCTGATAGAAAGCTCTGCTTGACTCAACCTTGCGGGCGAGTCAAGAAATGTAACTTAGCCAGTCTTTTAGACTTAGCGTGTTATTAAGAGTCTTTTATTTTTCATTCCATCAAGTATTTCATTTTACTTAATCAGTTATTCGTGATTTAAACTACTACAATAAATTATCGATCCTGATTCAACCGGAAGAGTCCAGTCTTCTATTTCTGCTAAAAAACACAACGCAACCTCAAAAACATCAAACTCTAACAAATGGTTTTGGTGACCCGGATCCCTGAAAACGACGAGACCTGCAAACAACTGCCAGTGGGAGAGCTGATATCCAGTGGGAGAGCTGCGCGTTCTGACCTGGAGCTGCACTCCGTGCCCTGGTGTGACCTGCCCGCAGAGGAAGCTGAGGGGGACGCCTCTCTATTCTTCATATATACTGGGTGAGGGGCAATTTCGCTCGAACTTTTCACGGGTTAAAGAACTAAAACTGCTGCATTTAAACAACAGTAACTTAAAAAGAAACTGGACATAATTTATGTACCTATGTCATTGATTTTTGAGCTCAAGGAATTAATGATATAAGATAAATAAAAAGGCCTAAGTCATCTAAATTCATGTGAATTAAAAGAAGGGGGTCCCAAGGACTGAAACGTCCGCTAAAAAGTATACAGCTGCTGATACGATAGCAAGTCACGGGTAATGTTGCGATAATTGAAAGGTTTTTTTCAATTACGGTAAAGCCTAAAGGAAACGGTCTAAAGTGTGTTAATGCTTTTGAGTGTTTAATCTTAGGTACATTGAAGGCAGATAAATACAACAGTGTTTATTTAAGCGCTTCCTTGTGATTTACCTGAAGAGACTCAGCTATTTTTGTGCATGTGTTTATCCCGTTGTGGTATACGGATGAATGGTTAGCCGACTTATTGGGTGCATGCCAATCCAGTCAGGGAGACGGATAAATGGTTAACCTACAATAAAAGTTACGAGGTGTCTAAAGATCTGTGATTCTAGCCTGTGGTGAGACGTGCCAGAGAAATAGTGCAAGAAATCTGAGACCTTGACATACCGCAGCTGGCGTGGGGCCAGAAATAACAGTCTGACAAGCTCGGTGCCTCTCACTCGAGATAGAAAAAAGCTGCTCGCTAGTGATACTGTTAAGATTTTTTAAACTTGGCAAAGAGGGTGTTAATTAGTTTAATCTGTACCCTCATAATATTTATAAATCCAAAAGACTACAAAAAGTACTGTTAAAAGAAAAAGCCACCATGGCTGAAGCCGACAGAATTTGTTCTGACGATGAATTTGCGGATGATAAAGAGCAGACTGCACGTAATCGTGTAATGAAGGACATGATCAAAGAATTGTCTGGATACGTCATGAAAGAATTCAAAATTGACAAGGTTGAGAAAAAAATAATTGAAGAAGAAAAGATACAACATGACGGTTTAATGTGGACCTTTGACGGAGTCAAAAAAGTGTTTGACAAATGGCAAAGATGCAGACGCAAAAAGCCTACCATAGCCATGGTTTTAATGAGTCAACTGAGACGCCATGAGAATGATCGTTCGAGAAATGGCTATCGCCGAAGAGTAAGTGATGAGAGGACTCTCAACACTAAGCTGAAAGGAGAAAACAATAAGTTGCGCACTGAGATGGGTCGTCAGGAAGCATGCATTAACATTCTGACTGCTGAGGTTGACAGACTGAAGAAGCATTGTGAGGAGCTAAAGAGTGGCGAGGGAGTTTTCCCCCCAGGGCGTGGCATCACAATCGAGGCGGTGCCTCCTGAACAACTGCCTCAAGTGAAACGGCTATTTGAAAAACCGGAGCCCCCTAGCGACCTGGAGGAAGACGACGATGATGACACTCCAACTCCCCCCAGAAACTCTCTAGTGCTCTCTGGTGGCATGACGGTGAAAGAGCAGAACAAGATCATATACAAAGCATTGGATGGCACATCTGGAGAAGAGGTGCAACTGCGCCCAATACGTATTCGCTATAAGAAGGGAGAAGGTGAAGAGGGGACAACAAGAATTTTCTGCCATACGCCTGCAAAGCCAGATCAAGTGGATGCGTGGGCCAAAGAAATCAGACATCCCAGAGAGGGAGGCCTGGAGGCCTGGATTAAATTGAAACGCATAGCCCGCGTACATAACCTGCATCCAATGGATGGATATCAAATCCTCTCTTTCCATATGGAGGATGGCGAAGCCGAAAGACTCAAAGCCGAACTAGATGAGGTATGCGTCGGAACAGAGGCATCCCTAAAGCAAGGATGGGATGCTATCAAAAAGTGGGTTGAAGAACAAGCTCGTGCTAATGTGGACTGGACTAAGATCACGTCGACCCACCAAGAAGTTGATGAAACAGTAGACTCATACTTCAGAAGATTTGCAGATGTTTTCGCATTACACTCAGGGCTAGCTGATAACCCTGAGAACATGAGTGAGTCCACTCAACAGGTGGCTAAAGCGGTTTTCATCGACGGGTTGCTCCCGGAGGTTCGCCAAGGAACGAAGATGGTGATGTCAACCACCTGGGAGAACAGCGGCACCAAGCTCAAAGATGTGTTGCAAAACGCCTCCCGAGTCTCCAGAGACCTCGAAATGAAAATCCGTCAGGTCAAAATGGACCAACTCCTACCCAAAGAACCAGTTCCCGCCGCAACTGCAGCTGCTGCTGATCCTGTACCTACCACCTCGCAGGGGTCGGCATCTGAAAAAAGGAAGTCTAAGAAAGGACCCTGTCACTTCTGTGGGAAGATGGGTCACTGGATGAAGGATTGCAGGAAGCGAGGGGCCGGAGGAGAAGATAGTGGAAATCGCAACGATGTGATGCGAAGGATCCAAAACATGGACAGAAATCAACTGCAAGCTCTGAGAGAAATCATTTCGGAAAACTAGAAGCCCCCTCCATCTGTCCAATCGCTGCCGCTATAAGACAAGAAAGAAACAGCCTTTACGTTAACGCCCAAATAAACAATGAAATTGAATTGGAATTTTTAATTGACACTGGAGCTGAAGTAACCATTATCCCCAAGAATTTTGCTAAGCGTCACAACATCTCTCTTTCCCATAACACAAGACCTGCGTACGGTGCTGGAGGAGACCATCTAAAGCTACAAGAAACCACCACAATCGATCTGAACTTTGGCTCAACAGAAATACCCTGCCGTCTTTGGGTGAGTGATAAAGTCAAGGAACCTCTCCTTGGAATGGATGTACTGCTCAAGTTGAAGGCGAGTCTCGAATTCAACGAAGGACAAGTACAGTGGAATCTGAGGAGAATACAAGCCATCGACCTCGAAGACCACCCTATTTGGGCCAAAGGGAAAAACGACTGTGGACTATTGGACATGGAACCAGTAAAACTAACTGGAAAAGTCCCCCCATGCACGAAACAATATCCCATCAACCGAGCTGCCATTGAAGGTCTAAAGCCAATAATCCACGAATTGGAGGAAAAAGGAGTCCTGCAAAAAACCAAAAGTGTTTCCAACAGTCCGGTGTGGCCTGTGAAGAAGCCCAACGGAACTTGGAGGCTGACTGTCGACTACCGTGAAGCTAACAAGGTGATTGACAAACTGACCCCCATTGTTCCTGATCCATCGACCATCTTCAACTCATTGAAATCAGAGCACAAAGTCTTCTCAGTGCTCGATGCAGTGAGTGCCTACTGGAGCATTCCACTCGCTCCTGAATGCCAAGACTGGACTGCCTTCACTTTTGATGGAAACCAATATAAATGGACCCGACTTCCCCAAGGCCTGCACAACAGCGCCACTTTATACAACCAAGCTCTCAGGAGACACCTGTCCTTACCTGACATGCCACGAATCACGTCTGAAGTCATTACTTATATGGACGACATTCTTATTGCCTCAGAGACTGAAGCAGAGCATGACAGAGACGTGAAAGCGTTACTCGATTACCTCCAACTGAAAGGACACAAAGTGAGCTTCGAAAAAGCGCAAATGTCGCTGCCTGCCGTGACCTACTTGGGCCAACGCATCTCGGAAGGAAAGAGAGAAATCACCACTGACCGCACCACTGCAATCAAGCAAACTCCTGAACCAAGCACCATTAAACAACTACGTTCATTCTTGGGATTGTGCAACTACAACCGAGCGTGGGTTGAATCCTATACCGAAAAAGCCCAACCATTGACGGACTTGTTGAAAGGAAGTCCTGATTCCAAAGCGAAAATCTGTCTGACCGACCAACAAAAGCAAACTTTTGAAGAACTGAAGCAAGCCTTGTGTAACGCACCAGCCTTGGGTATTCCCAACATCGATCGACCCTTTGTTCTCTATGTCAACGAGAGAGAAGGCTTCATGACTGCAGTGCTAACTCAAGAGCATGGTGGACTTCAGAGGCCAGTGGGGTATTACTCCGCTAAGCTGGACACCACCGCATTAGGGTTTGGACCCTGTCTGCGAGCTGTACAAGCAGTTTTCCTGGCAATACAAGCAGTCGCCAGTCTTGTGCTTGACCAACAACTCACAGTTCGCTGCCCTCATGCCGTGAATACTCTGATGACCATGAGGAAAGTTGCTAAAGTGTCAGATAGTCGTTGGGGAAATTGGCAAGCGGTGTTGGAGTCACCTAACATCTCAATCCAAAAAGCCACTGTGTCCAACCCCTCAACCATGATAACACCAAGTTCCATAAACCTGGAGGACGATCATCATTGCGAAGATCTAGTCAGGCTGATGGACGAGGAGCAGCCGACAAAGGAAGACCCTCTGCCGAGTCCAGACTTGATCCTGTATACTGATGGTTCCTCTATGGTGATAAACGGAGTACGATGTGCTGGATGGGCAGTCACCAACGACTTCGAGGTGTTGAGATCAGACTCTATGACACCTGGAACGTCAGCCCAGCAAGCAGAACTTAAAGCTTTGGCAGAGGCCTGCAAACTGGCCGAGGGAAAAACTGCAAACATCTACACGGATTCAAGATACGCATTTGGAATAGCCCATGACTTTGGTCAACTTTGGAAAATGAGAGATTTCCTGACATCTAAAGGCACCCCAATAAAGAACGCAGAGCTTGTTGCAGATCTGCTTGACGCTATGCAATTACCTACCGATTTGGCTGTATTGAAAATCAAAGCTCACACTAAAGATGAAACCACAGAAGCAAAAGGCAATGCGATGGCAGATGCAGCCTCTAAAACGGCTGCGATAAGAGGAGGGGAGTGTATGAAAACGGACGGATTACAAGACGCCGAACATTTTTTGAACAAAGACGACGAAAATGGCATAAGACGAGTCAAAAAGGATGACGGAAAAGCTTCAGAGAGATTGTCAGACATCAAGACGATGCAAGAACATGCAACTCGACAAGAGAAATGGACATGGATGGAGAATGCTGCGAAACTTCATGACGACAAACTGTGGAGGCATGGAAACAAAGTAGTAGCACCAGAAGTCCTGCTAAATCATCTAGCTGTCCAAATACATTCTCTAGGACATGTGGGAGCAGAAAAAATGAAATACAGGTTTTCGCAAGTGTGGTGGAACCCCAAATTCACTGCAGTCGCCAAAGAAGTGGTAAAAAGGTGTGTGACCTGTATGAGAAACAACAGCGACAGCAGAGTCAAGCTACCTTTGCTGAAGACCCCTGCCCCACCAGGTCCGTTCAGACATCTACAAGTGGATTACATCACCTTGCCCCCTTGTAAAGGATATCGAGATGTACTAGTCATTGTCGACAAATTCTCAAGATGGATCGAAGCTGTGCCAGCAAAAAGAGGAACCGCTCTACATACCGCCAAAGTGCTCGTGAAGGACTTTATCCCACGTTGGGGATTGCCTGATCAGATATGTTCAGATCAAGGAACTCACTTCACGGGAGCTGTGTGCGCTGAGGTGTGCAGAATGCTAGAAGTTCAATGGCAACTGCATTGCCCGTACCATCCTCAGTCTTCAGGACAAGTGGAGCGAGCTAATCGAACCTTGAAAGAAAGGCTGGCGAAGAAACATCAAGAAGGACTGCCATGGCCGGACGCCCTCCCAGCTGTTTTGTGCAGTATGAGAGCTACAAACAACAAGGAAACTGGCCTGAGCCCTTACGAAGTCATCACTGGACGACCCATGTCTCTGCCTGGAACGATTGATTTTAGGAAAGCCGACGTACACCTTGTGTCAGATGCTCTGATGAACTACTGCGTCTCACTCACCGAAGCAGTCTCCACAGCGGAAGAGAGAGTGCGAGAAGCATGGAACGAACCACCTGAAGGAGGACATTCTCTGGTGCCTGGACAGTGGGTAATGATACACAAGCCCCAACGTCTGACTCTTGAAGCCAAATGGGAAGGACCATATGAAGTTCTCCTCATTACGGAATCTGCTGTGAAAGTTAAAAACAAATCAAAATGGATCCATGCTAGTCACTGCAAATTAGTAGATGCCCCTTGAGCTCAAAAACCAAGTGTATGTTCTCAAAGACCTTTTACCGACTCGCTTTCTAGCTTGAGGTTAGTTAGGGAGGAAGCTTTGCGGAAGACCTTTGTTTTTCAAACGGGTTTTTTGTTTTCACGGGAGTGAAGTTTGGGGAGGAGATAGAGGGTGAGTTAGATTCAACTCGCGTCTCGTTCTTGCCCTGTAGGAGTTAAGAAAATACAAAAAAAATTATAAAACCAATCATAACTTGAATCAATCTTGTTTGTCAAATCAATGTTTTCAATCACTGAGTATCATAAGCTAATCACTGACTGTGTTTACAATAATATGTTATACCATGATCATATGTTTACAATCACTTATTTATGTGTCTCTAAAGACTACCTCCTCCATCTGATACTGCCTTGTTCTTTTCTGTATGTCTGTATGTCTGTGTGCAGAGCAACGGAAACCTCCAAGATTACTGGACTGAACTGAACTGTATTAACCTAATCAAACCACTACGACTGTCTTGGGAGAAGTTCAACAGCCTCCACTACATCACACCCTCTGACGACTCCACAATGCCAACAACCATGCCAACTGTGTTACTGTTTTTCTTGTGTGTGTTCAATGTGGTTATCTGTGTTTACGATAGTCATCATGAAGTCCACAAGGACAATGTGTTTTTGAAAACTGCCCATGGTTATGCTAGAGCCAAAGGAGAGAAAGAATGTTGGGTGTGTGGTTTAATGCCGACTGCTGTTGATACTTATCCCTACTTAGCCATTCCTTTCACTCTTAGAGAATATGTGACTGCTTTTAAGAATGAAGATAGCCCTTTGTACAATTCCAACGTCACCTTCTTTACTCAGAAGTTAGGACCCGGACCACCTAAACGTATCAAGCTCAGTCTAGCTCCTGAAGGGTTGCTGTGTTGGGCTAACGGGGGTGGTGGGCCGAGTTTGCTTGGTGTGAGTAAGTGCAAGTACAATGTTCAAGTAGGAGAGCCTAGCGTCTCAATTAACTGGACTGGGGGAATAGAGACTTTGTCTCTGCCTCCCAAAATTAAGCTCATCTCCAATCAGAAGACACTTAACCTAACAATTGATGCTATGGCTGCAATTAATGGTACAATGTTTGTGTGTGGTCAATATGCTTACTCTTTTCTGCCTAGGCATTGGCAGGGGGTTTGCTATGTTGCCTATGTTGTGCCTGCTGTTAGGACTGTGGAGAAGGAACATCTGCTTAAACATTCCAGAGCTAAGAGAGATTTGTTTGGTAATCATCGCATAGTCGCTACTCCCACTCAGAGATTTTTCTCAGCTGTAATTCCAACCTATGGCATAACTGTTGCTCTTGATGAAGTCAGGGACTTAGCCAATGTTGTTGAAAAAGTTTCTAATGACTCTGCCCTAGCCATCGATGAGATAAATGGAGAACTGAAAGCCGTGAGAGCCATGACCCTGCAGAATCGTCTAGCTTTAGACATTGTGCTAGCAGCCAAAGGCGGTACTTGTGCTGTGGTAGGTCAGGAATGTTGTACCTATGTCCCTGACCACTCTAAGGAGGTTCACCACTATGTGTCTGACATCTACAAGCAGGTAGCGTTGTTGAAGGCTGAAGGGAAAGGGTGGTCTCTCACTGACTGGATTTCCTCTTGGGGAGGGGCGCTCCTAGCTCGGGTTTTTCAGATCATAATTCCTGTGTTGGTAGCCATCTTGGTTATTGCCTTGGCGATCAAGCTGTCTTGATGTGCCATTCAGAGAGCATGTACTGCTAAACCAGACCGAGTAGCCCGTGTTAAACCACTAACTTTTGATCCTATTGTAGGAGAGGGGTACTTCCAGCCTATTTAGTCCTGGTACACCAGTTACTTATTCAAGGGCATTTTCATTGTGTGATTCATGTTGTGATGCCATCCAAGTTAAATCATGTGTGATTGATTTCTTTAATCTTGATGTAATGAATTTTTTTTTATTTTGATTTGAATCATTTTAATGTCTGTGTAACCATCCATATATTCATTTGATTTTCTTTTGTTGTGTGTAATCATCCATATATTCATTTGATTTTCTTTTGTTGTGATCTTAAAACTATCGTTTAGAGTGATCAAAAGGGAGGATTGTAGAATTATGTATGATTTTTCTGTGCACTCTCTAGGCTGTCAAATGAATAGGCCCCAACTATAAGATGTTTTTACTCTCTGCTCAGAACAGGAGCCACTCTGTCTGCACCGTCAGCAACCTTGTAAGACCAAACCAGCTATATGGTAGCATGAACAGCACAGGTGCAGGACCTTGTACGTGTATGTTTAGGCTATGCGGAATGTTGCTGCTTCTAACCCTGAGAACGGTAGTGTGTTGCACCTTCATGCACATATATGGAAAGTACTTCCTAGGGTTACAACTGCCTGGGTTATTATTGTACTGTTTAGACAGATTTACGGTTTTGCTTTTGGGGTATATGAGTGGGTCCCGATCCTCCATCTTCAGAGAAGAGAACGGAACAGAGACGGATCGAACTCAACATCTTTAACTGCATCTGATAGAAAGCTCTGCTTGACTCAACCTTGCGGGCGAGTCAAGAAATGTAACTTAGCCAGTCTTTTAGACTTAGCGTGTTATTAAGAGTCTTTTATTTTTCATTCCATCAAGTATTTCATTTTACTTAATCAGTTATTCGTGATTTAAACTACTACAATAAATTATCGATCCTGATTCAACCGGAAGAGTCCAGTCTTCTATTTCTGCTAAAAAACACAACGCAACCTCAAAAACATCAAACTCTAACAGTACACACACACATACATGCACACATGCAGACAGACATACACACACAGAAACACACACACACACATATGCACACACACATACAAAGGCAGAGCAAGCTGTGAGGCTCCCGCCTCCTCACCCGTCCAAAACTTGGTGACGGTGGCGTTGCTTCTGTATTGTTATAAATAAATGAGCCTCCCCTTCTCTCCCTCTGTCACCTGGCTCTTTGTCTCCACCCGACTCGGTCGTTAGCCAGCCACCGAACTAGCATGCCCCGCTCTAATTAGCACCTCCATCCCTTTTCCCTCTCTCAGCTGATTTCTGCTGACAGAGGGAAAGAACGGTGCAATTTATGCCCATTCACATAGGGAGCATCTTTTTTTCTTTCTTTTTTTCTTTTTTTTTCTCCCCCCCCCATTCTCTCCTCTGCGCGCTAACTACCAGGGCTTTGTCTCTAGGGCCAGCAGAATTACAATGAGAAGAGAGGAGAAAGAGAGAAGGAGAGAGGAAACAGGAGCAAATGGGGCAGAACAAGAAAGGCCAGATTGAGAAAGAGAGAAAAAAGGCAGAGGAGAGAAGACCGAAAGAAAAGAGAGGGAAAAAGAGAGAGAGAGAAAGAGCTAAGAGCATTCACAGCTAATTAAATATTCTCTCAGAGGATTACAAAGGACTATTTGGCCCTTTCTGGAAATTGTGACTTTAGTAATCTTGTTATGAGGGGGAAGGTACTGACTTTTTCACATTTCACATCAAACCACCAATTAAGGGACAAGCAAAGGAAGTTCCAGCTGCAAGTCTCCAGCACAAATTGCAAATGATACATAGGCTAATGTGCCGGCGGTTATTTTTTTATTTCCTTGTTTATTTATTTATTTATTTATTTACTATCAGTGTTAAAAAAAAACACCAGTCCCATCAAGAGCCTGTCAGGAAGAGCCACAATGTGTCTGGCCGTTTTAAAAATAAATAAATAAGGCATTTCTATTTGACATGGTAGTTAGGAGGTAATTTCTGTGACGGTCCAAGCAAATTCAAGCAGAAGTCAATGTTGGAGTTGCAATGTTCAGAGCTGGCCACTCACCCAACCCCCAACCATCCAGATCCTCATCCTCAAGGCTTTGTGCACAGTTGCACAGTTGCTCCCCTTTCCTTAACTAACCTTTCACACACATACACGGACACACACGCACACACACAAGCACACACACACACACACACACACACACACACACACACACACACTGACACACACACCTCAGATTTCTACTAGCAAAGCCAGAAGTCAAATGACAGCCTCAATGTCAGCACGACATCAAGGAATTAACCTCAAGGAACAGGACAGGTAGCTAAGAGTCACAAAGCCCGTGTTTGGCTCTGGGCTTCGCCAGGGATTGACTTGGAAGGGACATTCCCCTCGTAATGCTCTCCAAGGCAGACCTGAGAGTGACTGAGCGAGTGACCTGACTTAGCTGCCAGCGTGGGGCTATCAAGCAGGATTAGTGGACAATGAGGAGCAGGGGTGAGAAAGGAAAAGCTAGTTAAAAGGAGTTCCTAGCTCCAGGTCTGCCATGCCACCGCTGAAACAAGACTCTGAGCTGTGTGCACAACAGGTGTGGACATTCACTTCACAGAATAATGAACTATTACCAGCCACTGACAACTAAAGTTCACCAGCCACTCAACAGTAAATTTCAACAGTAAATTATTATTTTTATGTCCAGAATCATCATTATGTGCAGCGACTTTTATATTTTACCAACATTTGGCTGGTGCGGATTTCCACTCTGGTGCACAACATTTATTTTCTCCTGCTGGCCCAGCAAGCTAATAACCAGTCTAATATTGTATTTTCCATATGCACATAACATACCGTTTTGCTTTACATGTTAAATCCAACTTGTCCTGTGTGGTAGACTTTGCTACAATGGTATATTACTAATTGTATCATCCTCCACTACTCACGCCCTTGCATAGTCTTTGGGACATGATTACAGCTTCTGGCAACCACAGTCATTTAGCCAGACAGCTATATGAGCAAACACTGCAACTACAAATCTCTGATGGGCTTGGCCAATTCTGCTTAGCCGTTAGAATATAAAAAAAACCTGATTTATCTTCTCTGCTTCTCTGTTGTCCAAATCCAAGCACATTCTTTAGCCAAATCTTTCAGGCTACACTTTGTCTGAGCCCCATTTACATTTATTCATTTAAATTTCAATTTTCTGTGATTTTTGCCAGTAGTCGACTTACCAGACCCCCCCCCCCCCCCCCCCCTCTCTCTCTTTCTGTCTCTATCTTTCTCTCTCTCTCTCTCTTTCTGTCTCTGTCTCTGTCTTTCTCTCTCTCTCTCTGAGGGGGCTCAATCAACAGTCCCTGCTCTGTGTGGTTGCCCTAGTCTTGGCTTTGTAAACTGAGTGCCCATGCTACAAAGCAACACTCTTTCTGAGGCAGATGGGGAAGATGAAGATCTTTATAGGATTCTGAAAATTAATTCCCTGGTCTAATGAAAGAATAAGCGTGCTTTGGAAGAACTGAGAGAGAGGGAGGGAGGGAGGAGGAGAAAGAGAGATGGTGGGGCGGGGTGGGGGAGTAGTGGGGGCAATATCCCCAGCCACTGTCTTTGAAGGCCTTTGAAACACTGGACTATAGTGCTGCAGAAATCTTTACAGTCATTTCCCCAGACTCCAAATGACAGAAAGATGTGTGGATGAGAAAGAGAGAGAGAGAGAAAGAAGAAGAAGAAGAAGAAGAAGAAGAAGAAGCAGAAGAAGAAAATGTGACACGTTTTTTTGTATTCTTTTTCATTTCTTGATCCACAGCCAACTCATCCTTCTGATTAGAGAAAATGAGCTCTAATGGTGTTATCTCATCGCTGCCTGTTGTCACCACAGAAATGGCGAGGTATAGGCATCACGCCTGATATATAACAAAGTGATTTCCTAACTCTGCGTGCTGAATGAAAATACCAAGGTGTGCACTTTGCTACCGTGGATTTTCAATAGTAAAATATACAAATGCACATTTGATCATTTCAAAGGAAGCACTTAACAACAGCGTGTGTCATTTTTAAGCTTCCATATTCAAAGGCTGTGCATTGTTATATGCCAGTAAGGAGATATAATAGCGTTCATGTTGTTCAAGCAGAGGTGGTAACTTAATTGGGCCCTAAAGCTAGAGCAGTATGGCGATGCTGAAAGAAATCACGGCAGCCTCCTTCTGTGATCCATTTCAAGCGAGAAAATCAGACCCACCACATACAAGTTTCAGCCCAAGGGATGGCACTAGGATGAAGCAGACTTTGGGGTGGGTGGGGTGGGGGTGTGCCACACGTGATAGGATGCTCACATGGCCTCTCTTTTGCTCTCTCTCTTCCTCTCTCTCTGTCTCTCTCTCTCTCTCTCTCTTTCTCTCTCTCTCTCTCTCTCTCTCTGTAGCCTCTCTCACTACAGTCTAAATTAAACAATCCCCTCCGTTCTACAGTACCCTAATCTTATCCTCTTTATAGAGAGCAGAGATCATTGCTGTTTTTGCTGTGTACAACTGCGGTTGAGGTTGCCACTTCACCACTACCACTACCACCACCCACCACCCCCACCCCCACCTCCACCTCCTTCTCCACCTCCCCCTCCAATCCCAACACCCAAATATCACAGCTCCAGCAGCATCCAGTCTGCTTTCTCAATGCCAATGGGGCAATCTACCACGCCCATGCACTCCAGACCTCAGGGCTGTTATCAGATGGGCATCGGTCCAGATGCTATCAGTCCCCCAGTGCCGTGGCGATCAAAGCATCCCTCATCCTCCTGGAAGCCTCTCATCCATTACAGGCTGCAGCGTGCAGGACATAAACCCCTAATGCATGTAAAGACCAAACGCTGCATTGATCTACGGGAATACAAAAGATGCCAAAGCAAGTTAAAAGATTTCACACTGAACGATCCCCTTGTTCTGACTCTCCCATCTCTTCTTCTATTTAATTTGCTTCATCCCTTTTTCTTTTCTCTTTCTCTGTTTCTTTTTTTTCCTTCATTATTCTTTTATTCTTTTTTTTCTTTTTCATTTCTTTGCGTTTTATTCTTTTTCTCCTTCTTTCTTTTACACACAGCCTCAATTTCAGACAGCTTGCCTATAAACTGCCACAGACTGATATATGCTGTAAGCCAAGCTGCCAATAGCATAGGGATCCATCAGCAGCACTTCCACTCAGTGTCTATGATATCAAGCATCGTAGTGTGTGTGTGTGTGCACACCTCTGGAACCCAAACTGCAGGGGAGGGAGCGGCAGGCCAGGGCACCCAGTTAAGAGACTGATTGGTTGTTCTGGACATCACTCAAAAGGGCCTCTTCCCAATCGAACCCATTACGCTGCATTACACAGTTAGGGAGAGAGCGATGCATACAGGGGCACTCATTCATGAAAATAGCTGCGGCAAAATTTCTGGAGGCCAAAAATGAACTGCCAAACACCTGAGTCATGCGTGTGGTGTGGCATGACCAGTCTGTTCTGTTCTGTTCTGTTCTGTGCTGTCCTGCGAGTGGGAGAAGCATATGGCAGCAACCCCCCCATCCCCCCCCAAGCACTTGCCTCTGGCACTGGAGAAAAAAGTATTAGAAATTGAAAGTCCATTTAGAAAATGTGCTGTCGTGTAAGTAAAGACAAAGCTTTATTGGACATCTACTCTGCGTTTTATTGGGTATCTATCTTCTCCCTGAAATGGAACAGCTCTGTCGGGTAAAAAAGTCAGCTTGTAATGCAGTAGCTCAGAAAATTTAAACCTGGCAGTTAAAAAATAATAATAATGAGGGAACCTTAACTATATATAAAACATCTGCATAACTTAGCTAATTTAACTGCATTAGTCAATTCCAGAGGTGGACATTCCTGGGTTCAGAAACTAAAAGACCTGCCACAAATGTGTTCCTGACCATTTTATTTAACCAGTTGATCCTAATTAGTGCAACACTCAACCAGGTAGATAAGTCAAATCACCTGAGTGAACAGCACAGACAGAAGAAACACATGCCGAGACATTTACTTTCTCAAGCTGGTTTGTACAGCTCTGTTAAATTCTCACTGTACTGTAGGGCATTTTGGTGATTAAGCTGTTTTCTATATTTTCACTTGGACTCATTATTTGGCTAATTATTTCTTCAAGCCCACAAGCAATTAATTATCATTGGTTTCTTGTATTAAGCATGACATGGGGCCACCGATTCATACTTGAGGCTTTATTATGCTCATAATCTCTGCATCCAGGGCCAACTTGGAAAAATAAAGGATCAGTATTTTTGTCAACTTTATTCACCTATTGTTTTACACATATTCCTCTACCCACACATCTCCTCAACAGCAGTACAAATCTATCCTGTCCTCTGGCACTCATTCTGCCAAAGGTAACAGAAACATTGGCAGTCAACGCTCCCCTTCGATTCACAAAACAGTAGTGTGCTGGCTGGAGGCACAATGAACTCCCCTTTTGAAAGCGATCTTGCAGCATTGATATGCTGTTACACACTGAGATAGCCTGATTTGTGTCACAAATAAGATTACCATGATTAAAAGGTATAATTCTAACATACAAAGAACGTTTTTTTTTGTTTTTATTGGTTTATACTTGGTCTATACTGTGCTACACTGTAGCTTGCAGTAGCCTATTAAAAATAATCCTAAAAAAAAGATAGATATTTCAAACTTGCTGCAAGAGCCAGCATGAGCCCAAGAGCAGGGTTATTGATGGATTTAAACTGCATTTGATGTTCTGGGTGCTACTAGGGGCACAGACGCCAAGATGGCCACAGACCACAGTTCCCTCCAAAAATACTCCTGCCCCATGCACTTTACCACAGGAACACTAATGCTCTTGAAAAATTAGTAAGGTCAGCATTATGAAGGGCCCCTCCATTTATTTTAGGTAGGGACTTTCTCCAGAGGGTGGATGATTGGGGTTCTGTGGTATAGTGTGCAATGGCTACCGGCATCTTATGTTGCCCTTTTCTCACACATTTATGAATGAATATGGTCAGGGCCCATAGGCTAAGGGCAGATGCAGTAGCAAACCCAAAAGCGAACTCAGAAACAGATTGTGACTCAACATGTTATTTTAATAAAACAGAAGAGACAAAAAAAAAAGTTACTGGCCAACTGGGTACGGAGGCAAAAACACAAAGAGTGCACAAAAAGGCAGAAGGCACAAAATTCACAAAGAAGAGGTACAGGCAGGACTCAAGCAAAATGGAGCATCCAAAACAGGCAGACAAGTCAGACACAGTACAGCAGGAAAAATCAGAGCGAGCAAGTCCAAGGGCTAGGCAAACTCACATGGAAAAAAAGCAGGATAGGGTCAGCAACAGGTAAAAAAAAAAAATCCAGGCAGAGGTACAAAGACAGCAAGCAAAGTAAGTCAGCAGTCCAAAAAAACAGGCAGGAGTCAGAGAACCAACAAGAGTAATTCCTGATAGTGTGAAGAAGAGTAGCAAGAGGCTCCTCTGGGCAGGATGAGAATCTGGCAGAGAGTGATGCTCCTGACATGGCTTTGGAGAAGTGGCTGCAGGTGTAGGTTTAGGTTTAGAAGAGTGGGTGCAGGTGTGATGAGATAGCACTGAAGATCAGCAGCCCTTCCCATTATCAGACAGGGGGCAGGGAGCAGAAACTAGGGAGTGAAGATACGGGGGGGGGGGGGGGGTTCTCAATATGCCTCCTCTGACCCTGTGCCCTGGAATCGCTTGAGGCTCAATGTCATCAAAGATGTCTTATTTGTCTAATTGCTACAAGAAGGTGAGAGGAACGAGGATGGAGGAGTGTGGAGAGAGGTTCAATAAGTAAGAAAACACAGGTGTATCTTTTGCAGAAGTGCTTTTTCGTGTAGTAGGTGTTTCCCGGTGATAATTAGGCTGACGTGTCCAGTTGAATATTTTAAAAACCACACCTCAACATTTGTTCAAATTCCGAAGATGTTTGCTTCAACCAGCAGCAAGCCCTGATTGAGATGATATCAGGAAGGTTTTTGGATTCATTTAAACAATACATTAAAGAACCTTGAAGTTATTTCAATGTGTGCATCTTTTCTCAGTGAACTGTAAACAATGTGTAATACTGATGAGTTTCTCAGTGCAAACTGCAAACCAAAAACTGTAAATTATTTGGATAGCCTTGAAGCACTACAATCGTTTTTAATAAATTCAGATAAATAACAGCCTATGTAGCTTACTACTACGGGGTTGGCATTTTTGACTGTCAACCGGATTTGAGGTCTGTCTTGAGCTCTATGGTTTTTTAGATCATCATGTAAAAATTGCCCAAGGTGACAATTTCAATAAAGCTGAAACATGACAATCCCTTCAAGTAACATACAACATTTTTCCTCATTTCATTTCATTTTAATGTTATAGGAACAGGCGGGTGTATTCTTTACGATTTTGCTTTGAAATGATACAGAATGCTTAGAGCAAGGCACAAGGGCAGCATTTTAATGTTCATGATAGGGGTATATGAACTTTAGTATGTGCTAAGCCCGATATTCTGCCTATAATTATCTCTAAACACAATCACTAAATTCCTGAAGGCCAAATTGTGAGGTGCACGTAGTCACTCATGCAATTTGCAAATCCTAACTATAAGATGGATGGGTGGATGATTGATTAATTATTTGATTCGATTTACAGATTGATTACTCTATTGATTGAGGTGTGTGTGAGTGATATTGAAGATCAAATGTCAGCTGACTTTAACTAAATAGGCCAAATGCTTACTGGGTTTTGCCTGGCATATAAAAGAATTACACTGGACCTACGCACACAAAGATCCAACAGTCTTGATATTTAAGATATAGAAGGCCAGGGTTGGCGCCTGTATGGTATCAGCTCCAGCAGCTCCACCAGATCATGCTAGCACAATGTACCTGGAGGTAGAAAGCCCGGGTACGGCAAATAGCCCTGCTCCTATCCCAGGCACTATATAAATGCAAGGCGTTGTTTTTGTTGCTGTTAGCCTATTTTTAACCTCGTTTATGCTCAGCCCCAAAGTTTTTCTTGTTGTCAACTTGAAACCACTTGAAACAACTTGAAATCACTTGAAACCACAACCAGAGGGCATAGCCATATACCTGACTTTTTGGTCTACACAATGAATAATAACAAAGTGATAAGAAGAATGACTTTATTCATGGCACAAAGGGGGTGGAGGGATGTGCTGCTATGCTGTTTTACTGCAGGCTAATTCAGTTGTGTCTTGCTTTCAAAAGAATCTAATGGGGAAAAAAAAGTTTACAAAGGCTAGAGAACAGAGAGGGACTTTTTTCAGCCTTGACTGTCAGGTAGTCAGTAAGCCATGTAACAAAATAAAAGGACGAACACAACCTGAAAAGACGGCACAAAAAAGAATACATGAATGCTTTATGGCCTAAAGCCAAAAAGATGAGCTTTAATAGCCTTCTAAGTCTGACACAGGAAATAAAGGAGGTATAATGCTTTTTGTCAATAGACAGGCCTGCACACTGACTTTTGCCTGCACTGCTGCTGATGTGTGAGACATCCAACATTCTCGGGTTCACCCCCTGACTGACATTGAATGTTTTAACATGGCGCCTGAGCGATCAGGGACATCTCATTTCTCTTATGCGATCATCACCTGATTTCTCCATTCTGCAATATGAAGCACCCAGGATCAGGAAGTGACAGAATGCATATGCAACAAAAGCTGTGTCACTGATCTCATAAATATCATTTTGGAACTTTTTTTGGAAAGTTGATTAATCTAGACAGTTTAGACATTTGGAAATACATTATAAACATTACTTTACAGACTGTTGGCAAAAGTGATCAACACACCTCACACATATTATGGATAGATATTTTATATTGTCTTCTAATGTTATTATCATTTGTATTTGTAATTCAACTATTTACTAGATTCTTAGTTGATCTGAAGTTAATTGCTATTTGTACCTCCCTATTCCATCTGCATGGGATAATTATTTGCATGTTTATCTCTTTTGGAGGTTCAAGAAAAAAAACAAAACAATACACAAATGAGGCAAACATTTTCAACTCTACCATGATTAATAGATTAATACATTCATAAATTACCATTTAAAATAATTGAAATTAGTGGCTCTGTTACGTCAATAATCACCTCTTAGTTTGCACGACACGATGTGATTTAAGATGTTATTTACCTATAGGCAAATCATACAGGAGCAAAGCCCCCAGTGTGTTTCTGTAGGCCCATTCACAGGGCCATTTGTCAGAATAGCACAGCCCCAGGTAATTATACCATTGTCAGAATGTGGCAGGTGGGTGCTTATTATTCGTTTAGTCTAGTCTGTGTTTAGAGGGGCAAGGCCCGCAGATTAGGAGTGATTTACATTGTGCATTTGTATGTACCTTTTTAATAAAGATGGATCAAGACCGGGAAGACAGGGAAACAAATATACCCTGGATTCTTTCAGTCAACAAATCGTTCTTCTTCCTCCTCTTCACCTTTGTGTTTGTCCTCCTCCTCCTCCTCCTCCTCCTCCTCCTTTTTTTTCTTCTTCTTCTTCTTCTTCTTCTTCTTCTTCTTCTTCTTCTTCTTCTTCTTCTTCAGTACACATCATTTTTTCTTCCCAGACAAATGGCACTAAAGAATGCTGGGTGCAGGCTCCTAACAGGATTATTAGCAGGATTAATAAGGCACAGGGACTAACACAGGAGGAGGGGATTAGTCATGTTGCTTTGAAGTCATCGTCAGAGGGGAGGGGAGGGATAAATGGCACTTGGAAAGGTATTTTACGTCTCCTTTTTCGTTCTCCCGCACGTATACATGCTCGTATTTTGTCTCTCGACCAAAAAAAAAACAAAACAAAAAAAACAAAAAAAAAGGCGCTTGCAATCCAGAGGCAAAAAAGACACAAATGCGAGGAAGACAAAGCAAACCATCTGAACCCTCACCCCTCATTTCCGACAGATGAGTTGACTGGAAAATGGATCTTTTTTTGTCTTTAGTTTACTTTGTAATTGTGCGGCCCGGGTAATTGGCCAGTCTTTTCATATCGGCGCTCATTTGCCATTGTGATCCGAGCCTCTCTGCCAATAGCCTAAAAAGAAGGCGCGTGGTGTCTACACTAAAAGCTTTATCACGTACACCACCCTCAAGCCTCACCCAAACACTCAAGTATTTCAAAAGCCACCGTTTTCCCTGCCAAATTGCTACATTTATACATCTCTTTTGTATTTAGCACTGTGTAGGCGGCAGAGCCAAAAGAGACAGTGAATGGGGGAAAAACATTCTCTAAACATTCCTCTGTTAAATGCAAGCTTTTCCCAGCATCCCTGTAATGCTAATTATGTTATGATTGGAACAAAGCACGCTCTCATTAGCTGGGTGTGGGAACCTAGTAAGTGTGGAGGTGGAGGGATGGTGGATAAGGGAGAGGCATTTGCGAGAGTCCGCTGCTATCGTAATTACAATCCACTAGCAAAATCTGCTGGCCTTGCGACTGTACCTTTTTCACATTGGAAAAGGCCAAGAGGAAAGAGAAAATAAAAGACTGGATGGGATAGAGGGGAGAGGGAGGGAGAGAGGGAGAATGTGATAGTACGACAGGCACCTTAACAGAGAGACAGAGAGAGCAAGCGAGCGAGAGAGAGAGAGAGAGAGAGAGAGACAGACAGAAAGTGCTAGAAAATGTGATAGCAAGACAGACACCTTTAGTGGAGAACAGGGGAAGAGACAGAGACAGAGAGAGAGAAAGCAAGCGAGGGTGATAAAGGTAGAGAGAAAGACAGAGAGAGAGAAGAGAGAGAGAAGGAGAGAGTGAGGAAGGCAGGAGTACCATCAAGGTCATGGCTAATTCCTTTGAGCAGACGAAGCATCGCTGACTCCACAGCCGTCCTGGGCTACAGTCATATTAACAGCACTGTCTCACTGTCAGCACCACAGCACTCCCATCCGTGGCACTGTGGGAGCGCAAAAGCACAAGTCCTATCATCCCACACCTACTGTTTACTGCCACGGAGAGCCCAGGTGAGACAACAGGGCAAGAAGCACCGCTTCAGCTTTGGGGCCCTGGCTGACAATAAGGGGCTGAACTTGGGGCAGCCGCTCGGGCTGTAAAAAATGGATGAGCGCCACCCAGGAGAAGCAGTTTAGCCCTGGGTCGGATCTCAGGTGGCGCGGGGAGATTTATGGGAGGGCTGAGTGAAAAATGTGCTGAGATTTGAGTTTATGAATTTGTTTAGATCAGCAGAGGGGGGAATAAAGAAGGCATCTGCAAAAGAGGCTCACAGTGAAATTCAGTAGGGGGTAGGTCTACTATGTGTGTGTACGTGTGTATGTGTGTACCTGTGTGTATGCGTATGTGTTTGTGTGTTTGTGCGTGTGTGTGTGTGTGTGTGTGTGTGTGTGTGTGTGTGTGTGTGTGTGTGTGTGTGTATGTGTGTGTGTATGTATGTGTGTGTTTGTGTGTGTGTTTATATGTGTGTGATGGGTTCATGGGATATGTTTGTGTGTGTGTACAGATGTGTTAGTGCTACCCTCTGGCCAAGGCCATATTTTCACCTAAGTTTGATAGCCAGTAAAGTAAACACAGGAGCACAGAAGTACAGGGAAGTAAACAGCAAATAAACAATGATGCACTCACATACACAAACAAACAGTAACCCTATCAGCATCACACACTCACAAACACAGTCCAAAAAAGAAAAGAAGAAAGAAACAGCTCACGTGTGCTTTTCTTCTTTTTCTCCTGCTTCTCTCATTTCTCTCTGTCACACACACACACACACACACACCACATACACACACACAGCCACCACACACACACACACACCCGCCACACACACACACACACACAAATACCAGCCACACAGACATGCACACACACACACACACATACACACACAAAAGATCACCGGCCACCATGCACACAGACACCAGCCACACACACACATACACACACGGCTGTTTCTCCTAATTTGCAGTTACACGATATTACATATACATTGCATTAGACTTTGTTTTAAAGGCACCGCCTCGTCTTTATAAAAATCACAGCACACTGACTCTCAAAAACATCCGCTCAGCGCTGCCTGCACGTAGGCCAGCTCCCGTGTGCGACGCTGACTACATTTGTCTGAATTATTCATTTATGAGGCACCAGGCAGGTTAGATTAAGCACCTGTTTCCAGGTCCCCAGTTGGCCTGCTAATTCATGCTTGGCTTGACCCTTAACAAGCCCCCTGTTTAAGTGGGAAACATTCCCCACAACGACACTCCCCATCTCCCCACACCCAGCCCCCACACTCCCACCACCATCCTCACCCGCATCCACTTCATCTGGTTTGGTTGGAGGAGCTTGAGATACTGTTGGATATGTGTCCACCTGCCTTAGCCTGAGGCAGATCTATAAACCCCTCCGTTCACACACACACACACACTCACACTGTCCCCCTTTTCTCTTTGCCTGCTGACAGCTTAGGCCACTAGGTCAGTAGATATTTTTAGTCATCAGTCATCAGAAAAATATATATATTTTGGATACAGTGGTGGGTCGATGTGTGAGTGCTCTTATATAGACCCCTCTCGCATAACATCCAGCTCTAAGTGTCTCTTCCCTGTGCAAGGCGTAACATTAGGCTACTTCTGTTATGCAAAAGCAACCGGTCAGTAAGTTTGCAGGGGCCCAATTTCAGGTGAGCCGTTATGCAAAAATTAGCTGCATTTAAATACTGGCTAAAAGGCACCATATTATAGCCTACCCACACAAGGTGTTTCATTGCCCTTCCCATGTGTATAATGAAATAGCATTCACAGCATTTAGAAGCAAGAGTGATGCAATGTTGAGTTCCCTACCCTACCCTTGGCTGCAATTTAATTTAAAGTTTTCCCCCTCTACTCATCTAGTTTGTGAAATACTGTTGGCTAGCATCAGAACTTGTGGAAGGTTAATCCTGCTTGCATGACACCAGAGTGATACAGAGAGTTGTGGCACTACTTTGATGTTGCCACTAGTGCATTCCTTACTGCTCCTGCATGACAACCTCCTACGTCTCTGTCCTACCTGTCCAAAATTATGATCGGGTTGTAGGTCCTGCATCAAACTTTTTTTTTTTTAAATGAAAATTGCTCACAGAGAAAAATATGGTTTTACATAGGGTCCAGACTGCTGAACACTGCTAAACTGATCTGAATGATCTACTTATTTATTTATTTATTTATTTATTTATTTATTTATTTTCTTTTTGGACTGAGCTACCTCAACAACAATTACGACCAACTTTGGCGTGTGGCAATGCAGAATTACCTATCTATCTATCTATCTATCTATCTATCTATCTATCTATCTATCTATCTATCTATCTATCTATCTATCTATCTATCTGCAGACAGATAGTGGCCAGAGAGAGAGAGAGAGAGAGAGAGACAGAGCGAGACAGAGAATAACAGAGAGATAGAGAGATGGAGGGAGGGAGACAGAATATATAAAGAGATAGAGAGAGAAATGGAGACAGAGAAAGTAGTGAAGTGAAGAAGTGAAGTGAAGAAGTGAAGGGGTGGGTGGGTGGGGTAGAAGGGCCAATCGAGGACACCAGGAGCTGCAGGAAAAAGAGCTGCTCCCGTGAGCTGTCCCTGTCTGTGCCTGATAGGCAGAAGCTGGCACTGCCAGCCGAGTGGCGGGCCTTTAGAGAGATGGACAGGCCCCACATCCACTCAGCCGGCCTTACAGGGCAGAGCATTTGCACCTTGTGGGATACACATGATGCTTGTGCTCTGATTTTGTTAACTGAATCCTACCCATCATCCCTATCCCTGCATCCTACAAAGACTCCCTACCCATGCAACCTACTTCTTCCCTGTCCCTTAATCCTATCTGGCCTCCCTGCCCATGCATTCTACCAAGGCTCCCTACTCCTGAATCCATTTTGTGGGAGCCCCACAGCAGTTGGTGGAGTAAAGAGCAAGATGCACCATTCACCTGCAATGTTTCAGTCAGTGGCTTTGGGCTACAGGATCATTTAAATCATATAGAATCTCCTTTCGATGGTACGGTATAGCAGCCCTGTCTTAACAAAGCTCCTTACTGCATGAGCGCTGCTTAAAGTTTCATTTTGTTTTTCCGACTCAAGCAGCGAGAGCAAGACCTTCACTGGTGCAGAAAATGGAAAATAACAGGATATATTTCTGCCGTCGTTCCCTTTTGTTTATCTTCCGGACGCAACCTTTGCTCAGGCTGAAGCCTTGTTTTCTGCCATCTGCAGCGTGAGACCAGGACTAAATTGAACAAAGCTCAGCGCTGTGTCTTCACCTCTTTGCCCCGTGGACAAGCGAACCCTCAAATGCCAACCACACCAAACAATACGCAGGCAAACAACAACTACACAAGCCAGATAACAACTTCGAAGGGCTGCCCTCGCTAAGGGAATTTTGCTCTCTCCTCCGATGCAACCCCCTCTTTGGAAGCTATACTTTACAGAAACAAGCCCCAGACAAATCGTTGTTTTTTTTTTGTTTTTCGTTTTTTTTTCCCACATGGTCTGTGGAGGCGTCAAAGACTGAACCTGACATTCAAACAATGGAGGGTAAAAACTGCAGAGAGCACTGGGGAGAACGCACGCGGGAATCAGAAAACACAGAGAAGGGGAAAACGAGACTTGTGCACTCGTGACAGGAAACAAAGCCGCTGGGACACAGAGCCCCAGCCAGCTGACAACAGCCAATGCTGAGACAGAGAACCACAGGCACTCAGTGGCCCAAGACTGGAGATAAAGGAAGGAGGAAGGGATGGAGAGAGAGAGAGAGAAAGCGAGAGGGAGCGAGAGGCAGAGAGAGAGGTAGAGAGAGAGAGAGAGAGAGAGAGGGAGGAGGGAGTGATGCCAAATGAATGAGTCAGGAAAGAAAGAAAGAAAGAAAGTAAGAAAGAAAGAAAGAAAGAAAGAAAGAAAGAAAGAAAGAGAGCAGTACTGCTTCCCAATGCAAAACAAAACCACAGGGACAGCATGGTACACAGACTGCGTCCAACTCAAATCAGTGCACACAAAAATCCCATTTACATCCACTTACAGAGACAAGGCCAGGGGGAGCAGAGACCAAAGTCACTCACAATTCAAGATGGCAGCATACAAGAGGGACTGTCACCGGCTACACTGCATCACACATGTCAGCAAAGGCAAAGATGTGACATGGATGAAGAGATTAAACTGCCTAAGGTGCCTTACAAGAAAAACAGACATGCAGAAACAGTCACCTTCACTTTGGCTATATCCACGTTATTCATTTTCATTTTTACCGTTTTAAAACCCAAGCGAATTCTGTCCAAAAACAGTTTTACTTCTGTATACTTCCCTTTTGAAAATAGTTTCTTTTCTAAACTGTCACGGTTCCAGAGTCCAAGAACAATGCGCTAGTGTGGATGACAGCCAAAACATGACAACTTTCTTACATTTTTATACAGAAATGCAATGTGAATATAGCCCTGTGTGTCGTGGTAATTAGACAACAGCAATGAAAATATCACTCACACATCTCACAGACTTTTGAGGACAGTTTGGTATCCATTAAGAATCTGCCTGATTACACTACTATGCTCATGATTTGATTGCATGATTTGCATTGCATGATTTAATTGCATGATTTAATTGCATGATTTTGTTCAAACAAGAACACCTGACAGCACACACTAAAATATAAACAGAATATTTGGATAGCTGAAAATGCACTTCACATGTTGGAATTAATCTCAATGTTCTATAACATTGTAATGTGTCATGATGCTGAACTACCTGCGCAGGTGCTATTGAAACCAATAGCATAGCTCCCCTCATGGATAACCTGCCCGCATGATTTCACCACATACACAAGCAACACCTGGAGTAGGGTTAAAATACATGGTAGATGGCAAATCATTTAATTCAACAGAAACAGATGAATGCTCTTGTTGCACTCTGCCATGACACTCTGGTTGACACACCCAAAACACAACCATGATTACTTAAGTGAATAAAAACAACCTTTTTGTACCATGCTTGTGCTCGTGTGACAAACCCAACATTGCCCCGCAACATGGCCTTCATACCACGTGCTTTAGATTATGGAAAACACGGCCTTCTATACAAAAAGTCAATACTAAAGTCACGGTTGTAAGTGGTTGTAAGTTACTGTCAGGGCAGTGTGGAACTGGCAGCTGGTTTACTGAACTTTCTAAAGACTCCCACCTGCCAGGTGTCACCCACCAACTGCCAACTTTAGAATGTTGGTGTTTGTTTGGGCATTTAAAACCTGCTTTATCTGAATGTGAGGACACAAATATTCTAGAATGTTTTAAAGCCCTGTTTTAAATTCTACTCAGAAACTGCAGTTGAGGACCGCCCTCCTATCAACCCTGATGAAATTCTACCATGAAAAATGGGGCAAACACTACAGAACTTTGTGCAGTGACAGTACAGCCTTACTTTAAAAACTTTCAGCTTTCTGAAAGTTCTGAGGTTACGGCTGTTATTGCAGCCAAGGGGGTCTCCAGAAAGTGTTAATGTACAGAAATTAAATACTTATGTGAGCAAAATATTATAGCTCTTTGGATTTATTTATTTTTTATTCTAGAAGTTACAACTTAATATAACAGAAATATTAACTTGGAAAATGTGTGTTGGAAAACGTGAGTATTTTGTGTAACTTATGACATAATAATGCCTTTCAAAAGGGTTGAATACCTGCAAGCCACTGCATACTCCCTTGAACTTTCATTCAAATACGACAAACAATAAAGCTTCAGTTTATTGTTTTTCACATCACTTTATATACAGCAATCATATCACTCATCACTATGCTCTACGCCAAGTCTCACTTGATTCACTCTATTTCACAGCAGGCTGTAGACCACACACCTACATGAACAGTCATTAACTGCAGTCATAATTACATACCACTAGGTGGTATATCTCGTTATTGATTTAAAATTTAGTTTTAATTAGAAAAGTCTCAAGTTTGTTATGCTCCAGCAGCTATACCTTGAGAAGAAAATCAATCTTCCAGTGCATTTGTGATGCGGAAAACCATGTCACACACTTTACCAATAACCCACAATTAATATTCAAGTCTAATTTTAGATTTTGATAAAGGATTGCTGAACAGAATAATGGTCAAGGCCAGTGCTGAGAACCATGGAGCTTTGATTTTGATTCAAGGACAATATAAAGTGTGGTCAATGGTCTTTCGATCTTAATGGGATGCTTAATGATACAAAAAGCTGAACAGAGATTCTGACATTCTGCTTGATTTAATGATATTGATTCAATGTTTCTATTATAAGTTCATATTGACAACATATATTATGTGTGGGGTTCTGTGTATGAAATAGTACCCACAGAATGTATTTTTGGTTTATATTTGCACTTCAGTTATTACTTCTACCAAAGAGATAAAAACATATTCAGTGGTTTGATTTCTGCAGGAATGGAGGCAATTTCAAGACCAAGGTCTATGTTTGTGTGTTTGTGTGTGTGTGTGTGTGTGTGTGTGTGTATGTGTGTGTGTGTGTGTGTGTGTGTGTGTGTGTGTGTGTGTGTGTGTGCGTGTCGAGTGTGTGTGAGGGCATTCCAACTTTCCCTTTTTTTTCCCTTTTGATACAGCAACACCAGCACACTCGCTTCCAGCCACTTGGACGCCCAGTTGCTTTGGTGAGCAAGAACTGGCCTCATTATCATTTCATACAGTGTCTCATGTTTTAACCAAAGTCTTCAACCTAGCCTTTCCTTCAACTCTCTAACTTCACACAACTGGCACAAACCCAAAACCTCCAGGCAAATAACCAAAACAATAAAAAATAAAAAACCTTTTTGTCATCAGGAAAAGCGTGGTGACTACCAGCTTGAACCCTGACCCCCCTACTGAAAGTCTGAGCCGAACATCATCACAGCTCTGGGATCATACCTTCCTCAGGCCTCAGCTTGTGTTTGTGTTAACCCAGTTTTATTCCCTGACATTCCCTTTGAAACGTGACGGGACAGAGAGGCACTTTAGCGCTTAATTCCCCTTTGAAATGCAGAGGACCAGGGACAGCCTGGGGAGGTGATGTGCTCCTCCGTCTTATGCAGGGCTGGGCTGGGGTGACGCGGAGCAAGGAAGGGTAAGGAATATAGTTCTCCAGGAAGTGGTGGTCGACACAAAGAAGCACAAGAACTCTGCCAGGAGCATACACACACATGCACACACACACATGCACACAATCTCACACCGTGGCATATAAATGTACACACACCCACACCCACACCCACACACACACACATACACACACACACACACACACACACACACATACACACACATACACACATGCACACGTGCACTCACACACATACACACAGACAGACCCACACAGATGAACACCCCCTACTGAAATCAACTAATTGCACAGTACGAAAAAAAAGTGGGGGCCGCTGACAACATTAGTGTGTGTTCGCCCCGAAAGCATGTGCGGTGGTGCTGCTGCTGGTGGTGGTGAGGTTGCTGCTGCTGCTGCTGAAATGCTGCATGTGAGCGGTGTAATTACTTGTACTGCGGGGGATGGAGAGCTGCTCTCCTCTGCTCTGGACCCCACAGTGATGCACACGCCAGGAGGACTGCTGCTCTGGGACCACGCCAGGATCACGCTGAGCAAACGCTTATCCTCATCTCCAACATGTGCGTGTGTGTGTGCAGATATGTGCAGTACTTACAGTCTGCATGAGTGTGTGTGTGAGTGCGTGTGTGTGTGTCTGTGTGTGTCTGTGTGTCTTTCTTTGTGTGTGTCTGTGTCTGTGCGTGTGTGGTGGATTTTTTTCTTTCGTAACATGGTTGTATTTGTGTGATGCTAAAACTTCTAAAAACAAGTGCATGTGTGAGAATGAAAAGTATAATGGTGTGCTGTGTATGCTGACATGTGATGAAGTGCGTGTGTGTGTGTGTGTGTGTGTGTGTGACAGTAGAAGTATGTGACAGAGTGTTGTTTGCATGTGTTGTCTGAGCGTGTGAATACACGGGACACACATATGACAAGCAAAGGGTGGTTAAAAACAGACAAATGGAAGATGAACAAAAAATAAGCTTCTTAAAAAAGACAGAAAAAAAAAAACAGAGCAAGGGGGTTGGCAATACAGGCTTTATTTGGAATTAATCCCAAAGACTTGTAGATCACAAGAGTCAGGAGAGCAGGCTGCCATGCTATACTACCACCACCACCACGACCTCCCTCTGTACGCACTAAAAGCACAGATTATCTTTGCGACATTTGGGTAGCATTTCCTTAAATGCGCTGCTAATCCAGCTTAGCAGCCAGTGAAATTTATCAGGCATGCTGGTCCATGCCCCTACAACCCTGAGAGACACACACACAGTGTGCGTGTGTGTGTGTGTGTGTGTGTGTGTGTGTGTGTGTGTGTGTGTGTGAGAGAGAGAGAGAGAGAGACAGAGACAGCGACAGGGACAGAGACAGAGAGAGAGAGAAACAGAGAGAAAGACAGAGAAAATGTGAATCGTAGATAAAAGATTGACAGTGAGAATGACTAAGTGAGTGAGTGAGTGAAATAGTGTGTGAGTGAGTGTGTGACAGCAAGAAAGAAAGAGAGGCGAGAGAGAAGGGGGGGGGGGGGTACACAGCTATAGTTGGGTTGGAGACACATGGCATGCATCAGGGCATGCGGAAAGCTTTCCGCCTAAAGCATGGTTGCAAATCTGTGGCATCATCAGCCCTTTCAGCAACCTGCCATTGGCAGCTCTTTAAAGCAATTTCACCACTTCCCCTTTTTTGTCACCAGATCCTCTGCATTACCTAGAAATCCACCTTTTCGAGGCCATCTCTCCCTATCTCTTTCTCTGTCTCGCTCTTTCGCTCTTTCTCTGTATATATTTATTTTCCTCAATCTCACCTTCACCTTCATCATTTCGTCATTTTTCACCTTTTCTTGACACACTTCATGTGTACAGATTACCACCACCAGCATCACCGCCACCACCCCCACTCGAATACTTACTTCTTGGTCTGTCAAAGAGAAAACAAAAACCGTGGAAACAACAAAAACACGCCAGAGAAAATCGCAGTCCAAGGACATAAACAGAAGTCCCCCGGTGGTGTAAAGAGCTGCAAAAGCAGCGTACTATGGGAAATAAGGAGTGATTACGGAAGGAAAGGAGGTAGACAGAAGCCAAGTGTGAGAGACAGAGAGAGAGAGAGTGAGAGATGGAGAGTGAGAGAGAGAGGTAAAGAAAGGGAAAAATAGGCAGTGCCAAGCTGCCCCTCAGCAAAAACACTAGGGTTTGTTTTGTTTCATATCTCTATGGCTTTTTTTCGCTCCTCTAACTCAAAGAAGGGGTCTCCTCCGGGGCCAGAGTCAAGGGGAAATGCAGGCAGGCAGGCAGGCAGGCATGGAGGCAGGGAGGGAGGATGGGAGGATGGGAAAGAGGGAGGGGAAGCAGAGGGGGTAGGGAGGGGAAGGGGATGGGAGGGGAGGCCCTGCGCTTTCCTTCCCGCGGCTCCACAGCAATCGACCCATATAACAGCGAATGAAAGCCATTGTTCAGAGAGCTGGCCGCTAATTTCCCCATTAGTCTCAATAAGAAGCTGCCCAGGGGCTCCACAGCGGTGGCGTTATTGGTGGCCATGATTGCCGGGGTGTGATGTGAGATGTTCGAGCAGGCTAGTGTACGCGTGTGTGCATGTGAGTGTATGTGTGTGTGTGTGTGTGTGTGTGTGTGTGTGTGTTGGGGGGGAGAGGGGAGGAGAGATGGGGGCAAGAACAAGGAGGAGTGCAGCAACAGGCCCAAACATGAGGCGGGTTCTCCGGTGCCCACTGCAGCCCCAGGGAGGGATGGAGCTGCTCGCTGCTGGTGCTCCCTCCTGATGGAGACTTATGAGTTAGTGAGACTGACATGAGCCCTCCCCTCCTCCTTCCCCTCCCTCGCCTTCTCCCTCCCTCGCTTTCTTCCTCCCTCTCTGTCTTTCTCTTTCTTCCTCTCTCCCCTCTCTCTCTGTCTCTCTCTCTTCTCCCTTCCTCTCTTTCTCTCTCTTTCTTCCTCTCTCCCCCCACTCTCTCCATCTCATTTTCCCTCCCTCTCTGTCTCCTTTTCCTCTCCCCTCTCTTTCTCTTTCCCTCTTTTTCTGCATCTCTCTCTTTCTCTCTCCCTATCTCTTTCTTCCTCTCTCCCCTCTCTCCGTCTGTTTCTCCCTCAATCAGTCTTCCTCTTTCTTCCTCTCTTTCCCTCTCTCTTTCAATCTTTCTCCATCTCTCTCTCTCTCTCTTTCTCTCTCCCTCCCCCTCTCCCTCCCTCTCTTCTCTCCAGTCTCAAATCCCATTAAACAAGAGGAGAGTATCGTGCTGCTGCTGCTGCCGCTGCTGCTGTTTCTGCCAGTGGCTCTGTCATCTCCGCTCCACTCCTCTGCTCTGTCCAGCCGCCCCGCCCTGCCCAGCACAGGGTCTCTGACCTCCCCTCCTCCGCTCTCATATCTTCTCTTCTTCCCTCCTTTTTACCCTCCAGCTGCTGTTTGTCATCCTCTCTCTGTCTCTCACTGCCTCTTTCTCTCTCTCGGTCTCTCTCTCTCACTCTCTATCTCTCTTTCTCCATCTCTCTCTCTCACTCCCTCTTTTTATCTTTCTCTCCCACTCTCTCTGTATCTCTCTCTCTCTCTCTTTCCCACTCTCTCTCTCTATCTCTCTCTCTTTCGCTTCCTCTCTTTATCTCTCTCTCTCCCTCTCTATCTGTCTCTTCCTCTCTCTCTCTCGCTCCCTTCTCTCTGTGGGAGCCAAACTCGACCGACCAACAACTGTCGCCATCCCACCCCGCTAAAGTCGAGCGGCGTCGGGGGAAATTTTGCAGGGTTGTTTGTATTACGAGCGACCTCCTTCTGCTCCTAGCGCTCCTAGCGCTGCTAGCTACCTGCAGAATTGGATGAGGGCTCAGAGATTAGCAGGCTCCTGGGAGCACGGGCTGTGTGTTGGTGTGTTATAGCTTTCTAGAGCCATCACGCTAGCCTGTTTTTTTTTTTTTTTCATCTTTTATTGATGTTGAGGAAGTAAAAGTGAAGGGGAGGGCAGGGAGGTGGTATGGTACTTGGGTGTGTTTGTTGTGTGTGAGAGAGAGAGAAAGACAGAAAGAGAGAGAGAGAGCTAGAAGAGAGATAGAAAGAGACAGAGGGGGGAAAAGAGATGCAATGAGTGTCTGTGTATGTGTGGGAGGAGGATATTTAGTTCAGAGGCACTGCAAGACATATACAATTTCAGGCACTTCAATGACATAAGCAAATCTATTTTCTCATCATGCATCTTCATGAAAAAAAAAACGACGCCCCACACACACACACACCCCACACTGATTTTCATTAGGGCCTCCACGTATGACAGCATCGAGGCAAAGCCCTTGTCCCAGCTGAGCGCTGTAATCCTGGCGTCCTACATCCAAATCACCCCTCCTCTAGCCCCCCCACCCTCTACCCCCGCCCCCACCATGGCAAAGTGAGCAGGGCGGGGTCCAATTCTCAAAGACTCAATCATGTTTTATTCATTTCTAATTTCAGCCTTACTCTCCTCCCCACTACCTCCCCACATCTACCTGTTCTCCATGCCCGTGAGCATGTGATGTGTGTGTGTGTGTGTGTGTGGGTGAGCGAGGATGTGTGTGTGTGTGAGAGAGAGAAAGAGAGAGAGAGAGAGAGAGAGAGAGAGAGAGAGAGAGAGAGAGAGAAAGTTTGTGTTTGTGTGTGTGTGTGTGTGTGTGTGTGTGTGTGTGTGTGTGTGTGTGTGTGTGTGTGTGTGAGTGTGTGTGTGTGTGTGTGTGTGATGGAGGTACAGTATATATGTGACACTTCCCTGCCACATCATAGTCTTAGCAGCCATGTAATTAATGCCACCTCCACTATATGAGCAAGATGCCTTCTTCACCGTCATGCCCATAATTATGACACTAAGCTGCAGCTGCTTTACATCTCCATGACCGTGTGTGTGTGTGTGTGTGTGTGTGTGTGTGTCCATGTTTGTACACGTGTGTGTGTGTGTGTGTGTGTGTGTGCCCGTGTTTGTACACGTGTGTGTGTGAGAGAGAGAGATAGAGACAGACAGGAAGAGAGAGAGTTAGCGTGTGTGAGCAAAGACTTCAGGGAGTGTTATCTGTCATATAGCTAGAGAGTGACATGAAGTGAAGTGAAAAGTGTGTGTGAGACCCCATGTGGGTTGGTGTTGATGTACATGTATGTATGTGTGCCTACAACCTACTACTGCGTCAGTGTGAGGCTCAACATGCACAGAGCACCTTAGCGCATAGCTGTGTTTAATTACTTGAAATGAGACAATGATATCATTACCTTTACTGAGGCAAGCCTCCTATCCCATTACCCAGCCCCTAAACCCTCTACAGCCTTTAAGTCGACGACTTAAAAGAATATTCAAGAATGCCACCTTCACGAGATGAGGAAGGGATCATCTACTAATGAGCGAGTTAACATTAAAGGGGAAATCAGGTATAAATCAGTCCATAGTCCATGTTGTTTGTGGTCACAGAGTCCTTTTGGTAGGAAAAAAACAACAAGAAAATGAAATACAACGTAAAGCAAATAATGAGCTAATGAGGTATCACTAAGTGAGTGGGGCATAGAGACGTCCAATGCCCCATTTAGGTAATGGTAGTTGCTGATGTGCTATTCCGTCTCCTGTGTTGTATCACATTTTCTCGTTCTTTTTCCTACAGACAGCACTCAAGGACCTTGAGCATTAGGGCTATGGATTGAATCCTTTGAGATTTCTCCTTTAAAAGTGTTACTGAGCAGTGCTCCACACATTTGGGCAACTATGGACAGGGATGATTATTCAGAGCAAATCATTCATATCTGTAGTTTACTTTTAACCACATTTTGATGTCTCCATCCAAGTGTATATGACCAGGATCTTAGTGTTTTCATTTATCAGTGGTGATTTTTATGACTCTGAGGTGAAGCATTGCCTTGGCATTGGTTGGTCGCGTTCCTTGGCTTGCAAAAGATGCTGACATTTATCTTGGATTTCTTTCAGCTTACACTACAGATACCCTGTTGAGGGTGAAACCTGTATAAATTGTTCTCTAGTAGACCTAAAAATCATTCTCTATTGTCCTAAAATGCTACAATGCTCTCTGTGAAAGTTACAACATCTTACTACACATTATTGTAATTATATGCAATTCATTTACGCATTATTGTGATTGTGATTAAGACCTTAAGATTTCTTCACAGCCAACTAATATCCATATCAAAATATTTTAATTTAAAAATATGCTATTAATCACTGAACATTTTTGGCAAGATTTATTTTCTTCTAAGTGTTGTTTGATTAACTGGTAATGTTATAAATCCACAGTTCCACAGAAAGAAAATCTGATTGATCTTTTTATGCACCCTTTTTCTTCCTCAAACGTCAGCTAGCTGGTCACTGCGTGGCATAATGTTGTTAAGCTCTCCTTGTATCCTGACAACAACAGGTACCATGAGACCTCTTAATGCACAGACACGCAGAAAAAAAAAATGCACAAAGAAATGTGGATATGTATAACACGTCCTCTACAGTACATTCATTGTGGTTCTCTGTCTGATTTGCCTTGAAGGGTTTGAACTCTTCTCTGTGAAAGGAGATGCTTAGCTAGCATGTTATGGATGAATTCTTCTTAAGGGTGGGGGGGTTGAGAGTGTGTGTGGGGGAGTGGGGGGTGGGTGGGGGAGGGCAGCATGCTTCTCGTCATATCACAGCAGGTTGACTTCAAGGACGAGTAGTCCGCTTGTGGAGCATTGATCACACAGGAGCTCCTGTGGAACACTCGGGCCTCAGCACAACACAGCCATCCTGACACACACACACACACACACACACACACACAGCCGTCCTGACAGCAAACCTGCACGCGTGTCAGCGTTAATAACACACTCTGCCAGGTAATACATAGCAACAGCACAGGAGTGGCTACGAGGGCGGGAAAAGTGTGTTTGTGTGTGCTTATGTGTGTGCTTCTGTGTGTGTGTGTGTGTGTGTGTGTGCTTGTGTGTGTGTGTGTGTGTGTGTGCTTGTGTGTGTGTGTGTGTATGTGTGTGTGCTTGTGTGTGTGTGTGTGTGTGTGTGTGCCTGTGCTTGTGTGTGCGTTTGTGTGTGCTGATCTTTGCATGTGTATGTTTTTTTCTGTTTCTTGTGTGTGACATGTGCATCTGTGTGTGAGTGTGTGTGCTTGAGGGTTTTTCTGTGTATGTGCGCAGGTGTGTATATGTGTGTGTGTGCTTGAGTGTTTGTGTGTGTGTGCTCTAGTGTTTCTATGTGTATGTGTGTGTGTTTCAGTGTTTATGTGTGTGTGTGTGTGTGTGTGTGTGTGTGTGTGTGTGTGTGCCTGCATATGTGTGTATGTGTGTGTGTGCTTGAGCGTTTGTGTGTGTGTGTGTGTGTGTGCATGCATGCGTGTGTGTTCAAGGGAAAGACCAATAGTGCATAGCAGTACTATGCTGTGCAGTGCAGCGCTGTGCTGTGTAGCGTGGGGCTGTTGGTTAGTGTTTGATGCAGACCCCCCTCCTACCCCCCTCCTACCCCCCTCCTCTCTCCTAAGGAGTGGGCTGAGGGGGCAGAGGCTCTCGCTGCGCTGCGCTGAGCTGTGCGGCTCTCCATAGGCAGGGCCATAGACACTGATTGGAGCAGGAAGTGAAGGAGGACTGGAGAGCCCTTAAACAGCACATAGCTCCATACTCTCCTGCAAAACAGGCACGCATAAGGACTCCTTGTTGTTCACCTGCGTGCACACACACTCACACACACACACAGAAACACTCAAGCACACACAGACACACACACACATACACACACACAGAAACACTCAAGCACACACACACACACACACACACACACACACACACACACACACACACACACATACAGACACACAGAAACACTCAAGCACACACACAGAAACACTGAAGCATACACACACACACACACGCACACAACTCTTTATCTCACTCTCACACACACATTTTGAAATACACACCTGCGACAGGCACATTGTATAAATACAAACAAATCCTCACTGCAGTGCAGTGCAGTAGAGTACCTCGAGTAAGGCACACACCCCCGAGTCCCCATAGCATAACACAGCCCTAAAAGCCCCCCCCCCCACCCCCCCAGTTTCAGAGAGATCTGAGGCAGTTAGCGAGGCGCCCGAGCAGCAGTCCTTCCCTCCACTCCTAAAATGGGGGTCATGTCCCAGAGAGACCCCAGCACTGACGGCGTGCCTCTCAAACACCCGTGTGAACGAGCCTCTGAGGCAGTCGGACACACACACACACACACACACAAGCGCATGCACAAAAAAGTGCCCACATCGCTTACGCCTTGTCAAGCGGCTCTTAAATAATGGATCCCAGCTGGTCGGGATAGAGGGGTCGGGAGATGGTACTAAAAAGGGAGGCTGTTAGCGTCACCGCGCAGGGACAGGCTGGCACAGCGTACACCACTCACAAGCTGGGGAAAGGGCAAGGGGAAAGAAAAAGAGCCAAACAGAGAGGACGGGACAGAAAGAAAGGAGGGAAGAAGAAGAACAAGAAGAGAGCGAGGGAGGATGGAGAGCAGGACAGCGAGAAACGAAACAGAGAGGGAGGAAAACAGAGAGAGGCCTGAAGAGAAAACGAGGAGACAGCATAGAGGAGGAGGAGAAAAGGCTAGTGAAATAGAGAAGAGAGAGACCGAATATGGAAATAGCGAGAGAAAGAGAGAGAAAGAGAGAAAACAAAAAAACCCTGAAGCCACAAACACTTTAGGATCCGCATGCTGGTCGAGCAGTGGTCACCACGGATTAGATATCACTTTCATAGTGACTAATAGTTAGGCTGTGAATTCAGCCTTGAGGTTAACAAGAACACCGTCCGTGTTCATCACACTGATTAAAATGCGACGTGAAGCTTTAAGGCAGCCGCAACTGTCGAGTTGCGAGGAGGAGCGCAGCAGCTTGTGGTGTAGACGGCCGTGCTGAAGAAGAAAAAACAAACGTGTCTGACACAGTTGCTTCATCTCCCCCCGATCAGTTTTGAAGGATGCTACCTACGGAGATGTCCACTGTTCTTTTGCGGGATACTGTCGTTTTCATGACAATCACTGAAGAGCGCTGTTGCAGGAAACTGGCAAAAATCAAACAGCTGGAGGAGAAGCTTCTCGCTGTCGTTTTTGTTATCCTGTCACTCCTCTTCTTTTCCCTCCTTCATTCAATCGCTCACAGCAGCCAAACAACCCCCCCACACACACCCACCTCCCTCCTCCCCTCCCCTCTCCACCCTCCTGTGATGGCTGTGATTGCTTCAAACTCCAGCACCTTGTCGGTGAGAGTGTGCTCACAGCAATCACATAATCAGCCACAGGCCTCCATGCTTCCGGACGGCCTGGCTCTTCACCTCCGCCTCCCTCACCCAGCAAACAGTCCAGCAGAGGAGGGCCGATCGATCGATGGACTCCTCCACCTCGCTGTTTTGCGTCCTCGTATTGGCCCGACAGGCACAGCGTGGGCACAATCAATGGTGGACATTAGAGGAAATGGGCCCTAGATGAAGACGTGAAGTGTTCAACTTCTGCTCTAGGGAGGGGGTGTGGTGGGCAGTGCTTGGGCGTGGGTATCGATAGAACAGCACAGTAAAGCAGGCCTAAGCTTGAACCATGAGCTTTGACGGCGCACTGCGTCTCTGACATTCTGTTGGTTTAGATTCCATTATTTTCAATACTAACCCTGCACACCGGCATCAAACTTTGCTGCCAACGGTTGTAGATTGGAATTTGGGCCTATTTTTGTCAGGTTGTATTGAAAACGATAACAGTTATTAATTAATAACTACTAATTACTAACTAATACATAAAACAAAAGTTGTCAGCGCTGCGCACCGCTGTTTGTCAAAGCCAATATGTGGAGGCTTTCAGTCCTCTTTAGTCACTTAGAACCGACTCAGAAACTCGGCAATGGAGAGGGATGAGGGACAGTCGAGAGGCCCAGGAACCTGACGCGATGACACACTGAGAGTCCTAACTTCACAGGGGGAGAAGCGACGGCAGAGTCCGCTAGCCAACTAGGGCTGCCAACATCCGCTCCTGTCATTAGTGATTTGACAGAGCAGTCTGTCATTATTACAGCACTCAATAAAGCAAGTGACGGAGGCATCCATCTCCCTTTCCCAGACACGCTCCCGTGACAGCAGCACCACTAGGCTTCCTCTTTAATA
>CM059280.1:10918450-10923450 GCA_030347295.1 Setipinna tenuifilis | reverse complement strand
GGGAGGGGGGTAAAGTGAGTGATTGAGAGGGAGAGCGAGAGAGACAGAGGAAAAAGAGCGTGAGAAAAGATCCCTTATTCTCAGAACTGGGCACAGTCTCCCTCGCTCACACATTGTTAGCTCCTCTCCTCACACCCAATTAGTGGACCTCAGCTGCCCGGGAAGAAGCTGGTTAGTCATGTGTCAGAGGATGCGAATCACACGTCCCATGTCAACCACGGAACGCTGAAAAACTCACTTTTCACACCCTCGCTCTCTCTCTCTCTCTCTCGCCATCTTTTTTTAAACCTCTCTGTAGATTTGTTATTGTTTTGCGGGTGTTTTTTTTCTCTCCCTTTGCGATGATTGTGTGGCATGATAGAGTGGTCATGTGATGTCCTAGTTTTCCACACCACAGACACACAGAGGGGCAGTGAGAGGACTGAGGAGCTGTGAAGAAGACATTAATAGAGAAACAGGGAGACAAAAGAGAAAGAGTCGGGAGTGTGTGTGTGTGTGCGTGTGTGGAGGGGGGGTCTTAGTTAAAAATGCTGTACCCTGTATGTAAAGCTTTCCATGTTATGCTTGGCAATGCAAATGTTTTGTTATGCCAATAAAGCCTCTCGTACTGAGATTGAATTACATAGAATAAAATTGATTAGAGTTGAATTGAATTGAAAGAGAGAGAGAAAGAGGGAGAGAGAGAGAGGAAAAGAAGGAATGAAGGAGGGAGGAAAGGGAGGTAGAGGAGCGGACGTGGCTCCTTGCCGGGGTACGGTCTACCTTGGGTGCCACCCTGACGTACAGCAGGACGGACAGACAGACAGCGGCCTCGGCAGTGCTGCACCACCAATTATGCCCCTTCCGGCTGGCAAAGCCCAGTGCCCTGACCCTTCCTCTCCCCCTCCCTGTCCCGGCTCTCAGAGCTCTGCAGTAATGGACATTAATAATGCAGTCCTTCTGCCTGATTAGTGTATGCTTTCTTTCTCTCCCTCCCTCTCTCTCCCCCCATCTCTCCCTCCCTCCTTCTCTCTCAGTCTTTTTTTGGTCTCTCTGTTTTCCCCAGCTCACATTCATTTCCCCTTCCGTAGCTCTTTCCAGCAGCTCCCTCTATTCTCAAAGTACTCTCCCAGTCTGTTGCAAGTCTGTTGACTTTGGCTGCGCAAACACATGTTAAAGGATTTTTTGTCTGGCCACAGGCTGAGTCGCGTGTGCCAGTGTTTGCCTCTGAGCTGTTTGTGTATCGTTGCCACATACCCATCAATCATGCCTTGTATGTGTGTGTGTATGTGTGTGTGCGTCCGCTTGTATAGTTGTTTGTCAACTAGCATGTGTGTGTGCGTGTGTGTGTGTGCGTGCGCGTGTGCATGTGTGTGTGCGTGTGTGTGTGTGTGTGTGTGAAAAAGACAGAGTGTGTATGTGTGTGTGTGTGAACGTTTGTGTGTGTATGTGTGTGTGCACGTATGTGAGGGAATGAGTCTGTGTGTGTGTGTGTGTGTGTGTGTGTGTGTGTGTGTGTGTGCGTGTGTGTGTATGTGTGCATATGCGTGCATGTGTGTGTATATGTGTGTGTGTGTGTGTACCCAGATGTCTGAAAGGAAAGCACACTGCTACTGTATTATTCAAACAAAAGGAATAAATGGATGATGTGTGTAAAAGTCACTGCTTACCAGAAATGCAACAAGGCAGAATTTCTCTCTCCCTCTCTCTCTTTTCTCTCTCTCTCTCTGTCTGTCTGTCTGTCTGTCTGTCTGTCTCTCTCTCTTTCTGTCTCTCTTTTTCTCTATCTTTCTCCCTCTCCCTCTCTCTTTTTTCTCTCTCTTTTCTCTCTCTCTGTCTCTCTCCCTATAGTTCTCTCTATCCCTCTATCGTTCTCTCTCTCCCTCCCTCTCTCTCTCTCTCTCTCTATCTATCTTTCTTTCTCTCTTTCTCTCATCCAGGCATAGATGCTCCAGAGGGCTCCTTAGCTGCTCCCTACCACACAGCTTATCTGATCATCACCATCCAGCTCGCCCTCACACAGGGGAGGGAGGGGAGGGAGTCAGCCTCGCTGAGTGCAGTAACGAAGACCCAGGAGTGCCGGACTGCCACCGATGCCACCCCGACCCCAGAGTTATCATTGTTCCCAACTATCATCATCGACCCCAATTGTAGTGTGACACACACTCAAACACACACATACACACACAGAAAAAGGAAGACACACACACACATACACACACATAGAAAAAGACAGACATACACACACACAGAGAAAAAAGGAAGACATACACACACATGCACAGAGAGAGAGAGAGACACACACACAAACACACACACACACTGCTGTTATCAAAGGTGAGCTCTCAGGTCAGGGATACTGGTAAAACCCTTCACTAGCCACTTTCTCTGGCTGTACTTCTTCCTCTCACAGCAGGCCAGCACACAGACACACACAGCCTGGAAGACTCATCTTTTGTGCTGGGCTTCACAAACAGTAGGGGGGTGCCTGCATGTTTTCGATTGGCACCAAGTGTCACAGGTGTGCCTGGGTTGATGACAGGATGACGAGAGCATGAATATATATCGCACAGGTGATTGATGACACGCTGAGGGCCTCCTCCACCTATTCACTGCATACAACCAACGCCTGATTGGCCCGCACTCGTGTCTGCCCGACTCAGTCGAAAAAAGGCATCGCTGAGCCTGAAAATCAGAAGTCACAGTGAACGCTCACCCCCACCTTCACCAACCCACCCACCCACCACACCAACACACAAGGGTGTCTTTTATCATCAAAGCCTGGCTTCTCCTCCTCTGCACACACTTCACCTGTGAGTGACCTGATTCTGGGCAGGAGGAATTTTGGAAAGGCATAATGTGATGTGAGTCTAACGCAGGATATTCCTTGTGTGACTCAATCGGTGGCCACGGGCATCACTGGCAAACATGTGGCATTAGTGACAGCGTGTTAAGAAAGGGGAGGGATGCACATTTCCAGTGAGGTGCAGGCTAGGACAGACTGTGGAGTGTGTGGCTATAATCTTTGAAGTCTACATTCATTTCTTTCTTGCTGACGCTAAAGACCCATGCCCTTTGTGAAAAGGTTCTCAGTAGATTAGTGGAGGTCAGCGAGGGAAATCTGTACCAGCCACCAGCCAAATGCTTGTAAAATATGAAAATGGTAGATTTTGCAATTTTACCATTGAATTTACTGTTGAGTGGCTGTGAAATTTTATTTGTTTGTCAGTGTCGGGTAAAAATGTACATTTTTCAAAGTTAATTTCCGTCCCTCGTGGAGGTGTGTACAGGTTTCTGGGCCAAACCATGGGCTTGCACTGACTAATAAATTGGAGGGAAAGCAATCTTCACTAGGAGCTTGGCGGGAGCAGACCCGGCAGAATAAAAACCTGTCAAACTGCCCAGCTTGACTTCTAAACGTGCTTTATCTCACTATTATAGTCTACTCGTGATTGACCTTAATTAGCGATTTTTTATTTGACATCCCGGCTTCCACTTTTATAATTTAAGGCAGTAAGAGGAAGATGCTACACACACAGGTGTGTGTGTGTATGTGTGTGTGTATGTGCGTGTGTGTGTGCATGTGTGTGTGTTTTAGCAGCAACGGTCACATGACAATTATGCCCTGAGACTCTGACAACCTGTCCAAGCGATGGAAGTCCACTACACTAGCGAGCTGTCAGCGAGACAGACCGACCCAGGTGAGCAGCTGAGTCTGAGACGCACCTCAGAGGAGGAGAGCTGACGATGCTGTGGAAGAAGGGAAGAGCTGGAGGAGTGAGGCTGTGTGGGTGACGGTGGGAAAAATGGGGAGGACCGACCGAAAAAGAAATTAGTGGAGAAGTTGAAGCGAAAATGGTGCGGGACAGAGCAAATGAGCAACAGCGGGATGACATTTAGAGAGAGAAATACAGACAGAGAGAGCAAGGGAGAGAGAGACAGAAAGAGGGAGAGAGAGAGAGAGGGAAAGAGAGACAGAGACAGGGAGACAGAGAGACAGAGAGACAGAGTATATGTGTATATATATAGTATATGCATAAATGCATGTGTGTGTGTGTACTGTGTATGTCTGTGTGTGTATGTATGTGTGTGTCTGCGCCAGTGTCTGTGTCTGTGTCTGTACTAGCATGTCTTAGAGACATTTCCTTTGCTTAATCTGACATCACACAGAATTCCCTGGTGATTAACATCCAATTTTAACAAAGCCAGCTGGATGGCCCAAAGGTGTGAGGGAAAATTAAGTAACCCGCTCAAAAAATTGAAGAGCGTAACCCGGTTGTGGAGTTTTTAGCCCAGTCTCCCCACAGCTGTTGCCGTGGTACTGGCCCCAGGCACATCCCATGTTCCCTTATTGGCAGCAACCAATCAATGAACTCAAATCCATGAAACTTCATTGGTTAAGCTCAATATTCCATAGCTCTGCCGGGGGAAGCTTCGACCCCACCTGAGAGACGCAGTGTACGGCTGATCGCTTCTAATGAAGAGTTACATTGCAGTGCCGAGGAAAGCTATAAGTCACGTTTCCGGATTCAGCGAGATTCAGAGAGAGCGAGAAAGAGAGAGTAAGAGAGAGAGAAAAAGTGAGAGAGTGAGAGAGGTAGAAAGAGAGAGAGATAGAAAGAGAGAGAGAGAGAGAGAGACAGCCTTCATTAATGCCTACCTCAGGGCAGGCGAGCGGTGCATATCCAGTGACGTGATGAATATTTGTGTGTGAGTTGAGTGCATATATGCATGTTTGACATCAGCAGCTCACTTCTGCTTCAGTAGGTATGACTCATGCCTTGCCATAGATGAACTTACTGTACAGTACCATATGTGTGTGTTGGTGTGTGTGTGTGTGTGTGTGCGTGTGTGTGAGTGTGTGTGTGTGTGTGTGTGTGTGTGTGTGTGTGTGTGTGCATGTGTGTGTGTGTGTGTGTGCATTCTTGTATGTGTGTGTATGTGTGTCATGTACTGTATGTGTCTAAGTGTGTGTGTGTGTGTGGGTAAGTGAGTGTGCGTGTGTGTGTATGGGTTAGCAA
>CM059280.1:10908450-10913450 GCA_030347295.1 Setipinna tenuifilis | reverse complement strand
CCAGACCCAGCCTACCATAAATCCATACAGCACACCTTTTCGTGTTTTTTTGGTCTCTTGAATGTGTATACCAACTCTGCAACTCTTTGATACCACATCCCCTAAGCCACTCAATGAGTTAACGAGAATCAGTGATAGTGGACACATGAAGTACTTTCAAAAAGTATCATTTATTAATGCTACAAAAATGTATATACTCCACCACTCCATCCCAGTAATGGATTTGAAAGCAACATTCATCCTCTCAGGTGTGCGTAGGCAAGGTTTCTTCACATAAGAATGCAGTCAGGTCCAGAATTATTGAATTATCTGATAAACAGACACACAGCTGCATTAGCATAACACTGGCAATTAACAAAGTGATGCCACTTTAAAAAGTGTGATTTTCTTTCATTGCAGCCTACATTGTTATTAGTCACCTAGGCTACGTAAAAAAACTGTCACAAACCCATCTTTTCAGGTCTAAAAAAAGCTCAGCCTTGGCTTTTTAGTTAAACAATTAATAGCCTACCACAGAAATTAGAATGCTGCCTGCTACATTCTGGTTTTAAAAAGGGCTCTCACATTCAAGACTATTTAGTTCAGGATGAAAGACATAAAAGTACTATCGTATAGGGTTATTTTCTCACAAGGTCTTAACTAACTTGGCCACAGAACATTAGCCAAATTATTCTATTGATGTTTTTATCATTTTATCAGATTTACCAAGAGGTTTGGTGGCTTTAGTCTACTCTTTATATAAGCTAAGTGTTGTGAAAGCAGCCCAGCTTAAAACAAGCTCTACTACATGTTCATGTTCACTGTGAGTGCCACTGCCGGAACCGCTGTCGCCACCACTGTCATCAGCCTCGGGGGCTGATGAAGGCCCTGCCAGGGGAAACAGGTCTAATTTTGGCTCATTTGGCAGCGTTTGTTTAAAGAGCAAGTTTCTTTTTTTCCTCACAGTTTCTCTGCGCTTTCTTTTCGTTTTCCCTTCACCTCAGACGATCTTAACAGATAACAATATGTTCATCCTACACTGCACTGCACACCAGCGCACTAAGCCAAGGAGAGGAGGTGTTTCATTTATACGGCCCTGTGTCAGTGAAGACAATAACCAGTGGGCTGCAGTGGGCTGTGTCAAGGGCCCCGTGTTGTCTGAAGCCAGGTTCAGGAGGCGTAGCCTAGTAGCACTGTAACATTAGGCTTGTTTGAAAGTGACTGGCTGGCTGGCAGCTGGCCTAAAGCAATGCATTCTGGACATGAACTAGTGACGTTTTTGAACAATCTTGTTCGAACGTCATTGTACCACATGATAGCAGATACAGTTGTTGTTTTAACTCCACCCAAGTCTGTCAACGTAGGTAATACGTCAGCTGTTCATGTCGATGTTGTGAGACGTCATGTCAGCTAGGCGGTAGACAGCCAGTCGATTTCAAACAAGCCCAATAACTAATGGGCTGCAGACCAGTGTGTGTCAAGGGCCGGTGGTTAGGAAGTAAATGGGTTACGTATATAACACCGGTTGTCCAAAGGAGAACATCAGGCATTAACCAATGGGAACCATTCCCTGATCAGCCAATGACGACTGAAGAGCTTTCAATCAGGTCCTCGTAATGCTTGTGGGCGCACATCGTGGCTATATAAGCCATCGCGTCCAACAGCAGGTTACCATAAATCATTCTGAAGTGACTTCCGCACATTTCAGAGGCTAAGTGGCATAGAAGGGTTAACGCCTCATGTTCTCCTTTAGAAACAAGAAAAAATATCTTTCTGTAACTTGTGGATAATCAGACAGGACAAAGCCAGATGAATTAATCTCCGCAACACTTCAAACAGCTCTTATTCAGATAATTAACATTTCCACTAAGGAAGACAATTTGCTTACAAGTTTAATAAATCAAAAAAGGCATAAAAACAGAAACAAAGAAAAAGCACAAGGTATCTCAGAGAGGCTTAGAAACCTTGCTTGTGTGTGTGTGTGTGTGTGTGTGTGTGTGTGTGTGTGTGTGTGTGTGTTTTCGTTGGTGTGTGTCTGTGTGTGTTTTCTGTGCATATGAAATGAATTGTGTAGATGCAAAGAGATAGTTCTACATCCGGAGACACAAAAACAAAGGCAGGGAGCTTTGCGTTCTTCCACTCTGCTCCTGACACCCTTTGCCAGGAGATATGTTAATTCCGCTGGTTAGCTAAAGACAGAGAGAAAAGGCTGATGATAAGGGGAAAATGGGATTAGGAGAAACACGCCTCAGAGCTACAAGCTCCAAACAGATCTGGCATGTGGCATGTCTCTTTGTATTTCCCTCTGTCTCTGTGTTTCTTTTTCTCTCTCTCTTCCTCCCTCTCTCTCTCTCTCATTCTATCTCTCTCTCTCTCCCTCTCTCTGTATCCCTCTCTCTCGCTCCCATTTGAACTTTGAGCCAGATTTGATAAAATGGTGTCGAATGCACCAGCCAGAAAAGAGAAAAGAGAGAGAGAAGAAGAAGAAGAAGAAGAGAGAAGAAGAACACCCAACAAACCCAACAAACACCTGACGGGCATGAGCCCAAATATATACATGAAAGCGGCAGCAAGAGGAACATCTTGAGCAGGGGGATCAAGGGGATAGAGCACACATCAAATATGCACCGACACCGATGCCAACCAGCACAGCACATGCTTCACAAACATTGCCACTCAGTAGAATATGTAAACCAGCTGCAAGAAGAAGAAGAAGAAGGAGGGAAGAGAAAAAAAGAAAAGAAAACCACTGAAGAAGAAAAAGAAAACAGCAGAAACACAAGACTGCATATCTGGGAGCGGGAGCGAAGCAGACAAAAGAACACATCATTTGTCTCCTCCACGTATGACTTGTACACGACATCTTTGCACTGCTCCGAGCGTGAGAAACCCAGACTGCCAAAACTGCTCTCCTGGTACATATGTAGATCTGTTGTTTGCTGTGCCGCCTGTAGCTGCAGGTGGAAATCTGTGTGTGTGTGTGTGTGTGTGTGTGTGTGTGTGTGTGTGTGTGTGTGTGTGTGTGTGTGTGTGTGCCTGTGTGTGTGTGTGTGTCTGTGTGTGTTTGTGTGTGACAAATGATACAACAACCAGTTGCGAATCATCTCCCGCTTCACTGCTACAAGCAAAGAACTGTGTGTGTGTGTGTGTGTGTTCTGTATGTGTGTATACGTGCGTGAGCAGAAACTAAGAAAGTGTTGTTGTGGATGCCAAAATAGCCTCCCTCGGCATTAATCTGCATAGGTAGTGTAGCGGTGTGCCATTAGACACAGCAGAGTGACTGTGTGGCTGCACTTGATGTTTCAAAACAAGCCCCGCAGACCATGCCAACTGCCAGGAGCTTTTAAGTATTTGATGATGGTTAATGAGCATCTTAAGGGTCATTAGAAATGAGCACGGACATTTTTATTCCAGCAACTCAGGTGAGTCAGAATTGATTTTTTTTTCTTCGCACCACAGCCAACGGTCTTTGGCAGGAAGAAAGCGAGAGCGAACGAGAGAACGCGCTGAAATGTCAAAGCAAGTTTTAGCCGCCTGAGGTGATATAGTAGCTTTTTTCTGATTTAGGTGGATTTTACGCCTGTTGGGAAGTTGCTGGGTGTCCGGTAATGTGTCCTCCAGCCACGGCTGAGAGAGCGTCAGCAACAAGATGCACAAACAGCGGCCTAACAAGTTCAACAGAGTAGGCTCCTTGCTCCTTGGCTCCTTGTGTGTGGTCTTGAGTATGGGTGAAGATGGGTGTGTGCATGAGTGTGTGTGATGTAATGTGTTTATCTGTATGATCCCCTGTGTGAGCCTTATCACTCCTTATCAAGTGTGTTTTTGCATGCCAAATGCACGGACCACGCACGTCATAATGTTTGTGTGTATGTGTGTGTGTGTCTGCGTGTGTGTGTGTCTCTGCGTGTGTGTGTGTGTGTGTGTGTGTGTCTGTGTGTGTGTGTGTGTATGTGTGTGTGCACGCATGTGTGTGTATGATGTGTGTGAGTGTGTGTGAGCATGTAAAAGAGAGAAAATGAAAGAGAAAAATAAGCGGGTGGTGAGCTATAGGGCCTGATTGAAGAGAGCATCTGATTGATGTTTACCTCGGTGGAAGCCTTCTCCCCAATCAGTGGTCCCCCTCCAGTCCAGTGGTCCCCCCCCTCAATCTGCCCAGGGAGCTACCCCCAGCCCCCAGCTTCTCACTCACTCACTCAGTCTCTCTCTCTCTCTCTCACTCTCATCCGTCTCATCTCCACAGAGTGCTGCCTCGCACAGGATGCCTGATGGTCCATCATAGACATGGACATCCAGGAGGCAACTGCCAATTTCCACGTGACAAAAAAACAAGGCTCCCACATGCACTGCTTTTCAATAAAATCTGTTTTTCTTTTTTATCTTTTTTTATATTTTCGGTGAAAAATTACCCGCCGCCTCAAACGCATTTCAATCGATCCCCTTGACAAAGCAAGCTGGGGAAAAAAGCACAACCTGAAGGCAGATTCAGAAGAGCAGCCACAGATCTGCACAGCTACACAAATGTCGACGAGAAAGGGAAGGGGGGAGACGGAGAGAAGAGAGGAGCTCACATTCAGTGCCCATCCCATGGGCTTCCACCCCTCCCCCCCAGCCCCCAACCCACCTCATAGGCACAGTGACGAATTAAGGGGACACATTGCACTTGACCTTAGAGACTATTCTTGCTTTTAGCTATGGCATGAGAGGATGCATGGCTTTGTCTGTCGGTTTTACGAGATGGTAGAGACAGAGGGAGACAGAGAAAAAAGAAGAAGGGAGGAAAGGAAGTTTAAAGGTCCTTTATTAAACTGTTCTTATATGCCCTGACAAATTACATCAGTATACTCCCCAAACCAAAGCAAGACTCGAAGACTCCCACAATCTAATAAACAACCCCTCCCCTCACACCTTTACAGCCACATTCCCTTCATCAGTAACTTCACTGCCACACACACACACACACACACACACACACACACACACACACACACACACACACACCACAAACAACAAAAAAACCCATA
>CM059280.1:10888450-10903450 GCA_030347295.1 Setipinna tenuifilis | reverse complement strand
GAGAAAGGGGGGTGGGTGGGTGGCGTCTCCCTCCACACTCATCTGCTCTGTCGTTTCTTCCCCCTCTCTCTCTCTTGCTCTTTCTCCCACTCCCTCCATCTCTGTCTCTCTCTCTCCCTCTCTCTCTCTCTATCTCTGTCTGTCTCTATGTGTTTCTCTATCTCTATGTCTATCTTCTTCTCCAGTCTGCCGTCCAAAGGGCTGTGGCGGGAGGCTGCGGGTCACTGCAGATAATAGACTGACTAAGGGCTGACTGATATCTGAGGTATCGCCACTGATGCTGTCACCAGGGGCGACGGGATAGCTGTCCATGATGATGAGCTGAATCTGCATTTGGCCCCGAGTGACCGAGCCTGTGTGTGTGAGTAAGTGTGCGTGTGTGTGTGTGTGTGTGTGTGTGTGTGTGTGTGTGTGTGTGTGTGTGTGTGTGTGTGTGTGTGTGTGTTTTGTATTCAGCGCAGGTTCAACATGGTCCCGACACAGAAAAAAGACAGAAGGCACTCAAACGTTGTCAGTGTTGGTCGAGGTCTTCAGCATTCAGCAGCATTCAGCGTTTTTTGGGCAAAAAAGAAACATGCCTACTTCCTCTGTTTTGAGCAGAGTTTGCCAGCTCAGGATTGTTCTCTCTCGCTCGCTTTAAAGGTACAGAATTTGCAATCCTCAAACACACTGACCTCATTCTTTACAGCATACCCCCCAATCCCCCGCCCCTTTCAACATCCACAGGTCATGGATGAGCAGCACCCACCACCATTCCTTTCTCTGTCTTTCTCCCCCTCCCTCTGTGTCTGTCTCTCTCCCCCTCTCTCTGTCTCTCTCTCCCTCCCTCTCTCTTTCTCTGTCTCGCTCTCTAATTCTCCTACACATATTTCCAAACTGGCTCCCGAAATGTGCATGAGTGCACATACCATGCTAATATCTCCCGTCTCCCTGGTGTTTTCTCATTGCCGAATCTAAACTCATCTCCAAAGCACGTAGCCAATCAACGCTTTTCTCTCTCTCCCAACAACCCCCCCACCGCCCCCCACCCCCCGACCACCACCACAACCCCTTCATTCTCTCCTCACAGCCAACCCCCTAATACCCTAATGTATTCCATTAATTAAGTGTGCGTTGTTTTACACATGACTGCCACTCTGATCCTCACAAGCTGACTCAATCTACTGTAAGCAGTCTCCCAAAGACTGGAGCTTTTTTTACCTCTTTCTCAACACAAAAATCTGCTGCTAAAATACAAACTTGAGTAGCACACACTTGGGTAACCGTCTATTTTCATAAGCGCAGTTTTTATTTACAAGGTGAGGCTGCTTACTTATTCCCAACACACCATTTTAATGGTGGATGGGTACGGGCCGACTTTCGGCGCTAATTTCACTGACTGACGAACAAGCAAAGCAACAAGCACTGAGGACCCACACATGTCTGGACTAAAGTGGACTGCACATTACATGCGGTAATTAATGCAGTACTCCAGACTTCACTGTCCCTAAGTGGACATCATACTAGCTCACAAAAAGTCTCAAGAAGCCTAAGTTTGAAGTGGTAGAAAAAAACGATCAGTTGACGGGCAGATTATATCTTTTTTTTTGCAACATCCACACCGATTTTATGTTCTGTGATGACATATGACATATTTACACTGAAATGTTCATCTTTAGTCAAAATGAAATGACAGATGACACCTAAAACATGGGGAAATTATTATCTATTTTTTTGCATGCCAATCATTCATCTTATTTGCAACCTTACTGACAACATCCATCACTATGGATCATATCTGCCCAATATCGCTGAAGTTGCAAGATACCAATTCAGGTATTCTGGTAGAGCACTGGAACCAGATTGTTTACCAGCACAACAGCAACACTACCTACCTCCTGGTATCTGCTGGAGGAGTTACATATGTTGAATGCATATGGAAAGCCTCAGACACCACACTCGTTCAGAGCTAATTGCACACAGAATACTGATCCTCAAAGAAAATGAATGACCTCCAGTAGTATCAGAGTCGTATCACCACATGTAATGTGCAGGAAGCATCTCCAAGGGTCTTGACAAAAGGTATTTGCCAGAGGTGAAGATACCAGCTTCAGAAAGTAAAAAACCTTCACATGTATCTCTTCCGCCTATGCACTTACTACAGATGATTTCACTAATTAGCTGATCTACCTGTCTGATGCCTGGTGTGCTCATTAGGATCAGTTGTGTATGAATATACTAGGATGAAATACATAATGGCAGGGATTTTACTTCATGGAGCCAGGATCTTCCCCTGAGGGTATTACATAAATTAGCACGTTTTGCCAAGTTGTTACAGTTAAGTCTCAATACCATGTCCGGTTTTACTAAACGCTTCACACAATATGATTGACCACTACACATTTCAGCACTCCTTTGCTGCCCAAAACTCTTAAACCATTCAAATTCCAGATACCTTACCCAAACTTGACTAGTGTTACCAAAACTATGACAAATGCTTCCTATGAACAAGGCTTTATAACATAATGTACAAACATTCCAAAATGTATATTTGCAAAATGTTACATTTGCATTGTATAATGTTGCATTGCAAAGAAAAATAAAATGGAAAAAACACAGAGGTAATGTATGCAGACAGCTAAAATTTGGGGTACAGTAAACAAAACCATACATAGAATATCACTGTCTACTAGAGTCTACTAAGTCTACTAGTAAAACCACCTTCTCCATATCCTACTGTACCCACCTCTATCATCTTCCATCACCAGCAAACATCTCAAGGCAAGCAGCTATCACTGCATGACCTGTTGGTTTGCCTATCACAACTCTGTAGCTAGCACTCTCCTGTGTGGCATAGTTATTAGTGGTACCATGATGAGGTGATTAGCTTTGTGGACTTGCAAGCAGTTGGTCCAGACTCAATGTCTGGCTAGTGAAACATGGCTTTACTGTAAAAGACACTGTGGCCTAGAGTGTTTGCTGAATGCCTGACTGTTTTTTTCCAGTGGGGTTCCACTATGAATACTTCCACTATTTTACACACACAGTGAAAATACTAAACATACCTTTTTTGAAATATTTTTCGAGACAGCATATTTCCATCAAAACATGGCTTTTGTAGATGTTCAAAGACAACAAGGTGAACTACAATCATTAAAATCAAATGCATACTTACGTTCGTAAGTGACACAGCCTATTTATATATTCAGAGTTCTAATTATTTAGCGTGCTTTGAACGTAAAGTTTTGACTGTTTTCAAGCATTTCTGGTTGTGAACACTGGGAGTGGTATGGCACATTTCTCATAGTCTCATAGTACTGGATTTTTAAAAAATGGAAACGGTATTTTTAAGACAACATGATTGGGGAAAACATCTTGACATCATCTTATACTAATGTGAAATGTACTGTGCTTTGTTGAATGCTAGTTGACTGTTAATGAATTTGAACCACCTCTTTTGCCTTTTAACAGCACTGTGTGTGTGTGTGTTTGTTTATGTTCTCAAAGTTGTTTGCTCTTTTCTTTTGAACTTATCTTTAAGTCTATGTGTGTGTGTGTTTGTGTGTGTGTGTGTGTGTGTGTGTGTATGTGTGTGTGTGTTTGTGTGCGTGTGTGCATGTTTGTGTATGCATATGTGTGTGTCTGATTGAGCATGACTGTCGATTCAAAGCACAGTTAAAAACATATTTTGAGGATATGTGAATCCTTCAAGTGTAACTGATGTGTATGATGTTTTTTATCTTGTCAACTAATATCAAAGCGGAATTTAAATGAGAATTACAAACATCATAATCATTTTTCAGCAAACTGGTGAGAACACTGTCAGTTCACCATTCACCATATAAAAAAGCTGACAATTTCACTGCCAATTACTATCAAGGTAAACCAACATCAGACTATAGACTGACTGTCAAAAATCAGTGCAATCAAAATGTCTTTACGGCATACATAATATGCTATGGCAGCCCACAGCCTTGATTGCTTCAAAAAGCATTTACTGAAAGCAAACTATACCAGCTAGGCAAGGTATGTGTGTGCGTGCGTGCATGCGTGTGTGTGTGTGGTGTGTGTGTGTGTGTGTGTGTGTGCGTGTGTGTGTGTGTGTGTGTGAGTGTGCGCCTGTGTGCCTGTGTGCCTGTGTGTGGTGTGCGTGACAGTGTGTGTCATAATGAGAATATATGTTGTTGATGAAGGTGCTATTTTGCATCTGGACATATGGTCTGTGGGTGAGTGCACCTAACCATGTTTCTGCACATGTTACGTTGGTGTGGCTTTGCACAGAGTCTATACCTCCACGTTCATGTTACATTTGATTTTAAAAATGTCATGTAGTTGAATGTACTGTTTTGGGTACAGCATGTGTTAATAGGTGTGAGTCTTGAGTGTGTGTGTGGGTGTGTGTGTGTGGGTGTGTGCCTGGGTGTGCGTGTAAGTGTGTGTGCGTGCAGTGCACGTGTGTGTGTGTGACCCCTGAGAGCACAAGAGTGCACCAGAGTGCACACACAAGCTCTCTGCCTCCCCCGACTGAAGATAGCTCCCATATGCTCCCTTAATTCTTTGCCTCTTTCCAATCAGATTAACAGATTTGCACCACACAAGTCTGGCCATAAGAGCCTGCTTGGAAAAAACATCAGCTTCAGCTCAAATTAAGGGCTGCAAGCACACAGTGGGCCCCAGGAGAACACAGCACACTCCAAGTGCTAAATGAAACTGCCCCTTTTAGAAAGGAGAGGGGCGGAAAAAAAAAACAGCAGTTAACAGCATGTTTGGTGTCCTTATCAAAAGCTGTGAAATGCTGCTTTTTCAGTGAGAGTCTTTTTTTTTTTTTTTTTGCACGTTTTGTTTTTTTTGTTGTTGTTTGTTTTGTTTTGTTTTGATTGACGCGTTTGTCAGGCGGTGATGTTGCGGCTTTTGGCGATGTGAAGGTTGCCTGTCATGCAGATCTGTTTGCCAGTCACGGACGGAAGGAAGGCGCATCCACCACTGCAGGGGCTGGCGGGGAGGCACACAATCACTCAGGGCTAACATGACAGAGGGTGTTGATAAGACGAAGACGTGTTGGACAGGTGGAGAAAAGTGTGTGTATTATGTGTTTGTGTGTGTGTGTCTGTGTGTGTGTTTGTGTGTGTGTGCATGTGTGTGCGTGTGTGTGTGTGTGTGTGTGTGTGTGTGTGTCTGTGTTTGGGTATGTGTGTGGGTGTGTGGGTAGGTGTTTATGTTGGTAGGGTGGGGGGTGGGGGTGGGTTTCAGATAAAAGAACGGAAGCCTTAAACGGAGAAGAGAATGCACGATTAGGGAGGGAACTGCAGAAATGTGACCTCTGCCTTATCTCTCCGTTCCTCTATTTCATGTGACAGGCGTCTGTTTGGTGGTAATTAGACACGCAGGTCTGCTGTCACACATGGGCCACGTTCGTCATGCGTGTGCGTGCGTGTGTGTGTGTGTGTGTGTGTGTGTGTGTGTGTGTGTGTGTGTGTGTGTGTGTGTGTGTGTGTGTGTGTGTGCGCGCATGTGTGTGTGAGAAAGCCCAAACAGGCCCGCACCAGTCAATACCCACCGCGCCATCACTAATTGATCCCGTTGCAGCAACGTACCATCAAGGCCAATCACTTTCAACAGATCCCACACACACACACACACACACATACATACACACACATACACACACATGCCTTAACTCAGACATGCAGAGAGAGAGAGAGAAAGAGAGAGAAAGAGAGGCAGACAGAAAACAAGGAGCTGAGATGAAGGGGACTGTTTTCGCATTACAGTGCCTCAGTGCAATTAAAGACAAGAGGCAGCCTTCGCAGCCAAGAGATCAGAAGATGGATAAGCAACGCAAGCGGGATGAAGAAGGAGGAGGAGGAGGAGGAGGAGGAGGAGGAAGAGATGGGGAGAAAGGGAGGGGGAGAGGAGAAGAGAAGATGGGACAAATGGGGCTCACTATGGGGTAGAGTTAGGGTGGAGAGGTGGAGAGTTAGGATGTGGAACTGGTGGATGAAACCCAATGACAATTTTCAAAACAAGATTCTCAAAGGCTGATGGCCTGATGAGTCACTGAAGGATCACGGGACTGCATCGGTGTTCAGAGCCCTAAGTTTGTCCCTTTCATTACTCACTGCAACAACATCCGGGAGTGCAACAAGTACTGCAACACACACACACACACACACACACACACACACACACACACACACACACACACACACACACACACACACAGCCGCAAAGCTCAGGGCCACTTTATGGTACTCTGAGAATGTCTCTCTTGTTGTGGAGGGTTCTAGCTCACCCCCCACACAGATAGATAATGGACTGCAGGGACAGATGAACTCTTCAGGCACACTAATGCACATCCAAAAGCCATTGTAACAAATTGCAGGTAGCTACTAGATGCATCTCTCGCTCTGGCTCTTTCTCTTTCTTGCTCTCTCTCTCTCTCTCTCTCTTTCCCTTTCTTGCTCTCTCTCTCTCCCTCTCTCTCTCTCTCTCTCTCTCTCTCTGAGTGTGTACGTAGTACATTCATCTCCCATCAAGACCAGGTCAGGTCAAAAAACCTTGTCATTTCTCCTACATGCTTAAAGACAGCTGTTTTTCCTCATTAGCGGAAAAAGCCATGTTTACAAGATACAGAGCTCAACCTATTCTGTCATTGTGTGTGTGTGCGTGTGTGTAAAAGAGAGAGGGGGGGGGGCTGTGAGACAGTGAGGGGGAGAGAGAGATAGGTAGAGTGAGAGAGCGAGAGCTGTAGTCCGTTCTGCAGTAGCGCATGCTCGGCTGAATTGGAGGGCCGCGGGATAGACCCCAGACGGAGTGTAATTAAAACACCAACAAGCCGTGCTAATTAAATCACAAGGTCTGGCCATTTGCGCAGCGCCTCACCGCTGCGTAAAGGCAGAAATCAAAAAATATGAACGCATTGCAATCACTCTGATCCCAATAAACGTGGGACTTAAACGAATGTGTCTCCTTCTTAGAAACGTAGAAAGTTCCCCGGCAAACAGCGCCGCTACCAAATCCCCAAAATGAGAAGTGAATGAAACGGGATTACATGGATAAGTCCAGTAGATGAAGCAAGGTCAGGCGAGATCTCCACTCAGAAGGGATTAGCCCAGACCAGATTCCCACGACGTGCCTTCTCGTCTTCAGCTTAGTCACTTGCTGAAAATCTGAGCGCATTTACCTTTCTGCCCATGTGACAGTGACTGACACTAAACTTCAGGAGCCATTAGAGATAAGACCATCATACCTCTTTGTAAACAAATTATGAATACAGGGTTACCGCGTAGAAAACAGATGCAGATGGTACATGCTCATTATATACATAATTCACCCAAACATAGTGATTCCAAAATGCAGAGATCGGTTGCTTTAAGAACTTAGAACGTCACATGGACTATATCCACCCTGCACACAACTATTGTTCATTAAGGTTTGATATATAGAAACTACAACCATGCAACTGGAAGGCCAGTGGACAAATCAATAACAAGTCCAGACCAAACACCTCATGTGTTGCACTCTCGTACTCCAAACACATAAATGAGAGGCTTGGCTAACACATAGGCCTAAATAATAGTAATGCTGGTGCATCAATAAAAATTGTTGATTTTAATGCAAGACACATCCTTGGATGTCCAAACAACACAACAGCAACTGACACAAAGGCAGTGGTGCACCATGCAATATTAGCTACAACCAAAACATTTACGACCATTTCGATATTACATGTCATCATCTTATAAACATAGAGTGCAATACAGTGCGCCACACCTGATAATAATAATAATAATAATAATAATAATAATAATAATAATAATAATAATAATAATAATAATAATAATAATAATAATTAAACTAAGGAAAGAAATAAACTAAACCCACATAACTCTGGGGTGAAAAAATATCAGTGTGCAAAAAGTTGCTGCGTTTATGCTTGTGAAACCATTGGCCTTACCCCTTTTATTTTGGACTCTGATAGTTATTTCCACCAGCGGTTCAGTCTCCCGGTCAAGACGCCTGGAAATCACAATATCCCCGCTGTCACGGCTCACCGACACAGGTGTGTTCTCTGCACCCGGGTAAACCAATTCAAAGCTTGCCGATGGAAACCGACTTAACCGATTCAAGTTCATCACAACCGACCCAACGCTGGCATCCTCCGAGACGCTGATAACCACAGGTTTGTCCGACTCCTGCAAGGATCTGGACCTGCGGGAGTAGCCAGTGCTCGCATCGCTGACCTGAGGCAGCTGGGACGGCGGCTGGGTCGCCGGGAGTTGTCTGGGGCTGATTTCTATTTCCATATTTTGGCTTGTCCGAGAGGGCCATCCGTGGTCCCGGGCAAATACATTAAACCTTATCGGTGATGCGAGACCTAATATTGAGTCTACAAGCAGCACATCTCCAGTTTTGGGTACAACATAGAAACTGCCGTTTCTCGGGAGGGCGAAATAAATAAGTTCTGCATTTTTGCCACTGTCTGTGTCCTCGGCCCTTACTTTATACACCACCGACCTCAGGGCCGTCGCATCATCTAAAGTTATCTTGACATCTGCGTGGCGAAAGGTGGGCTCGTGATCATTAGTGTCAAGCACGTCCACTTTGATGGATGCAACTTCTGCGACCACGCGGTCGGCTGATGCGCAGTTCTGACAACACAGACCCAGACTCAAGAGATACTCGGCGCGCTCCTCTCTGTCCAGTATGCTGGATGTTTTCAGTAAGATGTGGCCGCGTTTGTGGTGGGCGAATACGTGGAAGTCTTCATTGCCGTCTCCTATGAGTTTCAGGTGCATACCGGACTTGGAGCACCATTTCTGCGCTTCAACGCGCTTTACTGGTATGCTCAGTCCGTTCACTTTAGATCCTGGTGGCGAGTTTTCAAATACATGTCCGTGAAAAAAAGGAATCCGTTCATCGGTCTTATTTCCAAAGACAAAAGTCAGGCAGTAGGATATCAAAATAGTCCAAATCATGGTTACTGCTGGTTCTGCCGTTGGTGGATGGCTTTTACACGGCTATGTTAGCCTTGTGAAACATGATAGAGCAAAACTACTGAACCATTTGTTCCAAAAGATTATTTTCTGTCTTGTTGTGCGGGCTGTCTCCAGTTTAAGCTTTCCATCTGCAGCGCAGCGCAACTTTGAGTCCGTCTCCAACGCGCTCCTGCATCCGTCTGACTGCCAGCCTCTTGTGGCTTGTGAGCGCTCGCTGATGCTGGCAGACTTTCGGAGAGCTGGACAGCTCCGAGCCGAAGGGGAGGGGCCTCTGCTACGGGGAATCCTCTGGGGAACCCCACCCGATTTGACGGCTGTCAGTTCGTTTTACCTAAAAGTGACTTAAGACCTGTGGCAGGTCCATCACCTTTAATTCCCGCGGGCCCCGTTGTATTTCATTTAATTATTTTAATGTTGTAGCCTAGTAGAAAAAGCAAGGGGGGAGGTTATATCTAGGCTGCCTTATCAGGCCAGTTATTTAATTAAATTTAAATTGGACACTCTAGCTCCATTAAGATAATAGAAATTAGATTGTTTATATTAGTGTATTCTCTATCACACCTTGTCTATGACCTCTTAAACGCGGACTAAATAGAAAATATGACAAACGGATAAAGGGGGAAAAATGAGCTTGCAGTCTACCTAGACTTGTCATTGAATAAAACTGGTGCTTAACTTATCAGCAAACCCAGAAACCAGCGGGTAAACATTTATCTATAAACATCGTGCAAAGTAGCCCACTCCTTTAAATCTTATTGGGATTCCTTCTAAAATGGAATCCGACGGGGCTGCACATGGTCGGGCTAACATGGTCACAAAAACGTGCTCTGTAATGCATATTGATTTCTCGTCCTCTCTCCCAAGCGCACTGCCAGAGGCGATCGTTCTCCGGTGGTCTGCAAGCAAATTTCAATTAGAAGCTTATCTGACTACACACCCATTCTGAAACAATATTAGTTGGCTATGTCCCTGACAAGATGAACAAATCAAAGACACAGCTGGAATAGGCCGCCGTGAAGGAATAGGAGAAGAAGAGACCCGGAAAATTGGCAAAGGTGTAACTTGCTTAGGATGCGCACGGGATAAGGTATTGTCAGAGGATAAAATTTGTGAGATGCCAGCATCAAAATAGATAGGCTAATAGAAGAGAGAAAAAAAACAGAGTTGGAGAAATGCCATTTGGAGTCCTGTGCAAAAACAATCTAACAATCCATCAGGGTATAAATTGGGTGGGTCCAAGTCTGATGTGTCAGCACTTCAGTGGTTCACAGCCCGAACACTTTCGGCCCCCAGGGGTATGTGTGTTTGTGCATGTGCATGAGTGTTCCAGAGTTAGAGGAAAAATAGACACAGAGGAAACCAGGCAAGAAAGTGTGTGTGTGTGTCTGTGTGTGTGTGTGTGAGGGAGAGAGAGAGAGAGAGAGAGAGAGAGAAAGAGAGAAAGGGAGAGAGAGGAGAATCAGTCTGTCTGTGTCTTGTAAATTGATAGTGCTGTTTGAAAGTGTAAGACAGAGGCTGTTCCATACTCTCTTCCATACCCACCCGCCACCCCACACACACACCCACACCCACACCCACACACCCACACCCACACACACACACACTGGCACATCACCACCAACAGCACTAACCATCCGAGTAGTTTACTTTAAGATAACATCGTCAGTGTCTTTTAAAATAAGAGAAGAAATAACTTCTCATTAGGTTATTAGGCTCGCCCTGGGAATAGTCCAACCGCTGGGGCTGTAATTGAAACTAAGCAGGATGGAAACTTTATTTGTTTCTCTCAGACGGAAAGAGAAAGAAGGAGAGATTAGCATGCTGGAGATGGCGAGAGTGGAGCGTAAGATCTGTTGGAGGTGTCGGAGAAGAGGGGGCAGAGAGAGAGGAGGGGGTGGGGGGGGGGAGGGCTTTCAATCTTTGTGGAGAGAGGGTTGTATGCAGATGGGAGAGAGAGAGCAGAGGGCTAAGAATGAGAGAGAGAATGATGGAGAGAGACAGCAACAGAGGGGTAAGAATGAGAGAATGATGGAGAGAGTAAGCAGAGGACTAAAAATGAGAAAGGGAGTGATAGAGGGAGGGAGTGGAGGGCCAAGAATGAGCCAAGAAGAGTGACGAAAAGAGGGAGAAGAGGGCTAAGAAAAAAAGAAGGAATGATGAAAAGAGGGAGAAGAGAGCTAAGAATGAAAGAGGCAGTGACGTAAAGAGGGATAAGTATGAGAAAGGGAGTGATAGAGAGAGGGAGTGGAGGGCCAAGAATGGTACACGAAGTGACGAAAAGAGGGAGAAGAGGGCTAAGAATAAGAAAGGGAGTGACGAAAAAAAGAGAATAAGGCTAAGAATGAGAGAGGGAGTGACGAAAAAGAGGGAGAAGAAGTCTGAGAAGAATGAGAGAGGGAGTGAGAGATGGAGAGAGGGAACAGAGGGCTTAAGAATGGAAGAGAGAATATCCACACTCTGCTAAAGTCTCCCTTAGGAGAAGGAGAAGTGAGATGCATATACTGTGTGTCATATTTTCTCTTGCTGCTGTGGGGAAGCTTTAAGGCACAGAGCATCAGCAACCACAACACACACACACACAGACACAAATACACAACTCAAAGACACACACAGACACAAATACACAACACAAAGACACAGACACACACACACAAACACACAACACACAGACACAGACACAGACACAGACATACATACACACATACACACACACACAGAAAGAGAGAGAGAGAGAGAGAGACACAGACACAGACACAGACACACACACACACACACACACACACACACACACACACACACACACACACACACACACACACACACACACACACACACAAATATGCTAACTTATGCAATATTAACTCACTGGTCTATGTAAGTGGGCAGCAGATGAAAAAAAGGTATTGGCTAGCCTATTCTCACCCACCAAAATAAACTACCCTCATAACCTACATCGCATGTACTAGTAATATACTACCCTCGTGTGTAATTTTCATTTCATTGTACACCACATACGGTATAAAATTGATTCAGTACTGATACCATTTATTAGGCTGTAATTCTATTTTTATGTGGAACACATTTCTTCACTCTTAAAATCAACAGACATGTATTATTATTCAGCAACAATTAATACATTGTTGAAAAGAAAACCTTTTGTTGCGATGTGAGCTCTCATAGCTGTAGATACACTTAAAGTTTGTGACATACTTTGCATTACATTGCGTTAGCTGACATTCTTGTCCAGAGTGACTTACATTGAATCGGGTACAGGGACAGTCCTGGAGCAATGTGGGGTGAGATGCCTTGCTCAAGGGCGTTACAGTGATGGATGAGGGTGCAGGAGAGTGCCGGTTATTTACTCCCCCACCCACATTTTTTTCTTACTAGTACGGGAATCAAACCTGCAGCCCTCCGATCCCAAGACCAACTTCCTAACCACATCCACTATACTGGCTATACAATGACAATACATGTATTCTGTTCTCTTCACAGCGCCCTGATGGATTTTGTTCTGGTGCTACTGGACTATAACAAAGCTTGTCAAGTGTATTTCTGTCTTGTGTTTCTTTGGCAAACTGTTTGAGCTACATCTTTTGTATGAAATGTGCTATACAAGTAAAGGATATTATCATTACTAGTTACTCGTTGAAGCAGCTGTGTTGTGTGAGAGGGGGAGGGCCCATAGTGACACACAGCCAAAGGGCAATTCAAGCTTGTTTTACTGATATTATTTGTCATTTTTTGTCCTAACAACATGGAACGTGGCACTGCACTCACCATTGGCAGTAGCAAGACACCTACCAAATGTAAGGTCAGTGGAAGAAATGGTTCGAGAGTTGTGCATGGAACAGACATGTGTCACATAGATTTCTTACATTTATAGAGGTATTACTACTATTCTATTATATTCTATTCTGTTTTAACATTTAGGTGTCACAGCTGCTCCGCTAAAGATCAAAGCATTTGGCTGTACCGTTGCTCTTTTATACCACTTAACATACAGTACAGTGCACCGCACTATTAGAATAGCTGTGCCATCGCTGGTGCTTACAGTAAGAGACCCAGAGTGTGCCACCTGACACGAGGGCTTGCGGAGGGGTGCCCAACACCTGCCAGCTCACAACTCTACACGCCACTGGCGCTTGGCAGGTGCTCATTTTGCTGCCTGAGCAGTTAGGCTCCACAAAAAACACAGTGAGACAAAAAGAGAGAGGGAGAGAAAGAGGGAGAGGGAGAGGCAAATGAAAAGGGGCAGCTATCCAGTAAATAAAATGAATAATAGGAGTGATGATTCAACATTGGCTAGGAAAAGCACTACCTCGCTTTCGGGTTTCACGAAAAAAGCAGCCACTCTTCAAAATCACTGACCAATCTACTCCATCAACTACAGGCATAACATTAAGCTTATGTGAAGGACACTGAGGATCACCTGACTACAGCTGTATGGTATTGGATTGGGTAGAGTCAAGCCTGGCACGTACATTTTCTGAATAGCGAGTGCGCTTTGGAAAGCTAGTTCACTGAACCCCATTATGAGTGGATCAGCGCAGTTCTCCCCAAGTTTGGTCAAGGGCAGGCGCGCCGAATGAAAAAATCTTGAGGAGAATTCACCTAGTTATAAAATCACAGCACTGCTGTTTGCTTCCCCAGACACTACTCAAGCACGCAGGAAGTTGCATGTAAAATTCTCAGGAAAAAAAATATTACTGCCATCATAGGAAGGCAATTATGTAGCACTTGGAGCATTGCATGAAATGTATCCCGCCATAAAAGTTCTCTCATTTGGGGGGTTAACTTTCAAAAAGTCAAATAACTGCTGTAAAACAATACTTTTGTTAGCACATTACCCTTGGCTATGTGTGACATTCAATAAAATAGTTATATTTAGCTGGAAAGCTCGTTAAAAAAAAAAGTATTGAATTGTGAGATGGAGTTTTACGCCTTTGCCCTTGGCTTCGGCAGTTTTACAATAACAATTTGGCTTTGAGACATAAAACCTAATGATCGGGTCTGTCATATTTGCATATGCAGAAAGGCGGGGGTTATTACTTTTTGCGAGATGCCTGTTACGGCATATAATTAGAAAGTCTGGCAGGCGCGTGGTTGCGTCAACAGTGGGGGCCTCAGCAGTGTGGCGAAGTAATTCCTGTTAATGAGCCTTGTCACTGTGTGCTTTTACCCCCCACCCCCACCACACACACACACACACACACACACACACACACACACACACCCCAACCCCCCCACGATTCCTCCAACAGGCTCACCCAAGACACTCCATGATGTTTGCCAGCATAATCAGCACATAAGCATGCTCATTATGTGAGATGGGGAGATGTGGCTCCTTTAAACGTCCTTTGTACTCCTCGTGAACTAAGCAGGTTCCAAGTAAAAAAAAATAAGTTAAGGGTCAGTAAGGGCTGAGCCACTGGTACAACAGAAAATGTAAGATATTTCCTCCCACTTTTTTTTATCCCAGACGCACGCACACACACACACACACACACACACACACACACACACAGTCACACCTGCACAAAACACAAGTTCACACACACACACAGACAAACACACACACACAGACTCACAGAGACATGGTCTGCAGGTGCACACTCAAATGCACACACTCACACAAAGACATGCATTCTGTTCTCACAACTTTCTGTTCCCACCACACACACGCACACAGAGACAGACAGACACACACACACACACACACACACACACACACACACACGCGTGCACACACACACACACACACACACACACACACACACACACACACAGACTTCATTCCCTTTCACACTTCCAGCAGCAGAATAATTTAGCGACAGATTTCATCATGCCTCACATTACTCCAGCAAAGGTAAGGCAGGACAGGGGGAACATGGTCTCTAGGGAAGCACCTTGACACCAAGGCTGGTATTTTAAGATCAGACCACAAGTCCGAATAAACAGTTTTCTAGCTGGCTGACCTTTCACACATTATCTGCGGGGAGGGACGGCCGTGTGGAGTGTG
>CM059280.1:10834474-10888350 GCA_030347295.1 Setipinna tenuifilis | reverse complement strand
GAGGGAGGGAGGGATGGAGGGATGGAGGGAGGGAGGGAGTGGGAGAGAGAGAGAAAGAAGAGATCAGGAAGGACAAAGGCTGGGGAGGATCAACACTGGGCCTGAGAGAGGGCTGCAAATGCCAAATTAATTGCTCTCACCCAGTCTTGAAACCCTGTGCCTTTTGAAGGTTGTCTTGGCTCTTTTTTCAGTTTTTTTTTTTAAATTCTTTTTCTCTTTGGTTCTGAGGAGCCTGACACTTTCCTTTCTGTGTGTTTGTGTGTGTGTGTGGTGTGTGTGTGTGTGTGTGTGTGTGTGTGTGTGTGTGTGTGTGTGTGTGTGTGTGTGTGTGTGTGTGTGTGTGTGTCTGTCTGTGTGTGCGTGTGTGTCTGTGAAAGTGTGTGTGTATGTGTGTGCCACATGTTATTTCTCACTTGACAATGCTAGGCAAGACTTTCTCGAGACTGCTGGACCCCTCGTGCTCATCTCAGCTTCTCTCTGCCATCAGCCCAAAGCTCTCTCCCCTAATAAGGTTACCAACGGTGGAAAAAAATAAATTGACTATAATTCAATGGAAATACCTTTTGCACTACAGGATATTTCGGAAACTGTGGAAAAACAGTGACACACAAAATGGAAAAACAGTGGCACACTGAAGTACAATAGCAATCCTTCCAAGACTCTAGAGGCTATCTTTTCTCTTTAGCCAGGAAGTGAGAACACATTAGGAAGCTAAATTAAAATAATAAGACTTTGCTAATGCCATACTGCTTTGTGCTGGAGCTCCATCTATCAAGTTAAAATTACAAGTATATATCAAGTTAAAATTACAAGTATTACTGCAACTACACACACACACACACACACACACACACACACACACACACACACGCACTTATTCACATCGCAGCAAAATTGAAATACCTCAGAGATGCAAAACTTTGTAACAATTTTCATTTACAAACTGGAGACAAAATAACTTTCGATTTATCTCCTTCCGTCCTCCACTGTCTCTCGGTCCATCACTGAGGGACAGAGACTTCATTACACCAGTGTGAGTTATTACTTATAAACAGTAATCCACATCCCCCCCCCCCACCCCTCTTTTATTTAAACATTCTATTTTGCTAAACTGTCGCAGTTTTCAATGGTGCTCTAATGCAACAAATGCTGCAATCATGACTTGTTGACGTTTGATTGAGCTTAATCACAGTGCTGTGTTTTGGCAGCCATAATAAGTGTTCATAAGGGCAGGTTCCATAGGGGAAGGGGTACTTATGGCAACCACCATTTACACAAACTATTGTTTATAGGCACCGCAGGTGAGCAAAATCACTGAAGCCCAACTGTGTCCCCGCCCCACCCCTTTTCAAAAAATAATGAAAAACACTGGGTGCTTCTTCTTTAACCAACAAGTACAGCTTTCTGATAGCTGAAATCTAGGGACTTACTTTTAACACTGAGGCGACTGGAGACTATACTACCTGTGATAAAAGTCTGCTTAATAAACGACCTGAACACTTACAAAGTTCTCAATGTCTCGTTTTAAATGTCAGCACCCTTGTTGTACTACCAAGGAAGTTTGGAGCTACTCTGAGCTTCTTTAATGGTTTACAAATAGCAATGTCTTACAGCTTCCTCCCTGCCCTGATCACTAGCATGGTGAGCCTCGATAGCATGGTGAGCTAGCAGAGTTTCGCTCCTCAGCAAACATACCAATTCATTATCATGTTTTAACATACCCATTTTACACCAAATATCCCCTTTAAAGACCAAGTATTTTTGTTCTCCACACATCCCCAGATAAGGGGACTGCTCTACCCTTAATGCAGGCCGGGATCACAAGGCCCTAATTCCCAATCTGAGAGTGCACACGAACACAAAAAGCCAGGTGCCCTAAAGAGAAGATAAAAGGGTGTGATCTTCTTTGCAGCACCAAAAAAAAGGGGATTTGACCTTGAACCACTGATGGATGCAATCCGCTGTGAGGCCTGGGCACTCCTTAGCCCTCCTCGTCTTTCACCAGCACAGCATCAGATACATGTCGCAGATGACAGATTACAGTAATCTGCTAATCCCCGCGCATAATCACAGCACATGCGCTCGTCCCCACATCCATATGGAGCAGGTTGGCCCCTGAGGAAGAGGGGCCAGGCGGGGAAACGGCAGCAGCGTGAGCACAGGACAGCACTTGCGCGGGACGATGACGCTTTTTATTTTTTTCCTCGGGATTGCAGTCGGGTCCTCCAGGACGCCTGCGCGGGCTTAGCTCTCATCAGCCCCACACTTTACTTTAAGTTCCTTCTCAAGAGAGGCCACAGAGAGCCGCACGCACAGGCTCGGCTCAGCCTGCGGGATTTTATGTGATCAATTTTTAAGGATTAGGGATTACCTCCCGTCATAAATGAATAGACAGCCCCCCCCCCCTTCCCTTCTTGCTCACCCAACTACCCCCCCCCCCCCCACACACACACACACTTCCCCCTTCCCCTTAACCACTCTGCTCCTGGCTCTAACTTCCTGCCATTCTCCTGCCAAAATCCACTTTCCTCTGAAGCTCAATAATAATCAGCCGGATCAATAATGAGCGGGGGCCGACGCACTCACTGAAATGACTGCTGCTTTTGTGAGGCCTGATTGTTGCTCTTGTCTGAGGGATCCCTGATGTTTGCCGTATCTGTGTGTGTGTGTGTGTGTGTGTATGTGTGTGTGTGTGTGTGTGTGTGTGTGTGCGTGCGTGTATGTATGTGAGTGTGTGTGTGTGTATGTGTGTGTGTGTGTGTGTGTGTGTGCGCGTGTGTGCGTGTGTGTGTATATGTGTGACTGTGTGTGTGTGTGTGTGTGTGTGTGTGTGTGTGTATGTGTGTGTGTGTGTGTGTGTGTGTGTGTGTGTGTGGTTTTTCACTGGGCTGGATGTCACTAAAGCTCTTCTGAGCCCGTTAACCCATCGCACTGCATGTCTCCTAACCCCTCATAAATGAATTGACCTGCTTTAAGCCAGCTTCCCACTACTCTGGCCTGGCCTGGTAAACTCCTGTTTATCTGACACTGAAGCAGATGAGAGAAAGTTAACCCTTGCATGCCTGTGACCCCATAACCACTCTGGTCCAGTCCACTATTCAAGTCAATGTACTTTTGTGATGTTCCAAAAATAGGAACTGCCACTGCTACCACCTCCTTTGTCTGTGTGCTTCCTTAGAAACAAAGGCAGCACCTAAAGATAATTATCACACTGTCACACTGCACACAATGTACGTGTGTGTGTGTGTGTGTGTGTGTGTGTGTGTGTGTGTGTGTGTGTGTGTGTTTGTGTGCATCTGTCCACATGTGTCTGTGCATGTATCTGCGTTTGTGTGTGTGTGTGTGTGTGTGTGTGTGTGTGTGTGTGTGTGTGTGTGTGTGTGTGTGTGTGTGTTTGTGTGTGTGTGTGTGTTGGGTTAGTTGGTGTGAAAAGCAAAGCTGCCGTGTAGGACTGCAGGCCCAGCGGACCCCAGCTCTCACCACAGAGCTGCATTATTTAACAGTTCATTGCTGTACGGTCCCCCCCCCCTCACCAAGCCACTGCCCCCCCCTTTACCCCACACCCATCCCTCTCCGCATCCCCACCACCACCACCACCCTACCCCACACCCATCCCTCTCCACATCTCCACCCCCCCCCCACCCCCCCCCCCCCCCCCCCCCCCCACTGCCCCCACCCTACCCCACACCCATCCCTCTCCGCATCTCCATCCCCACCGTCTCCCCACTGCCGCCCCCCTGTCCCCTGGCAGCCTGAGCTGAGCTGAGCTAAGCTGGGCCATTCTCATGCATCTGAGCAGCACTGCTGTGAGCCGAGCCCTGGAGGCCCCACAGCCTCCTCCTGCCACCCTCTCACCTGCTGCTGCTGCTGCTGCTGCTGCTGCTGCTGCGTCCGCCCCCATCCATCCCAAACAGCCTTTTCCAATCAATATATCTGGGCTTTTTGTGATTCAGTGTCAACTACACTCTGTTCAAAGACAGGAAGATGGACAGAGAGAGAGAGAGAGAGCGAGAGAGAGAAAGAGAGAGATAAAGAAAGAAAGCTGGAGGGGGAGATGAAGAGAGAAAGAGAGACAAAGACAAATAAAGACAGAAACGGAAGGAGAATGACAGAAAGAGGCAAAGAGAGAGAGAGAGGGAGGGAGGGAGAGAGAGAGAGGACAGAGACAAAGATAAAGAAAGAGAAAGGACAGAGAGAAAGGGGGCAAGGGGAAAGAGGAATGAGGAGGACTTGCATGAAGCCTGTAAGCTGTTTCTCTGCTCCCCCTCTTTCTCTTCCTTCTGGCAATGAATTAATATGGCTCAGGCACATTTTGTTTGTAATTAGCAGCAGGCGCCGTGAAGTGCTTTGGGGGCCCGCTGTAAACAGCAAACGATTACCTGCGTGCTCAAAGTGACTTCCCAAACATCTGTGGGGATTAGCGCTCCAGCAGGCTTCAGATGGTGGAGGCAACGAGACATCACAGGAGCCACACATTTGGTTTGTTTTAACATGGCAATATCATTGGAATGCCAAGTGGGAATTGTCCCGGTCGGTCCCAGTGCCACACACACCACACACGACGGCCTGTAGCCTACAAATGTCCAAATCATACTGATGCAGTGGTTGGGGGAAAGGGCCAATAGAAGTACAAGAAGTAGTTGTTAAATGGTTGTTAAATTGACCGATTGTACATTTATATAGCACTCTCCCACACTCAGCAGAGTGACCCAAAGCGTTTTACAATTTCAATTTCATACACCATTCATACACCAATGATTGAGTCAGCAGGAGATGGAATTCAAATGGAGGACCGACCCCCCACCCCCCCACCCATTGCTGGTCAGGGCTTTAACCTCTTGAGCCACTGTCGCGTAGTGGATAAAATAATATCTGCGTGTCCACAGACACCAAGGTGAGACACCTTGTCAAAATAAAACCTGAACAAGACAAGGCCAGCAAAGATGTTTTTGTGAGTACCTCAATGGAGTTTCGAGTGTTTTGCTAAATTAGGCTTACAAGGGCTCTAGCAGTTTCAACTGTGGTGTATGGCATTTAGGCTGGCGGTAAGAGAGCCCAATATGAAGATAGGAAAAGACATATAAAGAATATAAACTCTGGCCACCTTAGATATCCGAACATCTTGTGTTGTCTTCATATAGTACAAGTTAATTTAAGTTATCTGTATGTGCCATAACAACTGAGTCGCTTTTTAAAAAGTCTCAGAGGATGATGCAGCAGGTTATTATGGTTATTTTCATTTAGCTAAGAGGTCTCTAAAACCAATCTGCACTGGTTTGTGAACTCTTGCCAACGCCATTTCCCTTCTCTTTTCAAGAGCAGTTGTTACCTCAGTTAAGTAAACAATCCTCTCAAACTTCCGAAACAACACTATGGTCATATTATGCCTTTAAATATATAACCCAATCTAGTTGTATTTTGCCAGTTCCTGAATGATGTGTGTGTGGTGTTCACAGGTTAGTATCACTGCTTAGACTGTGGTCCACGAGTTCATTTCTACCCACCAGAAATGAAGATAATTCAGCAGAGGCAGAAACACGGGGGACGGCGTCGTATAATAAATAGACACTACATGTTGAAGTGGTAAACTATGGCAAAGGTATTAAGTGGCAAACTTTTAAAGAGCTAATGAAATGTCAGAGTGCTGTAAATTAAAAAAAAAAAAAGAGTTTTGTATAGAGGTGCCCTGAGTTCAAAAAGTTAGACATCCTCTGTTATACAAGGCCAAAGCTCAACCTGCAAGCACTACAATTCCAATTTTACTAGACAAGAAGGCCTAATAAATGGTATTGATATTGAGCCCTATACAAAACAGCAGCAGGTGCCTGATTGCAATGGCTTGCAACTGGGTTGCAGTTTTGTTTTTTACCTAGCTAGCCTCATTGCCAAGGGGAGAACTGTGAGTTCCCGGATGTCCGCGGTTATGAATAATGATGATCTCCACCCTTTAGATTCAGTTGAGTCTTAGCAGTATCCTTTATCATTCCAAAAGTTTCTTTCCTAAAACCATCACTGATGCAATTCTTTTCCTTTATTTCAGAAATGAAAAGCTGAAATACTCCCGGGGTCCTGAAAGTTAATGGAATGCCACAACAAATTGTGTGGCATCAATTGGAACACATTAATTAAGTCCAAAATTACTATACAGACGTCACTGTCTTTTGTCCTTGTTGTCAAAATTAATTGCCAAATCATGCCACTTCATGCCTCACATTCAGCAAAACCTTGAGTTTTTTGCATTCTAGTCAAAAGGTTTAGTCTATCCAGTTTGATCTGATCCGTCCTTCAAACAGGAGATCAAACTTCTTGTTACCATGCTGGGGAATATCTTCCCTTTCAAATTAAGAAGACTATCAAAACTCACCTATAGTCATTGTATTGTTCTTCTTCTATGAACTTTTAAGACTTCACATACCTGAAGTCTTACAAACCTGGGGTGCGTTTCTCGAACAGCTAGCTAAGTTAGCACTGTACTACCATTGTACAATGGAAGTATCTACAATGATAGTGGCGAGATCCTTCCATTTCTCGAAGGTCTCGTACTTCGGTAGAACAATCATTGTAGGTACTTCCATTGTACGTACTTCCATTGTGGGTACTTCGGTTTGTGAAGCATGGAAACGACGGAGGAAAAGCAGGGGACAGCCGTTTTGATTGGATGGCGAACTCTTTGTTGACACGCCATGCCACTGCTATTTCCTTTTAATACATGTCTTTGTTGAAATCATAAGATAGCGGTAATAATGAATGGTTACAGCATGGTAAACGTCTGGTAAAACTAACTCAAGTGCCAAAACTTGGCCCAATGTCTACATGTCGTGAAGGAAATTTTATTTCTTACAAATCCGTAGGTTTTAATAGCGTCTTGACGTCATTCGTCAGTGGTATTGATACTCCACCATACAACATCGCTTGTCTGTGTTAATAGCTCAATGAGAAAGTTGCGTGGCTTCAGTGCTATTGTTCTCTTTAGTTCCCGGGTTCAAATCTCAGTGCACGCCTGGTAGCACATAGCCTTCATGTTTTACTATAGCATTGCTCCTCAATACATGTACTCTTTCAAATCATTAACCCAGACAAACTTCAGAGTAGAGCATAAATCCACATTAACATGACTGAAACGTTAGGCCACACAAACAGATAAGTCATACAATTCGTCTACACTCAGTCTCGAACCTACGTCTATGATGGAAAACTGATGTTGCTCGAGACTGCGCTACTAGTTGCGCCACTGATAATCACACGTGGTTTTCTGTTTACCAAATACATATGCTGTCAATAATGGGAAAAGCTTCAATTGAAGGCCAACTTCTAATGCAAATATCTCGTAATCCCACGTTCCAAACTCAGCGAAACTCAATCGGTTTGTAGATGTCACTATAATACTGCTGTTCAACCCATTAAATCATTAAGTCTTGTCATACGTTTTTAACGAGAAAAATGACATAACATGAATTGGCCATTTAAAGGTTCTATGAGCTGTATTATAATGTCCTCTACATATCGATTGAATTTCACTGCATTTGTACTGCAGGATTACGAGATATTTAAACTTTTCAGTCGAAGATCTACTGCAAGTTTTGCCGTGGGTGGGATCAACCTTCAAAACAACACTTGTACAATGGCTCGCGAGCTGTTGTAGGTACTACACAACTTTACTTCGAAGTTTTGGAAGTATCTCTGCTACGAACGTTTCGAGAAACGCGTAGTAGGTCCCTCACTACCGAAGTCCCCACAACAGAAGTACGTACTTCCGAAGTTCCTCACTACCGAAGTATGTACAATCATAGTAGGCTTCGAGAAACGCGAAGTAGCCTCTGAGGCGGTACTTCGGAAGTACCAACAACGGTAGTGGCTAACAAGTTAGCAATTTTGCGTTCGAGAAACGCACCCCTGATCTTTGTAATATGCAGGCCAAGCTAGTTTCTTTGCTGTGCCTCATCATCTGAGAAGCTTCACCTTCCACACAGCAAAGCCAGTTGTCTCAGCTGCACCTCTTAATCTCTGCGTGTAGTCCTCTGACACCTTATCTGTGATGAACCACTCGTGCAACTCATCATTTCCTATTGAGCTGTCTCCTCTCCGAAATTATCCTTTCTAATAAAACCTGAAGTTTTGACTTGGCCTGACCTTGCATTTTCTTCCTATCTCCATATCTTTCCGCGTTATAATATAATTATTAATGGTCTCTCAGTTGTCTCTCAGCTGTAGTCCTTAATCATTTCAAAGTTCCTATAAAATCATCATTGATGCAGCTCTCTGTTCCCTGAGTTCAGAGTTCAGACACCTCTGGCCATTCAAACTTTGATGCCTGTCAATTATGGAGATACACATTGTCAGAAAAAGAGATCAAAAATCAAACTCATAAATAGTTTTGATTAGTCCCATAAAATATGCTAAGTTGTCTATTTGTGATTCTGAGTAATAATTGGTCTGATAAATGAAAGTGAAAGGCGGTATGTCTTTAATTAATGAAAGTTGACAGGAGTTACTCTTGTGAGATACACTAATCAAAAGCTCACTGTATTTATTTTGTTTTGCTTAGAAAATTATCAGAAACAAAACACTCCAAACATAATTATTCTAAATTTGATCTAACTCAACTCCTGCTCTTGTACTCTACCTGTTTAGTGGTGTCCTTGTGTTGTAATTTTCTGTGTGCATTTTAAACTTGTGGATCTTGTGGACTCTGTTTTTCTGACTCTGTTCTGTGTTTTCGCTTGCTGGAGCAGTATATTATTGTAAACAGCCATCATTTATCAGGTTGACTGAAGCAGGAGTCCTTTAAGCAAATGCCCACCACCATTACTGTTGCATTAAAAACACGACACACATTTTATTGGTACACACAACAACAACAACAACAACAACAAAAAAACCTCATCACTTCTTTGTATGAACTAAACAGTTAGCAATTTTTCTTCTCTGATTTAGCCTTGACAGACTCAAGCATACAATATATTTCAAATGCTCTAATTTGTCTACACAGATTATGTGTGATGATACAGGCAGACAATACATGATTATTATGTACTATTATTAAGCACGATTATTAAGTGCTTCCCAGATACAACCCAATGATTGATCAAGGCTATTATTAGGTAGACTATTATTTTCGTTTGTAGAAATCTGAGTTTTCTGTATAAATCTGACTTGTATAACTTCAGTCTGTGTCAGTGTTTGTGTAACTAATTTGGAGGAACAGCATGCTTTCACACACTCCTGCTGGTATTGCTATACCTTTAGATTGGGCTAGAGGTCGGAGAGTCCTGGCTTATGGTCCAGCAGCTGACATCTATAGACGCCATTAATGATACCTGTTGCCCTCACTGGCTGGCCCAGCGGATGCGAGCCTATGTTATATGGCACCCCAAGAACAGCGCGGCACCACACTTCTGCAGATCATAAAATACACACTATGGCTACATTATGCTAGAGTGGCCTTGAAACCACCAGTCAGATACAGACTTACAAGAAAAGGAAATATAAATGGAATATATACATTTTCCTCATGATGGAAAATGAGGCTACAAAATCCTCACAAAAGAAAACAAAACTGTGTTTCTGTTTCTGCACTGAGAATAATTGCAAATTCATATGAGAGATTAGAATGGACAAAACTCATTTAAGAGCATTACGGCTCCGTTAATCTGTGTTTCCATCTTCATTTTAACCCAGTGACCCTAACAGTCATTGATTGGAATAAAGCTGTTCAAAATCAGGCACACTCACACATATACACATATACACACACACACAGAAAGAGAAAGGGAGAGCGGGAGAGAGAGAGAGAGAGAAAGAACGAGAGAGAACGAGAGAGACAGAGACAGAGACAGAGAGACACGCACTAAAAAACACAAAGAAGCCGAAGAATGAGTTGTCCTGGGAGAAACAGAAGGAGAAAATAAGCTGTACAAATGAATGTGAGAGCACAAAGATGGGGGAGGCTGCTGGATTGACAGGCAGATAGGATCTCAGCAGAGAGAATAATCAAGGGCCATCAAACACTCTGAGATGAAAGCATGAAGGATGTTGGAAAAGACTCTCCAACAGGCTGTGGAGAAAGAAAAAATACAGACTGTGTCTTAACTAGACTCACACTGGCAGAACTCACACCCCTCCAATCGATCCCGTTTCGATGTGTGGAAGAAAGACTTTTAATCTAAAGCAATCAAGGCCCTTAAGAGCAGCGCCAATGCCCCCGAGGACCTTACGAAACCTCATGTCACTTCTTTTGAAAACTCAGGTGAACCAAAAATTAGATCCCCGGCAGCTGACCTATAAAAATCCAATAGAAGCACAGGCAATGCTACAAGTATACTACTTATATAAGTAGTATAATCAGCCACCTAGTCCTAAAGCATTTAGGGCTATGCACATCTACTTTTTATTGATTTTTTTTTATTGTTCAACACAATACCACCCTTTTAACTACCAGAGACACTGAAGAATATGGGTATTAGCTCTTTTATCATTAAATGGCACTATTCTTTGTTACAAAAAAAACAGAATGCAGTGTGTTAGAGTCCATAAAGCAGTCTCACAACCCAAATCTATTAGCACAGATGTCCCACAAGAGTGTGTGAGGTCTCCTGACCTCTTTACCATCTACTACACAAATGAATGTGTAAGTAAACACTCACATACCTGCATTGTTACATTTTCAGATGACACTGCCATCTTGGGCCAGTCAGAGTCAGAGTCAGGATGCAGCATCCTATCATTCAGAAACTACTAGTACAGTTTGTAGACTGGTGTGATGTCCATCATCTTGTTGTCAACTGAAGAAATGGTATTTAACCCTAAAAGCGGTTTCTGAATAAAGTCCAGTGAAGTCAAGTACCTTCGGGTAGATGTGTTAGGACACCAAACTGCAGATTAAATAAATATAATTTCTTTATACTAGCTGCTATAAAGATGCTATACTTATAATATGTTATGCAGTTCTGACTGAGTTGTCTATTGGTGTTACTGTGGTGCTGTGTTGCTGTATGTGTTACTGTTGGTTTTTATTGAGCTGTATGAGCTGTGTACGTCTGTGATTCAGTGACTGTAAAGCCCAAGACGGATTTCTCCATGGGGGCAAGAAAGTATACTATACTTTACTTTACTTTTGAGTGCTCAGAGGAATAACACAAGTAAATATTCTATTGACCAACAACGCCGTTCAAAGGAAAAAAATCTTCAAACACTTTGCTGCAATTAATTCATCTCTGACAGTTAAAAGCCAAACTCTGTTCACAGTGTCAGCACAACGTGTGGATGAGGCCAAAACAGTGGGACTGAATTATCTTGTAGTCAGTCAGCCAGTTGCCAGTGCAATGTGTTAGGGCCAAGACAGGAAAGCCATCGCAAGAGCGAAGTCCAATCTTCTGCTTCTCTTGACCATGATGATGTTTCATACCTGTAGACCCTGCATCAGCACTCTTCCACTTCGCATAATGACTTAAAGATCACTGTCTTGACTGGCCATATTGGAAAAATATATATATTCTTGGTCTGACTACAAAGATCCGCTGTTGGGGGAAAACAACTGCAGTGCTTTACAGTTCTGTCGCTTACCAAACATTACTATTGATCGCAGGTAAATGAGTATAAATGACCAATTAGGATAATATGGCATATTACATTAGGTTAATCAAATCTTTAATTGGCGGCAACTTATAATAATTTACCAAGTAACTGGTATAAAGAACCACCTTGGGATAATTTATTATAATTTAATAGATGACTTGCTAAGCAATCTGTATTATTATTGTGCTACAAAGCAGTTTTTTTTTAGATATTTTGAAGTTTCAGTCACCACAATAAGTGTACTGTTTAATAATGGTAGCCTAATGAAATACCTTGACATTAATATTTGTCTGTGTAATGATTTAGCAAATATATATAATCTGTGTTATGGTAATACAGCTGTAATATTTATGGCATTACATTTTAGAGGAAAACTGATATTTTAATATCTAAAAGGAACAACCTTTACAGGAACAACTAATGCCAACTTTTCCCAGACATGGTTGATAAAGTTCTAAAGGATTCTAAGTGCTACCTTTTTTTTTTGTTACTAATCTTGTTCGCTTAACCATTGGATTATAAACTGAAACATGAGGAGATGAAGAAAATAAGAAATTAGGACAAAAGACATCAACCCGAATACACTGGATAATGTTTTCTGGAAAAACACCCCAAAAAAGTAGGAAGTAAACAGAAGGAGTCTTTCTGTTATGCATTCATTTAACATGCGTCTTTTCTTTTTTTAGATTTTCTTATCCTGTATGCTCACATGTTTTAACTAATTGGGCTGCTGATAAATATTTGATGCGAAACTTTATTCCAGCAGAACCAGCGTGTCCATCTTACAAACAGTTCATGGAGTACAGAAGCTTAAAATCAAAAGAGTGACAGTCTTTACCTTTCACATTACTCGTTTATAGAGGATTATTACATTTTAACGTGAAGTTTACTCTTTGCTACTAGATAAACATAGGATTGATGGAGGCACATGGAACTGATTTAAAACCAGTCAGAGGGAAAACACTTTCTTTATATACAAACCCAGAGATTAAAGTACAGGACCTCCTGAAAACAGGCTGTACAGAACATGACAACCTTTAACAAGGGCTTTGATCAGGGGCCATACATCCTTTTGTATCCAGACTGCTCAGAGGTGATGAATGTACTTGGCACAGAAAAGCCATTCAGATTGGCTGACTACAAAAAGGAAATATGGAAGGCCTATTCCAGAATCACTTTTTTCATTTGCCCAGAGAGACACTTTAAAGGAGGTTTGTGGATCTTATTATATAATACTACAGCTTATTGGGCACTCCTCCTGGGCATGAAGCTGTTCTTGAAGGATAGATTAGGTGACTGTTCCACAGTTTCACGTTAGGGTTAGGGTTAGAGTTAGGGTTAGGGTTAGGGTTACAATTAGCGTTAGGGTTGAAAGGAAATCAAGTCTTGTATTGCTTAGACGTTGCAGAGCGGTCTGAATTCCAGAAATCAAATCTCGCATTGCTTAGACATTGAAGGCTGGAAAAGCGTTCTGAATTCCGGAAGTGAAGTCTCGCATTGCTTAAACATTGCAGGCCGGAAAAGCGGTCTGAATTCCAGAAGTCAAGTCTCGCATTGCTTAGACATTGCAGGCTGGAAAAGTGGCCTGAATTCCAGAAATCAAGTTTCGCATTGCTTAAACATTGCAGGCCGGAAAAGTGGCCTGAATTCCAGAAATCAAGTTTCACATTGCTTAAACATTGCAGGCCGGAAAAGCAGTCTGAATTCCAGAAATCAAGTCTCACATTGCTTAGACGTTGCAGGCCGGAAAAGTGATCTAAATTCCAGAAATCAAGTCTGGGGTCATGTCCCAGGGTCGGGGTAGTGTCCCCAGGCCAATCAGAATTGATATTATGTTTTTGCCTAACCCTTGGCACTTGTACAAGTCATTCGTGTTTTGTAAATTTGTTTGACATTTGCAAAAGTGTTTTTTATGAAACGTAAATTTGTCTTCAGTATGGAAATATGTATTCTAAATGTACCTTTGTTTTTAAACTTGTTAATGTGTGTTGTGAAATGTAAAAGTGTTTTGCACTTTTATAAGAACACCTATACAAACACATGGTAAAAAAAGCTATTGGTGATAAGTTTTTTCACAGGTTTGTAAAACAATGCCTAATTCTCCCTAATTATATGCAGTCATTAGAAAAAGAAACCCCTTTGAGGTTAAGTTCACTGCTCTGTGCAATATATTTCAACTAACTGGTAGTGCATTATTCATCAGCCCTGACTTGATGTTTTCACATGCAAAGTTGAGTTGTCACATTCTTATAATCACTACACTGATGAGTCATGCGGTGCAAGTTTGACAGCAATGTGATTACTGATGATGACTAATGTTGTGATATCTATTATGAATGAAAATGCTGTTTCAAAATAAACTGTAATGACACAATCCTACAGTTTTGAAAGGATTATGCTCAAAACATCCATGCTTATCTGGTCGTTGGCCTCTTAGCATCTTAGCTTTTAGTGCACCCAGTCTATGCAGTCCCATTTGGCCTGCCAAAAAAAACCTAGTTGAACTTCCAGGTCATTTTTAACAAAAACATACCAGTGATGTTCCCTTCGCAAAATGGGGTTACAGTGGGTTAAATGTCTTTTGGTCTTTGGGGGTAAAGAACCTTTTTAAAATGTTATAAACGGCAACATATTGTATGCCTCCCAATGTAGCAGAGAGTCATAAAATGATCAAGTTTGACTCCTCAGACTTGGTGATTTTGTTTGTGAGCTACCAAAACATATTCCAAATTACCTCACCATAAATAAGGTCTGTTTTTTCTAAAAAAAAAAAAAAAAACCCTCAGGAGAAAAGGTAGAATAAAAGATTATTTAAAGATCTATTAAGATCTTTCTTTAGAGTTTCTTAAGAGTTTAATTTAAGAAGATGCAGGAAAAAAATCCAAATCGTGTCTCCTAAACCCCTTTAGCTAAAAGAGACAAAGAAAAATCAGCATAATAAAATATGTCATTTGTGTCTGAAAAACTAAAGGTTTTTGTGTGAGAATGTTGCATGCTGGAATATAAACCATCCGTTTTTTGTTCAGTGGCATCTCTTGGCACTGTGGGGGTTCTTAATGTATGAATATTCCTGAAAGCATCATCTCATCTCATCTCATCGCTCATCCTCTGATTTGCATCATCCGGTCTCATGATTCGTAGCAAGAACCAAATAGGCCAAAAAGATCAGCCGGATTTGAAATGTGACCTAATAGCAGTATGTAAGTAATGCAGTGATGATGACACAGGTCAGCTGTGGCACACACACACACACATGGATGCAGCACATGAGCACACATCTGGGCCAGTGCAGTCAGTGAGTGCGAGCAATTTGTGTAAGTGGCAGAGTGTAGATAATAGGTTACATGTGAAACGGGAGGGGATATGCCCATGTGATCAGGGCTATGTGTTTACAGAAGCGCCCGCCGTACGCACATATTCTGCTGAATGCCTGCTTTCGTCTAATCTTTCACTTCCACTTTCTGCTGAGACCGTGCATATGTACATCAAACGGCTCAGCTCTCACACAAGCCTTTAATGCCAGGATGCATATTAAAGACAAGCAGCCATACAGATTTATAAATAACAAATTTCAGCGCTAGTGTTCCCGATCCAGTAAAAGGGGCTAGGCACTGTATGCCACTTTTTCAAATAACCAGTAAATACATACTGCAAGAGAAAAGGTCAAATAAGTACAAGTGGCTTCTACCTGTCAGAACATACAATTGGATAGCATGTCTAATACAGGGAAACAACCACATTTAAAAAAAATTATACCATGAGCGGTTAATAATTTGTGTTGATAGCAATTTTCCCATCTTTTCCCATCATTATTCAACATGTCACTTGAGTTCATCAGACACTTCAACAGGATACTGATTAAATTGAAGACACTCTGAAGTCATTTTGCTTATTGGAAAAAAGAAGACCTGGCCAGTCAACAGCAAACACATGGTGTGTATTTTTTACACTGAATGTCCTAAACCTGCAGTTGATTGCTTAATCAGCACACCACCACTCTCTGGCCATAATTGCAGTGCTCACAACTGCAAGAAAACTAAAAGTGGAACCAAATGGATTTATGAATTCCGACAGGAAAGGAAATTAAAAAGTTGAGCAATCAGAAAATACAAAAAGCATACTAATGAGTTGTCATCAAACACACAGATATTACAGGGCTGTAATTCTGTGCCCCCACTCAAACTCTACTTTTCATATTTGTGCAGCTAAAACAAACAAATCAAAGCTGTAGCAAATTCAAAAAGGTAAGTGGATGAAGAGAAGAAGAGGTGGCAAGACATAAAAAGCCAAAACAAAAAAGGTTGCTTTTAACATGGCATAAAGAAGCAAAACTGGTGCATGGGATGTTTACTCTGTGCTCATGTACTTCCATGGGCACTAATCAAAGACACTGTCTAGACTTCTACTTGCTCTCAACATCATAACAAAATTTCACATCCAAAACAGCACTCTTCTCTGTAGTTCTCTTTTCTGTAGTCGCCTTTCACAACAGCAGAACACACAATCAGCTGCACAGTACACATACGTATTTTCCAATCTCCTGAAACTTCCCTCGAAAACCCCGTCAGATGACAGACACACAGACACACAGACACACAGACACGCAGACGTTTTAATGTTCCCCATGGGAAAATTTGAACAAATAGGCTCCCAACACCTGCAAGCGAAGACAGACATAACAGAAGCCAGAGTTAGCAGCAGAGCAGCACCACTGGAATGCATAATCAGGCAATGTGTTAACTCCTGCAACAGGCAACATCTCGCTAATCTCTGAATTATGCTAACTGATGACAGCACATTTTTTTATGTGCTTCTCGGGGGGTAAAATATTCCTTTCAAAGGAACAGCAAAAATTATATTCCACATTGCGTTTTTTTTTTTTTTTCAGGTAACGGTTCATCTCACTTTATCTCACCATCTGCTATAGAGTTTAGGCCAGTGGCACTAGTGGCTGAAGTATCAGGTAACTGCCCTTTTTCCTTTTTCCTATGTAACCTATAGGCTCAAGTATGCTTTTGTAAATGTGACTGCATTGTCTCCAAAGTGGACAGGTCTACCAGCACAAAAGCAAACTGCTTGAACAAAATATCTCCATACTGTGTGAAGCTACAGACAGTTTTTATAGCTCTGACTGGTCTTCTTTGCTCTTTTATAGTGCTTTTGAACCCGTCCATGATTGCATGTCCAACTTTGACCTGTTGGTGGCGCTACAGTGTGTGCTGCATTGAAATGAAACTTATTGTGTGCCACATCTTAAAAAGTTTTTACAATTAATTTTATGGGCTGTCATAAACTTCCATGGCGGAAGAATAATATAATAAAAGAAAAAAGCTAGAAACACAATGTCAAATATACATAGCGATTTCCATCTAACTTTTTTGAAAGCTCTATTGACAGGTAGTAGTTCACTTGCCCTATTACTACTACTCACCGTGCTAATGCTACTGACAAAAATGTCACAAAATTTGCATCATCTGCACTGTGCAGAGGTCACGTCCACAAAAACGTACCTGAGCCTTCAGTTACTTAAAGGTGATGGTGCACAGGACAATTTCCCACCAAGGTTGCCAGGCAACATTAATAACCCAACAGGCTTATGGTACTTTTACATTGAAATAGGGCCACCCATTTTTATGAGGAGAACGTAAGTCATCAGCAGCTTGTGGCAGCTTGTCACGATCATCCAGTCAGGACATTAGGAGCCCATCATGTTATTGCTCGGCAACATGGCTCAAAAAGTTACCCCATGTATCATCACTTTAAGAAACAACAATGAGGCTGGAGGTGGACGATGTTTAATCTTCCTTTTCTTCTTTCATATGACAAGACTCTTACCTCTCCACTGTACCACCTGAGGCCTTACTGTGTCATTAGAGTAAGTTTTGGGGAAAACAAGTTACTAAAAAAGCTTTGTGCTGCTAAAAAAAGATTACCCAGTACATTGTTGAGGCATACTAAATATCAAATGTAGATAATTGTATGATATACACTTTGAAATCTATTTTATTATCAAGCTCTTCACAATGCAGGTATGAAGCATTTTGTTTTACTCAGTTAGTCATTAGTGCCAATTCAACATCAAAAACAAAAGAACAAGGAAGAAAAGAGAAAGAGGCAGTGCATAAACCCTACAACACATGCTTGAACTAAGAACAGTTCCTTCATACATGAATGAGCATACACGTGCATGTACTGAAACCTGCACAATGAAATCTGGTTAAAATTGCCACATTAGAAGAATATTTGATAGCAGCAAACACATATGACAACAACGTGCCAATGGATGTTGTTTAGAATGTTAATCCAACCACAGTGCTACCATCTGCAATGTTAGATGCATGATAATTAAATGACAATCGATTCAGCACAGCGGGAAAACACTTTGATGATGCTCACTTAACAGCTCGATGTTTGTCAAGGTGAAAACAATTTACAGTTTCTTCAGGTGCTTAATCCTTGAGTGTACTCAGCACCCGGTTGTGTGATCTTCTCCTCTTTACAAAAGGCTCGCTAGACTGAGGAGATAAATGAGATGGCAGAAAACAAATACACGTCGGCATGCTATTGTGCACAATGTCTTTTGCCATTTTCGTCGAGGGCTCGGCTGGCCCTTGCCTTTTTCCGTGATAAACAGTAGCTTTGAGCTGCTGCCATGTCCAGTCACTCAATCAGCCGAGGGGGGGAAGAAAGACAACCACAAGAGCCGGATTGCACAGCAGTCAGGATCGCTCTGGCACTATCGCGGCACGGCATACAACATGTCCAGTGCTGGTTGGGGTGAGTACATAGCCAGAGGCAACGTGTGTCAGCCCCTTGCGGAGCAAAGGCCCTTCAACATTCCCTAATAATCAAAGACAAGCAAAGTGCCATCTGATGTTGTGCGAGTTCTTCTCAGCTTTCAAAGGTTTTGATGCCCATGTTCATTAAAGTGAGAGGCAAGTAAACGCAGTCTCTAGTGATCTTACAGTGAAGATAAATTGGAGGCATTTGCAGTGTTCCAGCACAGCACCCGTTATGGGGCTTCAGCAAAGAAAAGAAAAGCTCACACAAACACATGGATATGCACACACACACACACACACACACACACACACACACTCAAACACACACACACACACACACACACACACACACACACACACACACACACACAATGTCTTCAAAGAAAAGCAAGATGTAAGATTAGAAGTTCTGCTCTTGAAAGAAGTGCTAGCTGAACCATGAAATACACTTGAGACAACGGTTTAGCTGTAAGGTAAGCCTGGGAAGGCCCAAACAAAGACAAACCCGACATTAATCACAAGATATAGAAAAGATTTTTCGACACTGAATAATTTGTCCAGTCACTACAAATGTCACCCCAATCACTCTGATGCTTTGTGAAATGCAATAAGGGTACACGTGACACCAAACCGTCTATGCATGTCAAACCTTCCAACAGCTCCAAATGTGTCACGTGGCTGGGTCAGCGAGGTGACCCATCCAACATGGCCAATTAGTCCACAGGAAGATGGAACTTCAGCCATCCAGCCTGTGAGGCTGTGAAGGTCATTCGTTTCCAGTCTGTGGTGTCCTGAGAGGATGAGAGCTAAGGTTGTTTGTAGGTGCAGTTAGTGAGGTTGGGCAGGCTACAAGGGAATGTTCTCCAAATGAAAACTTTAATAGATGGGGGGGCTGGGGGTTGCTATGTGTTGAGAAGTAGTGTGCATGTCTGCCAAAGTGGGGGTGGTGGTGGTCGTGTCAGAAAGGACTTCTCTGCGTGAGCTGAACTCAGTCAGTGCCCCTAGCTGGTGGTCCTCTACCCCGGGGGGGGGCATCTGTTCTTTAATTAGCCCAATTAGCAGGCACATTGGCATTCTGGAGCACACACCCGCCATCAGATCCGCGGTGCCCTCCAACCCTCCCACCCACCCATAACCACCCACCACGACCCTCCACCATCCCGCCTCCTCTCATCCATCCCTGCCTCAGCTCACGTTCCGGCATCCATGCCTGAGGTCATCATTACCAACTCGGGAAAAACAGCACGCCTGCCACAGACACCAACGTCCCTCCACCGTGCCCAAGTCAAGCTTCGTCACCATCAACTGCTATCATGGCCACCGCCGACGCAATTAGAATAATTACAGAGCCGCATTGTTTCAGCTGTTTTCTTTCGCTCGCAGTCCCCTCTCCCTCTAGCTCTCTCTCTCTCTTCCTCTCTATCCCTCTCTCTCTCTCTCTCTCTCTGTCTTTCTCTTTCTCTCCCTCTCTCCTCCTTCTGACCTGATAGCCTCGCATCTCATGGAGGAGCAAGCACGTCTGATTCCCGGTGAGCACAAAGCACAGGTATTGCCTCAGTGGGCCAGACATCAAAGACAGTCCACTTGTGATGTGTAAATAGTGCTGAACCCAACTGCGCGCCTGAATCGCTGTTAAATGATGGCTTTTGAGGCCTTTCAAGCAAGCACCCCTACTGGGCACAGCTCTCAGTGAGAACTAGAAGGAGAGAGAGAGAGAGAGAGAGAAAAAAAAAAGAAAGAAAAAAAGGAAGAAAGAAAGGCCGAAAGATAGATAGACAGGCAGACAGACAGGCAAGAAAAAAGAAAGTAAAATAGTATGAAAGTATAAAAGAAAGAAAGACAAAAAGAGGGGATTCTGACAAAACTCCTAATCATGTTTGCAGGAGTGAGTGGGAGTGTGAGGAAGGTAAGCAGATGGAATGGAATGGAGAAGAGAGGAGGCCCAGATCAACATTAGTATGAGATGAGGCATCAGAGGAGATGCAGGCAAACTCGCTGTCAGCACTCCAAGGTCTGCGCTGGGCTCTGACACACACACACACACACACTTATGCAGGACCGTGCTACACACAGTGACTGAATGTGAGCATGTGTGTGTGTACACGTGTGTGTGTGTGTGCATGTTTGTGTGTGTATGTGTGTGGGAGTGCAGATGCCCGCGGCCCCTATCCTTCTCGATCAAAGCACAGCTCAACACTCAGTCCCCAAGGCACTCTTTAAAGGAATGTGTACACATACTCACAAACAAACACAGAGAGGAAGAGGGACTGAGAGAGATGACCAAAAAAACACTCCATTCTCTTCTTTCTTTCTTTTATGCTTCTCTATTCACCTGGAGAGATGCATGAAATCACACTCTGCAACATACAAAGATGCACAACATCATATCTACAGTACGCATGAAACCACTTACTATGTATTATTATATTATGAGGTATTATACACATACACACATGCACACTTACAGCCACACCAATACACACACACACACACACACACACACACACACACACACACACACACACACACACACACACACACACCAACACATACACACACACACCACTTTCTCCTTCCTCACTATTTCTGCCTGTCGTGTGTTCATTGACCATTTGTCTGCATGACTCAAGGAGAGACATGGAAATTAGCTTTCGCAAAGACCCAGAAAGTGAGATGGCGAGAGAGAGAGAGAGAGAGAAAGAGAGAGAGAGAGGGAGAAAGAGAGAGAGAGTGAGAGAGAGAGAAACGCACACAATTACACCCTTGAATGCCGACGCAAATGTGTGCAGAGAAACCCCCCAGACGAGGGAGGTGAGCACACTGTAATCCCGTACAGCGGTGTCAGTTTGAGGAAGAAGCTGCACAGCACAGTGATGAGGATGCTGGAGGGGGGAAAAAAGGTGCAGCGGTGAGATGCACAGGTCTGTTTATCGGTGACATGCTGCACACAAAGCCATGGCTTCACAAAAATAAAAATAAACAAGCTCTCGCAAGAAACATACATTACACAGACATTATGAGTGTCCACCTGATGACACGGATGGGTGAGACAGAGAGAGAGACACACATAAAACCACATAAAAAACTCTGCAACAGACATTATAAGTGTCCAGCTAACACAGAAAGAGAGAGTCAAAGAGTGTGTGTGTGTGTGTGAGTGAGAGAGAGAGAGAGAGAGAGAGAGAGAGAGAGAGAGAGAAAAAGAAAGAGAGAGAGAGACAGACAGACAGATAGACAGACAGAGGGAGACCAACCGACAGACAGATAGACAGACAAACAGACAGAGGGAGACAGGCAGACAGACAGACAGGCAGATAGACAGAGAGAGGGAGACAGAGAGAGGGAGGGAGTGGGGTTCTAAACAGCGTGACTCATTGTATTTTCCAGCTTGTCAGAGTGTCTGCCTTGGCTGTGCAAAAGGCCTATGTTAACTGAGTCATACATGACAGTTTGACACACAAGTGATAAACTCATCTAACATCAAGCCCACTCTTCTGCACATGTGTTTACCAGTAGAGTGTTAATATTTGTTTGCTATGTTTTAGACTCATAAGTACACAGAATTCTAAAAAAAAGTCTCATGGTAAAACACAGTCTGCACAGTTTACAAATAAGAGCAATTGGAGCCCTGGTGTGAATCCATTGATGAAAGTAAAATTGCTAAATTCGCATAGCAATTCCACACATTTCATGCTAATTTCAGGCATTTGAGGGGTGGGAGTGCATAGAATGTCTCCCCAGACTACAGCCCCACAAGACTAGTTTAATTTGGAATGAATAGCACAAATTGAATTAGCAACTGCTTACACAATTAACTGCCTTAGGTGAGAGTGCTGTAATTTTTCACAACAGACACTTTAATAATAAATCAATAGGCAACATTCCAAGTTAGTTTGCTTAGTCAGTGCCTTGTTTATCGACAGTGTTGTTTCCAGCTATATCACCACAACTCTTCTCAGAAAATATGTTGTTGACCACTGCCTATCAATAATAATGGTAGAAAATATATAGTTTTAATCTATCTGATTTTTTGCTGTTCTTTACAACACAGGCTTCAGTGGTATACCCGCTGTAACTTGACTTTGTGGTATCGGTCTAGAATCATCAATGAAAAAATAAGTTGCTGAGATTCAATTTGAAGTAAAAGTAACCACTGCAAACAAAAATAAATAAACAAATAAATAAACCAAAGACTCTCTGAAAGTATCTGAAAGCACACTGGCTCTTAAACCGATAATAATGTTATAAGGTTAAAAATACTGGACATATTTTATGTTTTACAGAAATGTCTTCATTAAATGTGTGGCCCAAAGACGATAAAGCATTTGAGTCTGTGACATTGGTACTAACCTGACTGCAACAGGATGTTCTTTTGCCTGCATATGCAGTGAACTCCAATGTCGTTGGAGTGCAGGAGAGGAACATGCTGCAGCTTTCCCTGTCCATGTTCCTGAGGGGTCCCTTGGGTACATCCCTTCCGTGTGCCTTAACAGGACCACCTTTTTGTCAAGGAGGAACATAGAACATGGGACCACAGAACTATTTTTCAGTCAGAAAAACTCAAAGAGAAAGGAGTACGATTAAGCGATTTAATATAAGAGAATTTTAACAATGGTTCAACAGGAAGTAGACATTCTTTGGCGCAGGTCCAGTCATCAGGCCGGGTCTTGCATTGAAGGATCTGGCAGATCCTGCCAAAGCCATATAGCATGGACAGGGAATCACCGCCCCGGCAGATAGGTAGACTATGGACCAAACTGGTGGTGGTGGGGTTGGAGGAGGAGACTTCGGTTACGGCGGCACCTGAAGCAGCGGAAAAGGTGAGTTAGACAAGTCGCTATAAAGCAGGTGGTGGCCGCTGATTGGCCGAAGGCAATGTGCGCTTCCGTGATATTAGAGTCTTCCTGGCAGAACTTGCGCAGGCTTACATTTCTGCTCGGGTTTTGGGTGGCCTGCTGGTTACGATGTCGGACCTGTGACTAGAGGACTGCCAGAAGTGCCACTGAGGTACCCTAAGCATGGTACCGTCCCCACACACTGCTCCCCGGGCACTGTTGTCATGGCTGCCGCCTGCTAATGTGTGTCATGGGTTCAATTCAGAGATGCAATTTTATTTTGTGCTGTGTAATCACAATGGCAAAGAGGAATCACTTATGACCTGATTTTTAAGCCGATACCCAAGGCCTGACTCCAAGGCCGATTCCATACTTTAGAATTGACAGCGTTTTCCCAAGACCTGAAGCCTTTTCATCTAACTTTGACATTTGAAATTTCCCTCAAAAATGAACACTGTTGAAAGGAGATAGCAACATGTTTAGCTATCCACACAAGTTATGTTGGTTCATATTGGAAAATAATGCATTTACCTACAGTATATAGGCTACCCTAGTCAACACACACGCTGTACACGAGTGCACTGCCTTGGACACTGAGGACCTTACACTCAGTCTAGTTGCATTTAGCAGAGCTGGTCGCTGGGGGCAAAATGGGCTCTTTGGTCCTGTTATCCCTGAGTAATCTGCTGCTGTGGACATCAGGCCTTTTTTGCACGTTATCCCTGTACCATTAAGCACAGTCATTTGCACATTTGTACTGATTTAGCATGGCCAGAAGGAACACGAGCACAATCCTCTTAGAGACTCTCACATTCTACATGAGCCGAGGACTGGAGGAAAGGGCTTAACTCTATATCTACACACAAGCCGACCCTTTTTCACATTATCTGGGTTCATACATGCATATTTTCCGTGTGTGTGTGTGTGTGTGTGTGTGTGTGTGTGAGAGAGAGAGAGAGAGAGAAAGAGTGAAAGAGTGTGAGAGAGAGAGAGAGAGAGAGAGAGAGGAAATGAAAGAATAAGAAGAGATATCCTGGACACCTTGGACCTTGTGGTAATGTGTCGATATAGGAATAGCTGAATGCAGAGTTAATCTATCAAGGCGATGCAAACATCCTTTGCATCGGGAAACTGGGCTTCGTGTGGCTTTGCTGTGAAAAGCACAGTGTTAGCTTTGATCAGAATCATGCTAAATAAATCTTCTAAATTACAGTGAGATAATGCTGATAAAATCTGGATTCTGTGGTAGACAAGAGAACCAAAGCATATGATTAATGCAACAGTACTTCTTATCTTCAAAGAGAAGATAGATGAAGACTCTCGCATGTTCTTATATAAATACTTACAACTAATGATGAAACAACACAAGTATACGTTATTATACAAAAGCACAACAATTAGGAAGACATTAATGTTTCACTTTAAATGTCACACTCACACACACAAAAGAATTCTGATATATACACTGAAAATACAAATTAACCTAACTAATTTATATTACATTTTTACATACTCATTTTTACATTACAATTGTCCAAATAATTATATTACATAACATGTAAGTAAATAGTCATGCTTTATAGTACACTTTTCTATCATGCGAAGTAAATGAAAATAAATTAAATAAAGTTAAATAAAAAATAATGTTTATGTAAATCCTTAAATAAACTTTACACATAATTCGTTTTTTGAGTGTAGATGGTCTTTAAAGCTTTAATACCTGATGTCAGAAAATTATAAAGAACAATGTCAGAATCCAGATCACTAATGGGCTTATATATGGTGAAACAGATTTTAAAATGGGTTTCATGCCATAACTTGTAATTTAGTGCACCAAACAAACTAAAAACATCAAGCCTTAACTGCTAAGGATGATAAATGATTATGTTGCATATTATTTTCATACATAATTCATCATTTTAAAAGTAATGTTGTGGGTAGAAGGCAATACAAGGCTACACTGAAATGAAACATATTGGAAGTGTAAAGAACTGCCGAGTAAAAACTACTAAACGTCTCATTCATCCAGGTCATGGTAGTCAAAGAAGCTAAGGAGATAGCAACTTGTTTAACTATCAACACAAGTCATGTTGGTTCATATTGGAAAATAATGCATTTACCTATATATGCTACCCTACTGTAGTCAACACGCACGCTGCACACTGCCTTGGACACTGAGGACCTTACACTCAGTCTAGTTGCATTAAGCAGAGCTGGTCGCTGGGGGCAAAATGGGCTAAACAACTAGACTTCTTTTTGAAGCTTGAAGACATTTCACCTTTCATCCAAAAGGCTTCTTTATTTCTTCAGTTCTGGCCTGATGCAGCAGTACATCTTCATCTTAATATATAAAGTATAAATAAAGTGCAGGACAGAAAGACTACGCAGGAGTTTCTTCCCTCAAGCCATACACTTTTTAAATACTTCTACATTTCTTTTTTTTCTATTATTTATTATTTTTACACAAAGGGAGTAGTCACAGCACCCATTTCACTGTGTGTTGTGCCAGCACAAGAACACATGTGACAAATAAAAATCCTGTTATCCTGTTATTCTGTTATCCTGTTACATCTAAGGGCAGAAGGGGCAGCCGTATGCACATTTTGGGCAAGAAAGATAGGTAGTTTGAGAAAGGAGTAAAGGAGGCCATCGCTGTCCATCTGGAACGACCAACTTTGAACAGAGGAGGTGGGCTGCATCATCATCATCTGCTACATATCATTCTGCCTTGAGATCTCATCCCAGAAAGTTTAACTGCTCTTCACCATGACAGCAGTTCTCTTTCTCTGGCTTCTGTGACCATAATGACTCTCACTCCAATATACACCTTGACGTGTTAATGTTTCACTCATGTGACTCTTACATGATGAGGGGTGTGGTCTACAGTTCCACCTCCAGTGGTTCAGAGCTATAGTTCCGGGTTCCCCATCTTCAAGCCAGAACTGAAGAATCCTTTTGGATAAAAAGTATAATGTCTTCAAGTTCCAAAAAGAAGTCCAGTTGGTTACAACTTAGCTCCTTTGAGTATATACATGTAGTCTTTAAATCAGTTTTGTTACATTTCATATTTGTTATATAATCATAGTTTTTTAAATGGTCATATTTTGATTGGAGTGGGTATCTTATGTGGTAACTGGTATGTGTAAGTCAAAGAGAGTAACTGACCCAAGCATAAGAAACCGCTCTGTCTTACCAAAACATTGAACTAAATGTCAGCATAGTACTGTACTGTACTGTCCTTGCACTAGCATTTCATCTGAAGCTTTAGCTGCCATCATTATTGACATTCTAAAAAGATTAGCAGAGGCACATAGTAAAAAGTAACAGTAAATAATGAATATGTGCAACAGTGGGCACTTTGAGTGCTGTGACCTCCCTCTCAACTTGTCTTCTTCTTGCTTGTACAACATATAGTTTTGACTGTGGTGCAATCCGCAGCAAGCCAGGCAAGGATTCTGCATATTTAATCCAGTTTTAGCCTCTGTGTATTTGGCTGCTCACAACTTTTTGCATTCATTAAGATCTGATTGATTACCTCCCTTCTTACTTATGTACAAAGTGCTATGGCCTTGGTCCTGACTATAGATCTTTTAACCTCCTCTATTCTCATGAGACATTTTTCAGAAAGCTGAAGCAGGGCTTTTTGCTATCTAGATTAAAAGGTAACCACACCTTGGTGCTCACAGACCGCTTCACAAACTGCTTCATACTGTGAGCTCTCGACTATCTATTGCTTTTTTTAAGTGCAGTTTTTCAACACCTATTTGTCATATTGACACTCTTAGCCTCCTATTTTACTGTCGATTCCGTGTGTTCTTCTTTGTTGACTAAGCTCTTGTGCTGCAGTACTACACAAGTGCCATATTATGCCACTTCTGTAGATCATTGTTACTTTTGGTTTCTCACTTTGCATTGTGTTGAAATGTAATGTTTATGGTGTCAAAGAAATATTTGCCACCAGATAGGTTACTCTATGCCCCGTACTGAACAAAAAAAAAAAATTAACTGTAGATTTCGAATGTGCTGACTGGATAGAATGTGAATGAGGAATGAATAGTTGACTATACACAAAGATAATTTTAGATAATAGCCACAAGCAGTTATCATTGGAGTCTATGCTAAAAGTGCCAACATGGCCAGGTTACAAAAGGTTGAATGAGCTGACCAATTCAGCAGTGACAGACAAGATGAATTTTGAAAACATGCCAAATAGTGTCAAAGGACTATAGAAGACCACATCTTGACTGACTTGTTTACAACTGGTAAATAGCTTGAAGATGTCATCATGAATGATGTGTCATGCCGTATTAACTGACAACTTGGTCGGCGTTACGTCTGGCATGTTTTGAAATTGCATTTACTATTTCTTTTTTTGTATTGTATTCTGGTTAAATTTGTTTGCTCCATAAATGTATTTTCAATGTGTTTACTTCTGCCTTCATAAATTAAAATGAACACATCTGCTGTACCTTTGAATCTTGCTAACTTCTACTCTAAGCTGCATCCACTTCACTGGAATAAAGAGTTCACCTGTGGCAGCAAAAGATCATCTGCATCGCTGCTGTCTGCTTGTGGTCCCCTGTGGCCTCAGCTGCCCTCAGACTTGCTTGGTGGAGTAGTTGCTTGGCTTTGCTGACAGAGAGACACTGCTAGGCTGTAGCCTGCCTGTACAACTCCAACAAGCTAATGAGGAAAGCTGCTTATGTTATGGGATAGGCTATGCGTTGGGTTGGTAGGGCCAAGGGCCTCAGAATTCACCCCATGAAGTGCAAACTACAGCAGATGAAGCTCAGAATACAGCCTATGAAGCTCAAAATACAGCCTATGCAGTCCAGTTCAACAGCACTCTCAGTGCTGAGGCTGTCTTTCTCTGGTGAGCAGCAAGAATACACTGCCTGAGGCACTATGTTCACAGAGGTTGTAGTCACACCTTCATCATCTAGTGAGAAACAGATGGTGGCATTCCTACTACACTTCGACATCGACCTTTGTGGGCTTGATCTGCACGAGGCCTGTCCACAGCAACACCAGACTGCAGATCGCAGCTTCTAGAGTGGTCTGCTTGCAGTCTTTCGAGACAAGTAGAGAATCATGCAATCTCATAGTCATCAATTAGACTGTAACCTTTAGTTAAAAGGAGCTTTTATTTTCATGATATTCTTTTTATGATGTACTTTAAGCCAGTGTCCTTGGGTGTTTAGAAAGGTAGCATCAATATACTTTTTTTGTTTCTGTCAATCATTCAACACATCTTTAAGCATATTTTACAAAAGGGTAAAGGACTTAAAACGTCTTGCAGACTTTTGTTCTTGCAGTATGCTAAAACTAGTGTGTATGACTGACCTAGTTCTTGGTTCGTGTAAGACACAGACATGCTGGTTAGATGGATAGATGAGGTCCCCTGTCCTACAGCACCTGTTCTCCTCTAGAGTTCATTCTGAAGGTATTGCAGAGCCACTTCTCCAAAGCAGGCCTTCCAAAAGAGATCTATGTTCAGTGTTGTTAATATGGTTCTTATGTCTGACATTTCATTTAGGTTATATTTATGGACCTACAGTAATAGACACCTGTGTCAGTTCTTATTCCTGCCATCTTCCATGGCATTCCTTGTCTAAATGATTTTAGTTGTACCAAACTATTGTTTTTTAACAATATTTACCTTGCTACTGGATAGTTCTCTCCTGAGCCGCATGCATCCAGAGAAAATGTGGCCTTTGCTTGCAAATGTCAGCAAGCCATTGAGAAGGACCAACACAGGCTTGTCCAGGGACCAAACGGTGGCCAGACAGTCCTGGTAACTGCCGTTTACATGCCACTTAGAGGGGCTGTACAGGAGTGTCCCTGTGGAAAGGACAGACAGAGGCAGAGGTGCTCAAAGTGGTTATGTTTTTGTCCGATTCATTCATTTTATGGACTTGTCTTATTTTCTGTTTGCTTTTTGACTTGTCTGTGCCAAGCTTTGTGTTCTATCTCTTTTCTGTCCTTATCCTTTGGATTTTGGTCTGCTAATCCACAGAATCAATGTATCAATCGGTCGATCAGAGACATAGCACAGAGGCAAAGATTAGACATAAAAACCAATCATGTACACCAATTCAAATTTTCATTAGTCATTAGGTATCCTACAGGCCATCTAAATGGAATAAAGATATGAACTTAAAATAACATTGACAATTTATTTGAAGTAATGTCTGAGGTATTTCACATTAGAGTTGTATCATTAACAGTGTGAATATAAATCAGATAAAATAAATGAATCATGTAATTTTGGTTAAAATGATGACATACTGTAGTAATATGGTCAGTGCTTTTGGTAATGTTTTAATGGCAACTCACAAGTTGGATAAGTAGTTATTGAACTTTTGACTGATAAAGAAGTAGAATACAATTCAGAAAGTGAAAGGACTCATTTATGATAGGAAGAGAAGGGCCTTAGTGTTAAATAGAAAAATTAGACAATGAAGAGAGTCTTACTAGAGCTCTATCTGACTTTCTGGTACCATCAAATACACAGCCAAATCCTCCTTCCTCCGAGAGGTTCTCTTATGGTGTAGTAGGTCGGGGTAGGTATGGTTGTGCTCTGTTTGCATGTTATTTCTTGATCTGCAATTAAGTCAGCGAGTGCTGAATAAAATGCTATGAGGACGTGAGGACAGTTTCGCCTCCTGAAATGAGGAACTGACCTTCCTTTCTCGCAAGACTCCAGGTCTGAGGGTCCTGCTATTCTCTGCCTTACCTGTCTGGGTGGCTTTGTGCTCGGTCATCCTAGATGCCACAGCAAAGAATCATCAATTGGATCAGAGGTGACACCTGGGCTCTTAGAGACATGACCCTGAGCCATGTTGGCATTAGATCTCTGGTGAGTCTCACTCCTGCCTATGTCACTGTCATCCCTCTCCTGTGAAACATTCAAGGAACTTTAGGCTAATCTGTCATTATTTGAGGGAAATCATAAATAACAGCAAGCTTCAAAAACATTCTTTTAATAATTTAAATGTTTTAATATTTAATTTCATTTAATTATAATACTAATATTCACTGCTAAACTGAAAGCTCATGATACACCTCGAGATTTTAGTGTGCTTTTCAAGTTTCTGTTCAAAAGTAGTTTTGTCATGCATATAAATGCAATAATGTATGACCCTGATTTTTTTTACATCATCAAAGCTAAAGAGGTTAAAAGATACCCTCCCTATGAAACACATAGCATTGGTGATGTGGCTCCACTGAGATGCGTGCCACTTACCCACATTGTGTCCATCTCTCTCTGCTAAAACTCTGTGTCCACTGACAGCGGGGTGTGTGTGGTGTGAGTGGTCAAGCCAGTGAGATGGAGCTGCACTTTGTGGCCAAGACGCTGAACTGGTTTCACGAGGAGTTGAACAGAGAAGTGAGAGAAATTGGGGCTCCAGATGCCTCTGTTGTTCACCCGCCCTTCTGGCTCCATCTTCCAAAGGCTGGAACGTATTCAATTATATTCATAAATATAATATCATCTCACAGTTGACAAATATAGAACAGATTTGTATTATTTAAAACCAACCTGGGAGGAAAAAATCAGCATAGAATAAAATTACAGAGAAAATATGCAAATTGTATAAGAAGATTAAAAAGATCAGCAGAGGCTGTTGTAAGTCGCAAAAGGGGGGCTTTTCACCGAAAGGAGAGAGGGGGGAAAATGCAGAGAAATAAATAGAGAACGCGGGAGAGGGGAATGGGATAAGGAAACTAGACAAATTGAAAAAAAAAAGATGATGAAAGATTGAGAGAGACATATAGGAAGACAGGAGAAACAAAGGGAGGGGAGGGGTAGAGAGAACAGAAAGGAAAACGGTGAGAAGGGGTTGGAGAGGCGAAAGAAGAAAAGTAGAAAAACTGAAGAGGGGAGACTGGGGGAAAAAGAGCAGATGATAACTAGTGAAGATGGAGGATGTGCACAAAGAACTTGATGGGCAATCAAAGAGGAATGAGGACAAGAGGATGAAAAACAGAAGAAAGAGATAGGGGAGAACAGAAGGGATGGAGAATGACAATAACAGAGATGTATAAAAGGAGCATTAATGAACAGATGGGGTACAGTCTATTATTTGAGGAGTCAGAAATGACTTTTGAGGTAAGTGGGGTGGAGATGAGGTTCAGAAATAGAAGACTACTGATTGTATCTGTGCCAAGCTTGTCCACATACATTGGATGTTTAATGAGTCTGTAATCACTTTGATATATTTTCTCCCATTAACTATGATTGATCACAACATGCCACAAACCTTAACATCTCAGGAAAGAAAAACTGCACAATTATTTTAACAGAATCATGTCACTGGATAATCTTTATTAACTGAATGCAATCGCTAACACTCATTTATGTAATTTACCATACTTCCACCTTACTCAAATCAGTTCTTTATTGTGGCATTAATACTTTATTTTGTCCTTCTAATTTCATCTTGGTCAGACAGAAGAACTAGCATGTTGCATGGCAGTGGCCTAATAAAAGCTGCTATGTTCTTGCGGCTAAACCTCTCATCAATGCCTTAAGTTACACCACAGTGAAGACCCAGGCTAATCAGGCAGCCTGATGCATATCTATTCAAGGGAATTCAAAAAGAGAGAAAAAAGCGAAGTAAAAGAACAAACGACAAGAGAAGAGACAGAAAAAAAATTAGAACTGGTTATGACTTTAGAAAAGGGAAAGGATTTGTTCAAAGCTCAACAGTCACTGTCTTTTTTACAAAGGCTAGGCTGACCTTAGTGATTTCTATTATGGGTCGAACTTTACAGACATGGATTGTGAGCTCTTGTGGATAAAATCAAGGGTAAAGCACTGACAGGCATAGAAGAGAAAGAGAAATGGAAACAGAGTGGGCAGGAGAGAGCAGTTGAGAGATGGGGGGGGGGGGGGGGGGGGGAGAGAGAGCAGAACCTAGCAGAACCTGCATAGCATAGAAGAAAAAGATTTAGTGGTCTAGTATACAGTATAGAGGCAACACCGATGGTCTCCATTTAAATATTCTGACATTTGACAAAGGGCATAAGAGAAAGTGAAGAGTCCTGTCTTGTTTGCTTAATAATGAATTGACCTAAAAAACTGGACGAGTCTCTAAATCTTTCATTCTGAACATGGCCAATACAAGATAGCTTAAGGTCTTGTCAACAAGCATCACATTTGGTGGTGTAAAAACACACAAGCAACAGCACAAGCCCACCCTTTCTCTGCAGATAGCTGTCCCTGATGTTGTTTGGGCTATGCAACGGAGACCTTAAAAGAGGTTTTCACAGTCTCTCCCCTCGGGCCCTTTCCATTAATGACTGAATGAGCGTGACTGATTCTTGAACTAGGTGGAGGGAATTGAATCAGTCTCCCCAAGGGCTCGTCTCTTGCACTTTTCTTTTCAATGGTCTTTTAAGTGTTATTGCATTTACAAAACCATTAAATACTTAATAATTTTATCGCCTCAATCTGTAATTGGAGGTGTGAGCTTCTGCTTGACTTGTGGAGCCATGAAAGCATGCATAATTGTAGCATTTGCAACTTAAACATAACTCCAATTAACTGTGTTACCTTGTTCAGATGAAAACTGTGTCCAAATAAACATTTGGTAATTACACCCAGAGAGAATACATCATGGGTAACTTGCTATTAAAGAGGCTAATTAATTCAGGTTCCTCATTTCTGTGTTCTTTAAAATGCGTTAAGAAAAAGCCATGAAGAAATGTGACACGAAAGTGTGGTGCTGTTGACAGCAAATCAATCCGTGCAGTTAAAAATGAATTAAGTCCTTTTTCAAAGATGGCGATGTCTTGATGTTCCTTTTGTGTAGAAAAGAAGAGAAGCAGAATAAGATTTTTTTTTTTAGACAGAGTTGACCACGACCACTTTCACTAGAACGAGCCACTGAACCCTACACACTTTCGGGGACCATTAACCCTCATTTCCAGTGTGCATGTACTCTGGTGCCAGAGGGAATTCTCTCTACATTATGCTTGCTTTGCATGCATATTCTTCACAGTCTCTGAAACCTAACCTTGATCCTGAACTTGGTTAACTTGCTGGCCCATATTCAACTTCCTGTTCAAATACTTGAAGAAGTAATAGCGAAGCAACTTCACACATAAAAACAGATATTAAAGACATCATTGATCCATTCTCTATATGGCAACGCTTTTGAGAATTCTTATTTCTTCAAGCTGTAAAAAAAACAAATCAATGCATTTATTACTTTCTGCCTCAACTACTGCAATTGTTTTCTATCTACAGTAGATGTAATGAAAATACACTTATAACCGCCAACTAATACAAAATGCTGCTCATCACACTTGTACTACAACAAAAAATATATATATATATATTAACTTGGTTGTACACGCCTCTGTGCACTGGCTCCCTCTCAAATGCATAATCGACTTTAAAGTTTATTGTGTAACATACACAGCTTTAAATGGCCTTACCCCAAATTACCTCAGGGTACTACAGGCCCTCTAGTGCCCCCCAAGACCGCTTCGTACCCAAGGTGCAAATCCTCTTATATTTCCGAAAAAAAAAACCATCAAAGAGCACAATTGGAGGCAATGTCTGCTGCTGTGAAACTTCCCCTCCTGTGGAAACACGCTACTTATATTATTGACCTTTCCATTGATGTCTTTCCATCTCAAATCTCAAGCTCAAATAAAACATTCTTGTTGGTGTGTGTACCAAAACCAATCACAAAACAATTCATGTTAATCGAATTGTTATGACATCAATTCTGGGCTACTTGCATCTTATGAACCTGTAATTACATGTGTATGACTTATTCTACTTCTGTCTTCATCCTCTCGGTATGTGCCATGCATCTTTTACATACATCTTTGTACACCTACACACTGCGGCCTTTATGTTTGTGTATATCATGTACCACTGTATGTTGATATCCATTTCTCTTGCACCTGTTGCCTCGGTGCTTGTTTAAGACAGATAAAGTTCTTTTTCAAGGCAGGATCTGTGCATCTCCAGAGGACTTCATTCATATGTTATGCTGCTACTTTTGAATTGAACTGAACTGAACAGCGCTCAGATCCATAAGCCCTCTGCTTCAGAGAGAGAGAGAGAGACAGAGAGAGACAGAGAGAGAGAGAGAGAGAGAGAGAGAGAGAGAGAGAGAGAGAGAGAGAGAGAGAGAGAGAGAGAGAGAGAGACCATTCAGTCACTCCTGTCACTAATAAACATAAACAATGAGAGCCATCTGGTCGAAATGAAATTGGGATTCAGAGGCTTCATGGCCTCGCGTCCCAAAACCATTAATGGTAGTCTTTCATCTCCATTTTTAACATCTGAAAATGTATTATGGGACAAAGAATTCCAGCAGTTCTGTGCACTGATTCCTTGTTTGTGTTCAATACCAATGGCTGAGTACACAAAAGGCAGAAGGATCGATTTTTCATTGTTCATTCAAAACGGCCTTGATTTCGGAATCCCAACCTTTGTGGCCAGAAGAAAGTGCCTCAGTTTGCACGGACATTTTGCTGTCCCCATAAGACAGAAACAGTGGGCAACAAATAAAAGAGAAAACAAGATACTGGAGGGCAGTCAAGGGAAAAGAGGGGCAATACATCTTAGGACTGTCCATATTTAATTAATGGTACGGAGGTGGCACACTGTGTGTGTGTGTGGTGTGGTGTGTGTGTGTGTGTGTGTGTGTGTGTGTGTGTGTGTGTGTGTGTGTGTGTTTATGGGTATGTGCGTGCATGTGTGTGTGTTTCTCTATGTCTGTGTGTTTGTGTGTGTGTGTGTGTGTGTGTGTGTGTGTGTTTATGGGTATGTGCGTGCATGTGTGTGTGTTTCTATATGTCTGTGTGTTTGTGTGTGTGTGTGTGTGTTTATGGGTATGTGCGTGCATGTGTGCATGTTTCTCTATTTCTGTGTGTGTGTGTGTGTGTTTATGGGTATGTGTGTGTGTGTGTTTCTCTATTTCTGTGTGTGTGTGTGTGTGTGGGTGTGTGTGTGTGTGTGTGTGTTTATGACCGTCTACATTCTCTTCTCTGCCTTCTCTTTGGAGGTGGGGCAGCACTGGCCAGGAGTGGGGAGGGGTGTGTGTGTGTGTATGTATGTGTGTGGGGGGGGGGGGTATGGGGTGGGAGTATTGATATGCAAATGCTGCTCCTCATTAGCTGCAATTAATTAGTGCTGGGCTGCTGTGTGCTGCTGCTGCACTGCTGTGGCAGGGAGGACGGCCAAGCTGTTTATCAGGAAACAAGAGCATCCACCCCGTGAAACTGAGGAAACAGATAAACAAGGAGAGGGAGAGGGCAAGATAGATTTTGTGGGGGGAAAGGAGGTTCATCAGACAGAAAGACCAAGACACAGACAAAGACAGAGAGAGAGAGGGGGGGGAGAGAGAGACAGACAGACAGACAGACAGACAGAGAGAGACAGAAAGAGAGAGAGAGAAAGTGACAGAGAGAGTGAGAGGCAGCTAGAAAGAGATATAAAGAGAGAGTGTGCAAAATAGCAAGAGAGAGAGAGAGAGAGCAAGACAGAAAGAGCAAGACAGATAAAGTGACAAGGAGACAGCGAGAGAAAGCAAGAAAGAGCGAGACAGGGAGATAGCGAAATAGAGAGATAAAGAGGGAGGGAGACAGAGGGAGTGGGAAAGAAAGATGGGGGTGCAGGGAGGAGAAGAAAAGGCAGAGGGAATGAGAGGAGCGGCGCAGTGACAATGAGAAAGAATGACAAACACAAAGAGATGGACATAATAGGTTGCAAAAGGAAGGGCCACAACAGAGACAGAGCGGCTGAGAGAGATAGATGAGGGTGGATGGTGCGGGAGAAGAGATGAGGATGTTGGCGGAAAAACAGACAGAGAGAGAGAGAGAGAGAGAGAGAGAGAGAGAGAGAGGGTGTGAAGGAGAGCAGAGGTGACAGACAGAGCAAAGTGTCAAGAGAGGACAGGAGAGGAGAAAAGGAAGGAAGAGAGAGGGGAGGAGAGGGGAGGGGAGGGAAGGAAAGGAGAAGAGAGAGGCTTACAGGAGGAGAGGAGAGCAGAGGAAAGGAGAAGAAATTAAAGGGAAGTAGATGAGAGGAGTAGAGATGAGGGGAGAGAAGAGGAAAGGGAAAAAAAGGAGAAGAGAGGAGAGGAAATGAGAGGAGAAAAAAGAAGAAAGGAGAGGAGAGTAGAGGAGAGAAAATGAGAGGAGGGAAAAGAAGATGATAGGGGAGGAGAGAAAAGGAGAGGGGAGGAGAGAAGAGGAGAGGAGAGGGGCTTAAAAGAGGCGGCGTTGGCAGTGGAGATGGGAGGGCTTGTGACTGGCGGCCCTGAAGTGCTGACATCTCACCTGAGCAGCTGGACCGGCGACCTGACACTGCCCCAGTTCCCCATCACTCCCCACACTGTTTGCACACACAAACAAGTGTCTCTTTCCCTCAGTCACTCACACACACACCCACTCACACACACTCGCAAACACACACACACACATACACATGTTGTTTGCACACACAAATAAATGTCTCTTTCCCCTAGTCACTAACACACACACATACACACGCACACACACACGATCACACACACATACACATGTTGTGGTTGTTTTTGAAAAACACAGATGAAAAACACAAGTCTCAAAAGAGGGCAGGGGACACATCAAGGACCTTCTGACTGCGGCAGACGGACAGTGAGACACAGTACATCTGCCAGTGGTGAGTAAAAAAAAAACCCACAGTCATCCATTTTTTTTTATCCTCTCTCTTATCTCTCTCTTCCCTTCCCTCTCCCTCCCTCTCTCTTCTTTCCTTTCTCTCTCTTTTTCCCCCTGCAGAAAAGAGAGGAGGACAGGTGTCCTCAGCAAGCCCCTCAGACACTGACACCTGTTTCCCCGATTTTCAGACGATCCCTTGTTCGGAGCCGGGGGGGTGGGGGGGTGGGGGGGGTGCAGGGGTGGAGATGATGACAGCAAGTGTCAGAGCCCCGCATCCCCACGGCAACAGACAGGCAGCCCAGCCACCACATTCTGCAGTTCTGACACTTGGCTGAGAGGCCCCCCCTCCCTCCTTCGCTCCTTCCCTCCCTCCTTCCCTCCTTCCCTCCCTCCCTCCCTTCCTCCCTCCCTTCCTCCTTCTTCTCTTCCCCCTATTCCTTCTCTTCCTCCTTTGCCTCCTCTACCCACCCATAACACCAGCACCCTCTCACCATATTTCCCCCTTCACTGTCACACACACTCTCTCCCCGTGCCTACTTTGTCACCTAATTAGATTCAACAAAACAAACCTACTCTCCTATCTTCCCCCGCTCTCTCTCTCTTCCTCTCTCTTTTCTCTCACTTTTCTCCTTCCCTTTAGTCTATACATCTTACCAGCCCCTCTTTCTCTCTACCCATCATTCTCCTAGCTACGTTTTCTAGCCGGCGGCTTTTTTTTTTTTGTTTGACGTAGGTGACAGTAACCCCTTACACCTGTCTTGAAGCGTGAATCTCAGAGATGTGGACTTACACTGGCCTGTTAGAGAGGCGTCAAGGTCTGCTATGCTGACAAAATAAAAAAATTGGACATGTGCTTAACATTTTGTTGTCATCCTTTGAAAAACGCCAACACTTGAGCTCCTTTTTCACCTTATCACATTTCTTTCTCCGTGTCCACTTCCCCTGTCAGTTTTTTTCGAAAGGAGTGCAATAAGGGTGCAGTGTATAGATTTAACTCAATTTCCTCTGTGCCTTTCTACTACATGTCAGCCTATGACCTATCAGAGGGATAATCAAAATGTGTCACTCTGTACTCTTGTCCCTGTGTAATTGGAATTCCATTTTCTATCAGGACAGACGTGTGTGTGTGTGAGGGTGTGTGTGAGGGTGTGTGAGGGTGTGTGTGTGCATGTGAGAGAGCGAGCAAGTGGGAAGAGAGAGACTGTGTTTTGTGTGTGTGTGTGTGTGTGTGTGTGTGTGTGTGTGTGTGTGTGTGTGTGTGTGTGTGTGTGTGTGTGCTTGTGTGTGTCCGCTGGTTATTCTTAACTCTTTTGAAAGTAGAAAACACATCAAATTCACGTCAACCATGACTTTGAGAGAGCCATGGACAAAAGCCCTTGAACACATTCAAAATACACCGAGCACTGTCAAATAAATTATCTATGCAGAGATTTTTTGCATACCATATTCCCTAAGAGAACACTCATTTGCCCACTCCTTATCGCTCTGCTCTGAATAAGACTGTCTGCAGACTTTGGCTTTATCAAAAGATCCAAACCGCTCATCCACTATCACTTTTACTTTTGATGTGTGTCTAAGTTAGTCTAAAAAGACCCAATACAAGTGTTTCCCCAACACAGTGTCAGACTCTTGTTTAGGTAATGGCTGAACGCATTCTATAGCATACGCATACAGTAGGCAGGTGATTTGCTTCCCTTAGCTCAGTCAGTGGTAGACTTGTGTTGTTAAATTAACTGAGATACACTCATAAACATGTAGAGGGAGAGAGAGAGGGAGATGGATGGGTAGTCAGATTTTTCACTGGCACAAACAAAAATTTGCATAATAAAATCTAACTATGGAGCCCTGTGAGCAGGATACAGCAGAAAACAAGTTTGTCATTTGTCAAAGCCACTTGAAACAACTATTTCAGGCTTGAGTTCTGCGAGCGGTTGCTGTATGTGACAGAATTAATGTTGTAGGCCTAAGGGAATTCCACAGACATGATTTAGTGACAAACTTGGCTAAATTAACACAGAGTAAGGGGTAAACTATTTATTACAACATCTATTTATATCAACCATTCATTAAAGGCTCTGTTTTACTGAGGTCTTCAAACCCTGATACTCTTCAAATGCAATAGGAGGTTTACCTCATACTAAGAGTTAATTTCGTCAGATTCGTAATCGGCTTTCCTACAGCAGGCCTACCACTCAATCCACAGTAGGAGGCCCTGCCACACTGAATAGTCAAATAAGAAACAGAAACAAACGACAAAGATTTTAATATTCATGGTTTAAGATGGAATGGAGGCTGATGGAACTTGATTTCATCTTCTACTCCCAGTTCTCTGTGTTGGAGTCTCAATGCAGACCTATAATCCACTAATTCATGATATTTTGTTCCTTATAGTTTTGGGTTTTTTTTTTCCCAAAACATCCAATCTTGACAGTTTTCAAAATGAGTTCCATGACTAAGCAAAGAACAAGGTTCATTTATCTCTGTTAAAACTAACTGACACATTCCAGGCTATGAAAATAATGCTAAAATTAAATAGCCTAGGAAAATGAACGACTAAGTCGGAGAGTTAGATTTCGTCGTTCTGCATTAAAACAGTGGCAATGAAATTAAGTTGCTAAATTTAAAGTGACAGGCATGTGAAAGAAACCCAAACAGACTGCTCCCTCGGTCCCATTGGCTTGTAACTGCTCTCACTTGTGTCGTTAAAATGGCAAAAAGGTTCCCACAAATTGTGCTGCAGGTTCTTTATTCTTCTGGTAACCAGCCCGGCTGATCAGTGTATGTGGCGTAGATGGGAATTTCATTTCACATCTTATTGAACACAGCGGTCCAGGGGCACAGAGGGCGATGGGAGGGAAGGTGATACATGTGAATCTGGTGGGTAAATATGTGCAGTGAGCGAGCGGCCCGAGCGAGGGGGAATGGAAACGAGCGAGTCGTGGAACCAGTGACCCGCAAAGACAGACAGTCATCAGAGATGACAGGACAGAGCTGGCCACTCTTCTACTCATATGCATGTCAAACGGCTCTGAATTTGGGGGGAAATAAGCATGTGTGTGTGTGTGTGTGTGTGTGTGTGTGTGTGTGTTTGTGTGCTTAGGAACAGTGCTGTGGGGATATCATCACCAGCAAGGACTGAGGCAAAGGCCATCATAAAAATCTTATATCATTATATCATGTAGGGCCTAGAGAGATCTGCAGATTATTCATCTTTACCAACTAAATCATAATGCACACACACACACATACACACACAGTGTTCTCATTCATTTGCGTTTAATGCTAAAATATGGACTTAATTCCATCTTTCCTTTGGTCATTAATGAGCTAGACATGTTCCTCAACATTTATATTATGCAGAAAGGACTGCAAGAGTATGTAAAAAAAACCCTTTTGCATGTAGCACTTTGAGACTCCATTGAAGACCAGAGTTTCAACGACTCCCCTGGTCACGTATTTTCAAATTAACTGTGGCCTACTTCTTTTTAATTAAAGTTTCATTTGTGCAAATTAAAAATTGTCTGGGGAACTATACTGTGAGTGGATCCTTCACCTTAGTCAGTGTTTCAGTGATGATAGGCGTAGCACTGCCTTTGTCTAAAGGTCTTTCACACTCGTCGTGACGGGACCAGTGGGGGTGACGTGGTGCATCACTAAAGGACTACCAGCACACATGTCTTTCTGTTTGTCTCTCAAAACCGGAGCATATTTTAGTTCAAACTGTTCAGGATAGAGGGAGTAAGGAATTGGCTTTCGTCAAAGTGACAAGTCACACAGCCCGAGTTGATTGCTGTGATTTCCACTTTTCCCTTTTCATTCCCCTGCATGTCAGGCACACACGCGGTCTGCATCATTAACTTTGAGTTGCCATCTTACAGACCACAAATAGTCTAATAAATCTGACTAATTAAGAGGAGAGGCAGACAAGACTGCTCCCATATCATAAGCTGCTAATGTACGTGAAATGCCTGCTGAGGAACTCTACTGCCCTCTGCTTTCTATTCAGAGACAGAAATGTTTTGTAGGAATTGACTACATTGCATTTGGCCTTACTTGTATAGTGACAAGAAAGACTTCTACTTCTCTACTTCTAGATCCATGCTTTTGTCACCCTTCTGTAGGAGATGGTACCTCTACGGAGGAGTATCCAAAACAATGGGGCAGTGTTGGCCTGGTTCTTCTGGGTCCGGGTATCACATTTGGTAGTGGGATCGGCTAAAAGTGTGTGCCGAACTGCAGACACGGTACCTTGGGTGGAATTGAAGTGGCCTGAAGTCTCATATATGTAACTCTGGCTTACTCCTTGCATTGATTCTTTTAATGCTTTTTTTGCATTCAATCTTTTTAATAAATCTATCATTCTTGACCCTATCCTAATCCGTCAAACATCTTTCTGACTGCAGCTTTGAACACAACACAGAGCTGATGAAGAGTTACACCCTAAAATCTAGCAAGGTTCAGCCTTTAATTGGATAGAGTAGAAAACCACACTCTCTTGCTTACTCTCTAAAAAGTTTAATGCACCATTAACACATACGCGTGTTGGACACCCACCCAAAGACAACAACAACTATCCCTGAGTTTGAGTGTGTTTACGATTGAAACTTGTGTCAGCCTTTGATTGGCCTCATTATATGATTATTCCTGCTGCATTATCTCTCCTCAGGGTTTAAATTGAATGTGCTGATGAGAAAAAAACAAACAAACATAACAAGACAGATACACCCCGAGCACAGTTTAAGTACAACTTTTATTAATACTGGAATCATCACAGTGCGTTTTGTTACATTAGCAGTGACTAAAGTTAACAAAATTAAAAGGATAAATATTACAAAAAGGAAAATTTGTCATCAGCAACAGAGGCAACTTGGCCTTTGAAAAGAAGAACACAATAAATTAAAGAGAAAGAAGAAGAGAGAAAGAAGATAGACAGAGACGACAGCACCTGTAGCGTTACTTGACTCAATTTTGAGGGGAAGGGCTTTTGTACAAAAAAAAAGAACATAAAAATAAAAAACAAAACAAAAAAACAAACGCACACATCAAATCTCTTCACGAATAGGAGAATTAAGAGTGCTGTGGCAATGCTGGAAAAAGTCCAGTTCAGAGACGCAGTTTTTTTTTTTCTTTTCTTTTTTTTTGAGTTTGCACAAAGCACATTAACTTAGTTTGTTAGCTTGAGTTGTATGGACATGGTGGGAGTCAGAGATAGCCCAGAAGTGATACAGACATTCTCTTTTAGATGCCACATTAACTGTCTTGTGTGGATGTTACCCCTGGCTCAACCACTTTGCCAGAGGAAAGTTTGGGAGTGAATGCATGGGCAATGGATGATGAAAATATGGATTAATGGCCGTCTGATGTTAAAGTTGTTGTTTAACAGCCTTCTGTACTGCAAAACAGAGAAACAACGTTTGGATTGGAGCTGTGTAGGTGGACAATGGAGTATGTTAGTGGTATGAGTACGGAGGCAGGACTGCAAAAGTCTGTTTGCCAAGACCTGGTTGGCAGGCAGGCAAGCTCACAGAGAAAACAAATAAATAAACAAATGCGTGTAGTATTTCCAAGGCCAATAAATGTCGGCTCAGCCCACACCTGAGCTTCCCTGTGGCTATGGTGACACAATAACACTTCACCTCTTTCCTAGAGGAAATGAAGGGTCCAAGTAGGCATAAGAGTATGTTTTCCAAGGATCACAGTAGATGTGGCTAGATGTAGAATTGTACGCATACACACACAGACATACACAGACACACATACAGACACACACCGGCACACACTCACACACAGACTCATGTACTCATGCACACACACACACACACACACACACACACACACACACACACACACACCTGTCTGCAATTTCAAGGCATTGCATTATGAGCTGTAGCGAGTGGCAGACACAGCAGAGGGCAGAGTAAGGCTAATGGAGACCCACCCAGGGGGCTCCGAGCGTGGGTAGGGCACTAAGGCTGTGTAGCACAACTTATCCGTCTATGCCCTCCTCTCCACAGCCAGCATGGGGCTGGATCGCCCCAGGCAGCAGGGGCCTTAGGGGGGGGGGCAGAGTAAGAGTAACCGGGCCACTCCCATAGTCTTGGGTCAGTGGTCAGCCAACCGATGACCAACGTCAAATAAAACGTTGCTTTGTTTTTCTTTTTGTTCGTTTGTCTGAGGATAAGAGTAAATGATGTGGAGTGGAGTGGAGTTAGTTAGAGTAGGCTAAATCGGAGAGGCTTACTTGAATATTATGGGATATGCATATACACAGCAGTCTCCTCCCATTCAGACAGATTTTGTACACACGTACAGAAATAGCAAAACAGAGCTCTGGTGTCAGAGCTATGTGAGACAAACGACAGTAATTAAACAAAGTGGAACGCCAGCGAGTTAAGGTGAGTTTGCTGCCTTAAACCGAATGCACTTTTTATGTACAAAAACACTTGCCTGGTTTTGGAGACACGGCAGAAGAACATTGGCTAGTGTTAAATTCTGAAGGCAGACGAAAATTTGAGTGGTTTCAAATCCAATAACAAAGAAAGGCAGATAGAGGAAGACAGACAGAGAAGAGACAGAGAGTGAGAGAAAGAGAGAGAGAGGGAGAGAGAGAGAGAGGCTGAATGAGAGAGGTAAGGGTGCTTTTTTGACAACGCAACAGAGAGGTTTTTTTTTCTTTTGTGAGTGTGCCTGAGGCCATGCTGGGGCAGTGAAGAGAGGAGGCTGTACTGTCAGCGCTATCGAGTGCCTCCAGCCCAGCGGGGGAGCTGCCGTCTCCCTGGCGTATTGGCTCCCGCTGTGGCCCTCCTGTTAGGGCCCTGGTGCTGGAGCTGGAGCTAAAGCTACGTGGCACCACCTGTGGCTTCCCTCAATGCAGACTACTCCAGCCCCACCCCCCACCCACCCCCTCAGAGAAGTCACGCCTGATACCTCATGGGTACAGCAAGCACAACCACAATTTGCAGTCAACTCACACCAGTGTAAACCTGTCCATTGTGACTGCTAGCCAGTGGTGCTAATAATGGGAGTCACCCACTGTTGTCACCCATGATATGGCACTTATCTATGGTGGAAACTGCTTTTCACTCTTGACAAAAAAAACCAACGTGAAGTTGGTTTAGGGGGAGTTGGTTAAGGGGTTGTGAAGGTTTGGAAACTGGGTCTGAAATGTGGTGCTTGACGGGAGGGAGGTAGGAAATGGAGGATGGAGAATGAAGGCGGCACTGAATGGGAACTTGTGAGCACACAAACACCGCATCCAGCAGGTGGACGGGTATGTGTTTGAACGGCCAACAGTGGTGGAAAATAACCTAAAAAGGGAAGAAAAAGGGGGTCTCTATGTGTGTGCGTTTGTATTAGTGTGTGAAGACTTGGCACAGTGGTGACCATGAGAAGGAATTTCTGGTCTCGTCGAGAAGCAAAACAAACAATAAGGAAATCATCATCAGAGAGAGAACTGGCATTCCCAAATTTCTCTCATCTTAGAGCGCGTGCCAGTTCTTTCTCTCTGTGTCACACCTCTATCTTCACACTCTTTCATTGGCAAACATCATCATCGTAATTAAGCAACTTTGGCAGCTAGTTTTGGGTAGCCGGTATCATCTCTTTCGTTTGGCTGTCTCGCTTATCCTTGCCTTTCTCTCTTTTTGTCTCTTAATGGCTGTGTGAAGGGTATTCAATGGACACAAATTATTTCAAGAATTCAAGAATAAAAAGAAAATTGAGATTATAACTTGATACGCAGCACACTAAGAAACAGTATACAAGTACTGGATATTTTACTGTCAGATATGTTGTCTTTTTCTTGTAACTTCAGCTAAAAACACTGCCATATTGCTGTCATATCCTGTACACTTGACACTTTGCCATTTTTTCCTCAGTACTGCTAGACAATATCTGTGTGAAACATGTGTTTCTGTTTTTTTTAGCATTGCAACTATTACAATTAGTGTTCACCTTCTTAAACAGTATATGTATGTATATATGCATATATATACAAAATTATGACCTGTGCTTTCTGGAAAGTTCTCTGGGACTGTCTGGTGGTCCAGCGACTCACGGGCTGGGCAGGGTCACCGGGGCCAACACTGGAGATCTGTTGGTCCCTCCCACTCCCCATAGCCCGTCATTTACTCCATCCCTATTGGCCTGCATCTCACATCCATCTCCCAATCCCCCTCCAATCAGCACTCACTAACTGCAGTGAAAGGGAACATGTTCTTGCACTCATTTTTTCCCCCCAACTTTTCCACTTGAGAAGCACGTTCTCATTACCCATATTTTTTTCTTTCTTTTTATTTTTTTTTAACTCACTTTTCTTTAATAAGCTACAGGCATTCCTAAAACAGAGTGCTCTAGTTATGTAAAATAAATTATTCCAAAAAATTTAGAGCAATAAAATGACAACAGAAGAAATAAACTTAGTATTAGGTGTCAATTCATATGCACAACTGTAGTGGTGACTGAGAGTTTTGAACAGTGTGCATAGGGTGCTTTCGGGAGGAGGGTGTACACAGAAAGCTGGACACCTAAAAAATGTACAGAAACATTTTTTTTTAAGTCTTGCCCTACATCCAAAGCCAAAGTCATTGATTATTTTCTGACAATAGTTCAGTTCAAACACCTATTTCTTTCCACTCATGAAAGCAAAGACACACCACACTTTATCCTGTACTGTTTGTTTTCACATTAAGGGCTCGGTTAGAGATAATATGTAGGCTATTCTGTGGCGTGATTGCTTCCTAAATTCACTTCACCTTCCAAGGGCATTTCAGGCAGTGGAATGCTTTCATAAAAAAAAAACGGATGGCTACTCTATTCCGTTCACATCACTTTCTCGTCCTTTCATCATTCACCTCTTTTCTCTGTCTCCCTCTCTCGTTCACCTTGAAGTGATCATTTCGCTGGGTCACAGAGTTACACCTCTGGACTTCTGCATGACTACCCATTTCAATCACATGTCCTTCAGGAGCCTTTAACACTACATGGGGTTCCTAGTTTGAGGCTTTCAACAGGTAATGAATAGATACAGATACCTGTTTAAGTAAAACTAATTTCTTCATGGTATAAAAATATGCCTACGTGCCCCCTTCCATGTCGTTAACCCTACCGTCTGTTTCACTTCCTAATGCTGTCCTTCTTTTCCCATCCTTCCTTTTTTATCCTCTCCTTACATTCTGATCTCCAATCTATTGTACAGGGCGCTCTGCCGCCTTCCTCTCCCTAATGCAATTCACACCATGTGACCACAGTGACACCTAGTGTCCACAATGAATTCACCTTCAAAGTGCTTAAGTTTATTTTTTTCTTTCTTTTTTCTCAGTAATATATTAGACAGGGAGTGGATGTAGTCCACACACTTTTATGTGAGCCTGAAGACCGTCTGAAACACTAAAGAAACTAAAAGAAAGATCTATGGCTAAGATACTCACTGACTTTAAATGTCCACCAGCCCACCGGACAAAAGCAAAGAACACATTTATTGCTCCGTTTCATATTGGCATTTTCAGTCTGGTTCTACAAGATATACGCCTGGTATATACTCACTAAAACCTTGACAGTGGGAACGTAAAAAGGTTACACAACAGAGACTACCGAGGATGGCGAACATCAGTAAAGGAAAGCTGTCCCTCTGTGCCTGCCGCCACTCTCCACCAAAGCCCCACCCTAAACCCACCCCACCGCCCCCCGTCCACCCCCCCAAAAAAGCCATCAGCTGACCTGCAGCAGAGCCCCCTGCACCCCCCCTTCCCCCTTCCCCCCCCTCCCCGCCAGCCAAAACTGACAGACACGCAAACCAATCACAGACAACTGCTAAGGGCTATGTAACCTCGGTGTGAGCCAGTGGGGGTGAAACGAGGCCTAGAAGGCAGGGTTATGCCATTAGGGGAAAGGCGGGGCCTAGGAGCGAGTGGGTGGAGCTTTTTTTTCACACGCAAGCCCCCGAAAGCATCCTCTGCCTACTGGGCTCTCAATGCCCAACAGTCTCCCTCCATCTCTCTGCAGAGAGGTAGAGGGGTGGCACTAGGGGTATTGGCATTAGGGGGGAGTGTATCTATGTGTACATCTAGGTTCGTGTGTGTGTATGTGTGTGTGTGCTTGTGTTCCTGTGTGTGTGTGTGTGTGTGTGTGTGTGTGTGTGTGTGTCTGTATGTGTGTGTGAGGGAGGTTAGTTTGGCAGGAAGAGCATGTCCCTCAAAATCTCACAACAGTTCCTGGCACCTGGCTCCAGTCCGAGTCTCCCCCTAGTGGTGAAGGTGTTAATAAGACAAACATGCGTCCGGACACGCTAAAAGTTAACAGAGGCCTCTGCCTCTCATTTACGCCATTATTTTACGTCATTATTTATCATTACACTTTTTTTTAATTATTATTTATTTACTCTAACAACTCTTTTTTTTTTAAATCGTTATTTTTAAGCCTCTTTTTTTTCATACGTCATTCTCTAAAGAGTCACAGCATAATTGGGGGGGGGGGGGGTTGGTGGAGGAAAAAATCACGCTTTCGTCGTACACGCTTTCGTTTCCCCCCTTTTCTTCCTCCTTCCTTCCTTCCCCCCTGGTTCTTCAGGATGAAGACCCATCACAAAATCCGGGGCGCCGACCTGTCGTTGGAGACGGTCTTGCGGAGCCGCACGCCGCGCCGGATGGTGACCAGCATGTCCTCGCCCTGGCGCGCCCGGGACTGGTGCTGGCCGCTGGGGTCCGGCAGCGGAGGGTCGTCGGGCAGCGAGGGGAAGGGGAACTGGCCCTCCCCCAGGGCGTGAGCGCTGGCCACCAGCTCCCCGATCTTCTCCACCAGGCTGTGGCGGTTGGCGGCCAGCAGCTGGTCCTCCTCGTGCTGCCCGGCCCCCTGGGCGTAGATGCTCATCTCGATGCCGCTGCCGCTGGCCCAGGCCGTGTTGGGCAGGCTGAGGCGCTTGGGCGAGGCCTTCACGTACTCGAGTGCCCCGGACGTGGAGTCGTCGGCTGCGAAGAACACGCACTCCTCGCTGCCCACGCGGGCCGGCGGGCCCGGGTAGCCTCCTGGCGAGTCCGGCACGGTGGGGGTCTTCACGGGGACGATGGGCGGCCGGATGGGGATGGGTCCGGCGTTGGACAGGGTGCGTCGCACCCCAGGTTTGGTTGAGGGCGTGCGTCGAATGGTGGCAGTCCCTGGAGTCCCCACCCCTCCACCCCCACCACCACCACCCCCACCGCCGCCCCCACCTCCACCCGACGGCCCACCCGCTCCAGTGGGCAGGCCAGCCGTGCTGGCAGGCCGCTTGGTCTGGATCATGCGCCGGTAGTTCTGAGCGATGTTGCTGTGTCGTGGGATGGTGGAGGACTTGTCAAAGTCGGTCTGGCCATCTGCCTCGGCGTCGCCGTTTACAGAGTAGCAGTCGTAGTCTGACCCTGGGGAGGGAAGAGGCACGGAGAATATTAATACCCCACCTGGAGACGCATTACATTGCAAGCACGACTCTTTGGTAATTTATGAACATGGGGAGGCCAGGGGATTTGCACTGAATATCTATCACATCAAGTATTTTATCACTTCATTAGTGCTTAATGTGTTTCTGGGAAGTATCTTACAAAAGACTTAAGTATCTGTGCTATTGTAATGGTGCTTTGATTTGCTACCAATTAATGTTTGTTATAATGACATGTATAAATGAGACAGATGTGTGAAGATTAAGTTCACTGTACCATACCTCAGGCATACTTATGTCTGGATGCGGCCTTTAACGTGTAAAGCTGGGGACAGGTCTAGTGATTTTTTCATTCTTTTATGATTAGAACGTGACTGAGTCTTTCTTTTGGCAGGGAACAAAGCACTAGAGAAATCATCCATAGAAATGCAAGGGGAAACTTTGTAACGCCAAGATGGCAGGTGTCTGCATATACCCCGCCTGTTTCACTGCCAAGAGCCAATCATCTGCCAAACTGTACAAACGGGCGTTCCAATCATGTTGCAGTGTCATGCTCCACTGTACCACACTTGCTATGCAGTAAAGCACTGTGTGTGTGTGTGCAGTTCAAAATAATCAGTGAGAAAAGGGACTTTAAAGATTTTTAAAACTCAAATCAGCCATTACAATCAAGTTTTTGTTGTGCTTTCAACCATGTAGTTGTTATGTCCCTCAGTTATTGGAGAGTAAATATACTTAGGTCTTGCGATTCATATTTATATATAAATACATGACGACTCAGCATGCGACTTAGCACCGCAAATGCCCACCTCTGACTATCTATGACTGTCTTGGACGTTCTATTGTATTAGAATCAGGATAACAAATCAGGAGGTCGGCTCCTCGCTTAGAGTGAACAGCTGACATAGGCTAGTATCATATAGAATAGAATAGAATAGAATAGAATAGAATAGAATAGAATAACACTTTGCTAATCCCTTTGGGAAGTCCTTTAAGGTAAATTAAGACTCCAACAGCAAAGCAGCACATCAGGATACAGGCAGATTAACAGCCTGTCAGCGCTGGAGAGGGGATGGCTACCTTGAGAGGGGATGGTGTCCTCGGAGCAGGAGGGGGTGGTGGTCTGGGTGCTGTAGCCGCTGGAGTACTGCAGGGAGTCGCGGCTGCTCTTCTGACCCTCCATGCTCAGGCCACGCGTCAACACCATGGCCAGGTCACTGGCAGCAGGGGACATCTCCTCGCCATGCTGCCACCAGGACATGAAGGGTTAACACAAATACACACACACACTCACACACACACAAACATACAGATACACAAAACATACATATGCGCACACACACATACATGGACACACCTGCACACACACACACACACACACACACACACACACACACTCACTCACTCACTCACTCACTCACTCACTCACTCACTCACTCACTCACTCACTCACTCACTCACTCACTCACTCACTCACTCTCACACACACACACACACACACACACACACACACACACACACACACACACATACACACTGCAATGTGATAGCGGTGCCAAATAAAGCACTTCACACACACTCAACCAAATGTGAACCACCAGCGGTGATCGGTCACCTTGCCAGCGATGCCAGCTGGGGTCATCCTGGGCCTCTGCGGGTCCTCGGGGTGTGTGGGGTGTGCGGGGTGTGCGGGGTGCGGGGGACCGTAGCCCTGGGGTGCGGGGGCCGCCTCGGCCACACCGGGCCTGTCCACCGGCTCCTTCCTCCTCTGCAGCGTAGTGGCCAAGGGCTGCTCACAGCCCCCCTGTTTGGACCAGTCCTGGAGGGGTGGTGGTGTTCGTGTGGAAGGTTATTTTAGACAAGACAAAGGCAAAGAAAACAGCCACTCCGACTCATCCTCCTCCTCCTCCATCCTCCACTGACGGAGGAGAGAGAAAGAGAGAGAGGGAGCAAGGGGGACTCGTCCACACAATCCAGCAGTTTGAGAGTCCTTTCCAGTGGGGAGAGGGGAGGGGGGTGTGGTAGGTCAGAGAGGATGGGTCACACACACATGGTGTGGTCACACAATTCACAAACGTGAAAAAGTTTGGATGCTGTTGCCAATTGGTGCATGAAAGGTTTTTGCCTGTTGTAATGCCCTCAGGGTTGGGCCAAACATGCCACACTTGGCCTGCTCGGTTTAGTGAATCTCTCTGAGAGAGATTTCAGACTAAACACAGGCTGAGATGTAAGCAACAGAAAAGCCATAGTGATTAGGGAGAAAAGTAATGAAATATTATGGATGGGTTAAGCAGGTGATTAAATTAACACGTGAGCATTGGTCAATAAGCATTAATCACAGGAGGTGCAAAACAAACAAAAAAAAATCAAACCCAAACAAAAGAAGAGAGGAGAAACCAAACCAAACCAAACCAGAACTGCAAAGCAAAAAAAGTGCTTGATGACAACAAACCTTCCAGCAAGGAACCTTTGATGTGGGAGAGGAGGTGTTGGATCCGGGGGAGTGGTTATAGGGTGGGGACGCAGGAAGTATGACAGAGAAAGGCCTGATGGAGCCAGTGTGAGAGAGAGCAGGGCGGAAGGTAGCGAAGGACGAGCCAAACTGCGGAACGGAGAGACAAGATTGGTCAGAGTGGGCCTTCAGGTCTTCCCCACCCTACCCAACCCAACCCCATCCCCAGCGAGGGAGGGAGGGAGGGGGGAAATGTGGCGAGCGACCACTGGGTGTGTGGACACTCGCGTGCTGACGGTGACAGGAAGAGGTCAGGGTATGCACTGTAAAGATGACAAGAGCAGCTAAAATGCAGCCTGTGGGGTATAGTACAGTGGTGAATTAAGTAAGGAGATGTTTGGTGTGAACCAATCTATAGCCCTGTTTGAGGTCATTGAGTGCTGATGGTAGGAACAAGAACAATTAAGGTAACATAGACCGAATAATGAACTGCTAGCTAACAGTAACTGAATGGGCCATAGAAACTAACTGTAAATGTTATTGTCCTATGCCCCATTTAGTTTTGAGTGTTTAGCTACCAGTTTATAATGCAGCCTATGTTGCATCAAATTGACTGAGTTACACCATACTTCTCCTTTAACCCAGAGATAGATGTAAACCTTTTAGTAGAAAAGCCCAGGCTTCTTTCTCTTATCTAAACAAATGGCCAATGAGCAAATTTTCTATCAGGTTTACGACTATGTCTGGGTTACAAAAAAACAGGTCACTTAACCACCTTTTGTAGTATTCCCCCACTGGTCACCTGAGCTGAGAGCCTACCCACAATGCACCTGTGACTAAGACAGGTGGAGACGTGTAATAATAATAGTAATACCCCGTCCTGCCATTGAGGCCCATCTCTGACGCCAAACCCAAGAGGACATACAGTACATCCATACACCTGTGCATACAGAACAACGTGTACAACATACACATTGCCCACATGTATGCATGCTTACATACATACAGGAATACAGCATTCCATTACATGTGCCTTGCATAACATAAGGGAGTATTTTACATACAGCAATGACAACACCACAACAATAATATACATTCATACAGAGATGTTACAGTTTCAATGAATATACTGTAGAGGGCTACATGCAACTTGACCTGACCACACATATACATGTTGGTGCCGATAAATTTATTGTGTGTGTGTGTGTGTGTGTGTGTGTGTGTGTGTGTGTGTGTGTGTGTGCGTGTGTGTGTGTGTGTGCGTGTGTGTGTGTGTGTGTGTGTGTGTGTGTGTGTGTGTGTGTGTGCATGCTTGCACAGTAGTCAAATCTTACCGTTGTGGGTGAGCTACACTCACTCACTGACTGGCAGGTCTCTGACGCCTCTGAAGATGCAGAACTAGAAGATTTCTACAGGACAAGAGGACAGAACCACATATGACAAACGCATCATTTTACTGTGATTCAGCCATTAAGTCACAGCTATTTGGATGAGTGGTTGTCAGTTGGGTAAGGCGGTATCAGTTCTAGGGGGCACAAAAAATAAATCTGTGAATGGGTTCCCAGCTCTAATCAGCAAAACGTTCAGGTACGGACTACAAGTGGGAAAAGACCTTACATTCAAACCATTAATTAGCCATACATAATCACTATTATAATTATTATGCACCATAATATATGTGTTCACATTTTGTTTATGCAGCAAGCACGCTGTTTGTGGTGCAAGGGTTATTTGGTAGGACATTGTGTGTCTCAGGGGACACACGGCACTGGGAACCAGTGAATTAGATGGTGCTTATGTTATTTATTTAACCTTTATTTAGTCAGGAAAGGGCTCATTGAGATTTTAATCTTAAAAGCGTCTCTTCTCCCAGAGAATCCTGATCAAAATGGCTCTACATGACAGGCTGGATAACAACAGTGCTAACCTCCATTTACCAGCACTGTCCTGTACTTTGTTAAGCTCTTCCTTGCTCTGTGCTCTGTACCATGTTCCGCTCTTGCTTACTCTGTTCTCCTCTGCATATCTGAAGCTTGATTTGTGTCCAATATTGTAAGTGACTTTGGATAAAAGCGTCTGCTAAGTGTAATGTAATGTAATATAATGTAATGCCTGATCAGCGGCCCCACTCCCCACTAAGTCCCCTGTGCAATACACCCCCCCCCTCCCCCATTGGATGTGACTTGTCTGTCTGTCTGCCTCATCTGTCTTGTCTATCTCAAGTGTTTTTATATGTAAATACTTTTTTTAGCCTAATGCACCTTTTCGAAGCAAATGCAATTTCGTTGTATGGGTGAAACTGTGCAATGACAATACAGTCTCTTAAGACAATACAAAATCTCTTAATCTCTTAATCTTTCACCACCCTGCCTTGACTCACTTGGCTGGTGATGTCGGAGGGCATGGGCGAGGGAGGCTTGGAGTAGACGTTGGCGTCCTGCGAGATGAAGCCGGAGTCGTGCGAGGAGACGCTGCTGAGGCGGTGGGCTCCCCCTGGTGGCGGCTGCGCCAGGCTGCGGTAGCGACAGGACGAACTGGGTGAGTGAGTCTGCGAGCCTCCGGACGAGCGAGAGGCGCTACTGTGGGCGCTGTTCACACTGCTGCGGGGAGGGAGGAAGGAGGAGGAGGAGGAGGAGGAGGAGGTGGGGGGGGGGGGGGGGCGGTGAGGGGGAGACACACACAGATGGAGGACCAGGTGGGGGTGGAGGTAAGGGGTGGGGGGGGTAAGGTGATTGGATTGGATGGAGGTGATTTTGATGGCATAAAAATGGCCAGCAGGATAATTGGATGATGGTAGGCAAAGATGGGAGTGGACAAATCAGTAAAATGATCATTGAGATGATGATGATGATGATGATGATGATGATGATGATGATGATGATGATGATGATGGTGGCGACAATGGAGGGGTTTCAACAGGGATGTAAACCCGCCATTTGATTGGCCGAAAGCAGGAAACAGAGGCAGATAGAGGAGTGGAAAGGAGTGGAGGAGGCAGATGGCAGATGGTACAAAAATGAAGGGTTGACGTGAGAATTCGATGAGCACCAAAGTGGCGAAAGGAGGACAGAGAGGCAGCAGGTGAAGCAGCAGCCGGTCAATCGGTTAAGATTCCAGGAAGCAGAGTGAGCAGAGGAGGAGGGAGGTGTGGAGGA